>JAUPFN010000011.1:26032533-26415033 GCA_036924255.1 Apodemia mormo | reverse complement strand
AATATACAGCAAAACAACCATTTTACTAAATACTAACTCAATTTCACCCCAAAAAGACACTTAATAGTTGTCATCAAATAAATTACGTTCATAACGCGGGATGAAAATAATTTGCAACAGTTTTGACCTAATTACTGCACACTACTTGCACCATACGTGAGGCCAATTTATTACAATAAAATACAGTAAAATTAAAAACATTACAAACTAACGTACTATAGATTAGGAATTAAATATTTTAAGCCTAATGGAACAGTGTATGTTTTTAAGATAAATAGCAGCCTAAGTATTAAATCTAAGTTTAAAACTTCTGTAATAAAAAAATTCAAATCTGACCTTGAAGACGTAATAAACATACATGCACACAAATACACACTTACAAACTTTGTCATTTATAATATTTTTTAAAGTTCAATTTATTTTTAACAATATGGAACTAAAGCTTCCGTTATTTTTCTTAACAAAGGAATTTATACCTGTATACAAAGTGACATAATAAATGCATAGTAAAGGTCCTGTTTTTAACTGACAAATGAAATATGTAAACCTAAAATATGTTACCTTTGATTTAACTCGTTCACGCAAAAAGTCCAAAAATAGAAAATTTCTACATCTACAAGCCCACGGGTTACTCAATATCCATACTTCTTTTATTGGCTTTTTAATTAACTCTTCATAGCGAGGTATTTGGCATGAATTTGTAGTGTACTTTTCATTTTTCTAAAACAAAAGATTAGAGTTTTTGTATTAAAATAACAACAAAAATAATTAGTATCGTTTTAACTGTTTATTCAATGTAATTTTTATATTTGATTGATTTGATCTAATAAATTGGTAATAAATAACAATACGCACCCATAAATATTCTATTGCATTGAAACTAATATCTAATGTTTCGTGTCCATTAATCCACCAATCATCGTACGTTACTCTAAATTTGTTATGGCTCAAATTCAATAGTTTCAAATTGTATGTATGGGCAAATGGTGATATCGATTTGACAGTCCAAGAATTGTTTTCTAATTCTTTGCTTTCAAAATCAATTTGGTTATAGGCAAATGATATTGACATCCTTTGTCTGTTATTGTTAAATAAATACGATGAAATGGTTTTTAATCGATTGTGTTCCATGTTCAAGTGAATTAAGCTGAACAGTGAAGAAAACGTTGACCTAGAAAAATATTGTAACGTTACATAAATATTATTTGAAGATATACTAAACTTGAATATTTAAAAACCCTTACCCAGAAATTTCTTCAAGAAGATTGTGGCATAAATCCAGTCTTTCCAATCTTACTAATGATGAGAATATTTTTGATTCAAACTTTTTTATGCGGTTGTGACTCAAGTCTAGTTCTAACAAGTTTATTTGATCATTGAAAATGGATTCAGGAAGTACTGCAATATCGTTATACGCTAGTGATATGTTTGTTACAAGTGGTGAATTCACAAATATGTCGTATGGCAAGTTTTCTATTCCGCTCCTTTGAATATATATTTGCTTCAAATTCGGTAAATTTCCAAGCAAATTTCTGGGAAGTTCTTTTATTTTTACATCGTTGTTGAGAATTATTACTGTTTCTAACTTATTATTGGTTGAAAACAGATTTTGTGGTAACGAGGAAAACTTATTGGAAAACAATGTCAGTTTTTTCAATTTTGTTAGTGGTTTGAAGATCGATGTTGGTAGTTCATTAAGTCCATTAGAACTTAAGTCTAATTCTTCGAGAACATCCACCCCAGTGAAAAAGTCCTTTGAAAACCATGTCACATTACTTTGCCACAGCGATAGTTTTCTTAGAAAATTTAGGTGAGAGAATAAATTAGAAGACACATTAGTCATCTGATTATGGCTGATCTCTAAAGTTTCCAATTTTTCAAGGGGCTTGAATAATGCTTCAGAAAGATTAATATTATTGCATCGAATATTAAGCCATGTCAAATTATTTATGTCCATAAATAAATTATCTGGTAAATGCGTAAGACCGTTTACCGACAGTAAAAGTTTAGTTAGATCTTGTAATCCAGCAAAATGATTTCTATTAAAATATCCGGATAGTTTCTTAGTATTTTGAAAAATTAAAGACATTGTTTTAGATACACCTAATTGCATAAGGACGTCTTTGAAAGAAGATGAAGGGAGTGGGCAGTCTTTGAAGCTAACTGACTTGAATGTATTCATTCGATCGGCACACCTTGGTAACTTGCTATAATCTAAAGTAGTTATGTTTTCACATTTTATGTTCATGTAGGTATTGGGTAGGAGATTTATTGTGACTGTTCTTCCTGTTGAATAAAAAATCAGTTACATAACATGACAAATCTGTATACACAATGTATGTGTAATACATTACATATGCATATAATTGGAATTCGAAAATAGCCCAGATTTATGTAAAAGAGATTGAATGTTTAAGAAACAGATTTAACTGAAAATGGAATATTTAAGCATTTTAGATTCAATAAAAATAGGTGCGACAATAACAAACTAGTAGTAGTAAAAGTACAAAACAAAAATTTAAACCCATATTTTAATATTCATAGAACGAGAATATCTACGCAAGTATATCTTTTTATCTATATCTTCAAATTGCATGTTCGTAATTATATGAAAAATTAATTAATTTAAACCAATATAATTAAACACTACAGAATTGAAATCACTTAAGATTGTTTTACTTTGCAAATGTAGACAAAATTTTCATAATTCGTTTATATAGCTGCTGACCATAAAAAATTAAAACAGTGAAGTTTTAAAAGGAAAAAAAATAAAAAATGGATTAAAAAATGTGTAATGTACCGTAACCTTAATGACAATTTACAAGGAAAGCTATTTATGATAATATTTTCAGAAGCTTACTAGAAAGTTTATAAATGCTATTTTTTACAAAAAAGCTTATCAAACAGGATATTTAGAAGTAAATAAAACATTTAAATTCTGTAGCAATATACCAGATACCATTAAAATATATTATAACAAACATCAATTGTGGAAGTAGGAATAGATGTACTTAAGACTCACTTACCATCAATGTTACAATTTAGTTCAATGGATAATGTCCCACCGCAAACACAGTTAGGGTGACTTGGACACACCGTTCTCGTCGCACCGATCAAATTTACTGCCATTAGAGTAATGAACAAGTGTATTACTTTGTATCCCATTTTTATTTCTTCATTCGTCTTCTCAAAAAAATATTCTTGTGTTTTTTCATTTATTTGTCTTGAATAATTTTCTTAAATTTTCTTTCATTTCATATCGCTTCTATATAATTCATGACATCTGTAAAATATGATCTAATGTAAAACTTAAGATGTAATTCCATATTATGTATTAGTTTACTGGCTAATTTACCGACAAAATATGGCGGTGACAGCAGCAAGCAAATAATGGCACTGTGGCAGAAATAAATAAGCCAAGGGTGTTACACTCGAATAAGACGTTGCAGCACTCGACCTAGTCAGTAATCACGATGGTTGTTACCCTGTTAGCCTGCTTCTGTCTTTCACAATATATCTAGCAGTTAATTAGTTTATTCATTTTTTTAAAAATCACTCAAATGAACAAAGCGGTGAAAATATATAAAGCGATGTAGGATAAGTAAGATAATATTGATCAGTTACGGAGAAAACTTAGCTTCTTCGCAACGGTAACAAAATTTACGTTATACTATTTGTAATTGTTGCATGGTAAACACAATAAATACAAATTTTTACTCAGACAAAATGTTTGTATTATAGAAAATTTTAATTTAATTCAAACTTCATGTCTAGCATATTTTACCCTCATATGGCTTAAATTCGCAAAACATTATACATTTAAATAAATAACTCGACTTCCCGAATATACCCTAAGGTGCGTATATTTAATTCAAATGTCATGGTAATGTCGTTGGCAACGTAGGGTGGAAACATGTCAAGCCCAAAACAAGTGCCAGATACTCCCAGTGATTGCTGAAATGATATTTAAGTTGAAACAAAAGAGCTTCGACACCTAATAAATATACGCTATTAAATAACTTTATTTAAATAAAAAGAATGTTACATGTATAAATTTAACTGCTACCTTGGCCTCCATATTGAAACATGAGAGTGATAAGCATTTACGCTATTGCGGCAAGAATAAATGACAAGAGCTATCATGGTGTAAATAATTTATAGTTATAAATAAAATTAACTCGCCTCTATGGTCTAGTAGTCCAGTGTCGGAGTTGACCACTTGAGGTCCCGGGTCGGGCAATTAAAACAATGTATTTGTTCACTTTTCTGACAAACGCAAGGATTCCTGGGATTAGGAAACGTGCCCGATTGGCAATAGGCTGGCCACTGTCACATTGTAGGACTAAGTATCTTCGGCTAATCGTGAGTTCACTTGTTGTACCTCTGTCTACTTCTTCGAGAATACGGGCGTGAAGACACTTTTTATAATTAACTACTTTAGGGTCCGATGACACAAAATTATTTATTTTTTAATTAATTTTTAAATGATTTTTACTGTAGTTAAATTTATTTAAAAGTATTTGAATAGTTTTTGTTGCAAGCGGACCTTAAACGAGTTTTTATAACCTGGGCAAAATAGCGTATTTAAAATCACATAACTTATTAGCTACTCGCGCCCTCGACACATATTGCTAAATATTTTTGTTTCTTATTATTTTACATCGTTACCAAGACGTGGCTCTGACATCTAAACATGATTCTAACAGCCCGTTAGTGTCACGATAACCTTAAAGAAATAAATATTTTTAGCAAGCATATATATATATATATATATATATATATATATATATATATATATATATATATATATATATATATATATATATATATATATATATATATATATATATATATATATATATAAATATGATTATTTTTAACATCGATATTATTTGGTCACACCTTATATTGGTGAAATTACCGAGTTTTAGGTAAAAATCAAAACACACACACACACACACACACACATATGTATAATATATGACGGAGAGTGATTATTGCATTGGCTTTGTCATAGCGAGTATTCCAAAATAGGTTCGTGCCCACCTTCCTTATGTATGTATTTATTACAATCGCTTATTTTTTCATACGAGGATGTAAATCGATAATTCATTGGCAGCGCGGTGAATTCGTACTGCGCGGTCGACTGCCAAACTCGTCTATCGATGGTGTTAATCTCTCATCTATTAAATAAAATAAAATCAACTTTTTCTGCTTTATTAGTTTTTGTCTTCTCCGTCATATTTCTCAAAGCAACTCACTGAATCGAATGTCAATTTCTCTTTCCAAAACAAGCTTGCATAACGTTATGCTAACTAGGTAACTTAACGCTACCAATTATGATAAGAATATTATCCACGGTAACATAATCTGTAAACATAGATATATTATACGTCTACTCAAAGTCTGTAAGTAGGCAACTTGACGCTAATAATTATGATAAGAATACTATCCACGGTAACATAATCATGTTTTTAAACGTAAGAATTATAAAATTGTTGCAAAAATCAGCTAAACGTGGCGCCACTACCACAGTATAATGGAGACTAACAGTAGTCAATCTACATACATGTGATATTCGAGCGACACACACATAGACACCTCTCACGGACGCGATATCTCGGAATGGTTCGGGACAGTTTGTTCCGCACCAGTCAGAGATAACGCGTCCGTGAGAGGTGTCTATGTGTGCTATGCTCGAATATTAATTGTATGTAACATTGACTTCTGTTAGTCTCTAAGTGTTCTGTGCCACCACTATCTCAGCCTCATAGCCATCAGATATACTCGTATATATGTATAAGTTACCTCTCGCTGTCTTGGTGGTACGGTACTTTATGTTTGTAAGTCCAACTCGCTCTTAACCGGTTTTACTTAAATGAGCTATTGCGTACATAGTTCATTTTTTTAAGTATAAGATAGCAAACAAGCAGATGGGTCTCCTAATGGAAAGAGTCAACCATCGCCTATAAACACCAAAGGTGTTAATTGTGCGTTGCTATCTTGTGGCGAGGTCTTATGCCACATGCGTAAGTTTACCGGCTACCTTACCCTGCAAACCAAAACACGACAGTGACATGTACTGACGTTATTGCGGCAGGAATAGGTAAGGCGGTGGTACCAGACCCGGGCGAGACAGAGCAGAACTCTACCACCTAGTAGCCACGATGTTAGTGATTCGTACAGCCAATCGGTCGCCTTTTTAATGTCCACAATATTTTTAATGTCTAAAATATACACATAAAAAAGAGTTTCGGAATTTATTGTAATGAAAATAAAATTTGTCTTGAAGTATCTGGTGAAATATATTAATTATATAATATAATATCTGGTGAAATATATTAATTATATAATATAAGAAGAGGTAGGCAATGAGTGCACCCACGATTAGCCGAAGATACTTAGCTGATTGCACTAACATTGTTTTAACTTAGGACAGTCTTTAGTGACAGGCCGTCACATTCTTTTCATTTGAAACAACAAGTGACAGCATACTAGGATTTTCCTAAGTTAATACAATATTTGTGCAATTGACCATTAGTCCCACAATGTAATAGATGGCCAGTCTATCGCCAACCGGGCACTTTTACCAATCTCGAGCAAAGTTGTTTTTGTCAGAAAACTGAAAAAACTCATTTTTGGAATTGCCCAACCCGGCAATCGAACCCGGGACCTCATGTAATCAACTCCGACACCGGACCACTAGACCAAAGAGGCGATTAAGTAATCGAAAATTAAGCTACATTAATGCATCAATTAATCGTATAAGGAGCCTTGTTTGAATCAATAATTTTCAACAAGCTGACCCCTACAGTTTCATCCGTCAGTAGATGTCAATAATATAGTTTTTATATCATTTTTTATACACTTTTATACACTTTCGTCCCATTTTTGTGCCTTTTAAGGATTGATTATTGATAAAATATATTTGACCGCGGGTCACCAACTACGACCAATAACTTACTCGTATTACTCGTATTAACTTACTCGCCGAATTTTAACAAGGGCAGTTCAGCGGCTTAGCGTAACAGATAGATAGACTTTCGCATTTATAATATTAGCATAGAAACCACTTAGCCAATTTTGAAACATGGCTATAATCTCAAAAAGAAACTGTGAAATTTAAACAATTCAACCAAATGAAATTAATAAAACTATATCATGTTACACTGAAAATTTACTATATGACTAGCTGTGCCTGCAACCTCGTCCGCGTGGAAAAATATCTAAAATAAAAATGACCAAACTTATTTTTAGTACATCAGCTATCTGTCAGTTAAAGTCCCGTCAAAATCGATCCAGCCGTTCCAGACTAGCCGGAACAAACAGACAGACAAAAATTATAAAAAATCTTATTTTGGTATATGTACCGTGTACACATACCAAAATAATAGTAAAAAGCGTTTATTTTAATATAAACAAACATACATTCTATTTTAATTATTTGTATAGAAGATGTACAAACAAAGAGAAAAGTAGATAGACGACGACAACCAACAGTTAACCAACAGTTATTACAAAAGTACATTGGGAAGTTTTACATTCAAAAATTTGACCCGAATAAGATATAAATGCAAAAAATATTTTAACATATTATTTGTATGAAAAGTGTCTCAAAGACATTTTTATTCTCAAACTTATTCGTCAAATTGTACGACATTGTCATCTTTATATGAAACTAGCTGTGCCCGCGACTTCGTTCGCGTGGAAAAAATTCTAAAATATCCTCTCCGCCAATATGTCCTTCTCCTGGCTCTAAACTACCTCCCCGCCAATTTTCAGCTAAATCGGTTCAGCCGTTCTTGAGTTATAAGTGGAGTAACTAACACGCCTTTCTTTTATATATAGATATCGTTGAAATCAGAGAATTGATGCTGGCATACAAACATGCGCAACAAAATAACAAGAATTTCATTTGCCTACGGAACCCTGAATACTGGAAACTAATACAGAAACTGGCAATAATTTAATTTATGTTAAACAAAGCACATATGCAAGCAAATATTTATAATGCATCATTATCAACATTTCTATGATTAATGAAGTATATAAATAAATACCGTCCAAAGTATTCGGGCGAATTCTAGTAATATGTACTAACTTTATCATGCCGTTTTTGGCTTTCGGCTGATAATTGTGCGCGAACATCATAAAAAAACTACCTTCATGTTTTTTTCCAAACGCCCTAAAACAAGAGTAACCACTACAAAGTTAAATACAATCAGTGATTTCTTGTAGAGTTTTAATTATTCACCGATTTAATCGGTTGGCTTAATAGGATGTGAGCCACAACAATGTATTTTAGTGTCTTAACCTAGTTATTCTAGGGCTTTTGCGACAGCCGGCACTGACAGCTTCACATGCTCTTTATGATGATCAGGTACAGGTGTGATATGGTGTGGCACCATTGTACTCGACCTCGAGGTTGTAATAGAAGTTAATGAAATGTGCCGAATTAGTATTAAACAGTTCTATATAATTTCAATTGAAAAAATGAGTTGTCGCTTGGTAGATTAAAACAGTTTTTAACAGACCCTAGTTTTGAAACAAGCTTGACCGAAGGTCACACATGGAATTATAATACAATATGCATTCATTTTTAAAATTGTTATTTATTTAAACAGTTTATAACCGATGAATAGGTAATTTTTGGCGTCATGCCGCTTGATGTCATTTCAGGTAAATTGATTTTTCTGCCAAGACAAAAGGAACATTGATCGACATTAAAAGTTTTGTGATAAATTGAACAATTTCTTATTTTTAGATGTTACAAGAAAATTTCATTTACCATTGTAGATAATAAATTATTGATTTGTTATTAACAATCATAATAAATGATTTCAATGAAAATTACTCCAAAGAAGAAAGAACTATAAAATGTTTTCATAACAAAAAACCAATTTCATCTGTTTCAATTGAAAAAAGTCCGAATGGCGCATGCAGATGACAAGCCTAGCGAAATTATACTTTCTTTGTGTGCGTAGTTTTACAATTGTAGTACCCTCGTGCCGCGCATCCACTTAACTGAAGCGTCTTGCCACTTCCTGCTAATTGGAATTGTTGCTAATGGAACCGTAACTTGACTCCGCCTGTCGGTGACTCGTTATTATGGAACCTAATATCTATTGCGTCAAAGCAAAATTGTGCTTTAATGAGTGGCAGCTTTATGAGTACAGTTTATTTGTTAACACACGAAGCAAATGGGTGTTATAGGTTTTATCACTATGTATGTCTGTCTATGCAACTTTATTTATTTGAAAGCTAGTCGGTGATCTTAGACATGTTTCATCAAAATTGGTTCAATTATTTAAAGGTCATCACATATTTTCTACTTGATGATACGAAGTAACCAGTCGGAATAAACCTGATTAATGCAATGTTTCATATAGTTACTTCAATGATATTATAATGATATGATAAGTTTGACTTGATGCTGTAGGATTCCCATCTGAAAATTGTCACCTCTTTACATATTTTGCTCTGTAAATGATATATATGAAGCAGCAAAGTAGTCTGTGTTTTTTAAATTTTTACAGTTTTAATTTTTAGTTTAGCCTCTGCGGCGTATTAGAATGGTATCAGTGTCAACCACATTGGATCTAAGGTTCGATCCCAGGTAATTTCCCATCCCAGGTAAAAAAAAATATTTTTTTAAGTTTCTGATAAAAACATTGCCTGGGATCGGAGAAAGTTTTTGCTTGTCACCCACCTATCACGTTGTGAGACTAAGCATCGGCTAATCGCGGGTGCACTTATTGTACCTCTGCCTACCTCTTCGGGGATACGTGCGTGAATATACTTTTACTTTACAGTTTGTAATTTAGCCATACTGAAGCCAGTTTTTGTACGACCAGTTAACCTGTATTTAGTGTTTTGTAATAACATATTCTGAATCCTATTTTTAGCAATTTACTGAGGGAAACTAAACACATACAATAAATCAATATATTATTGAGCTAAAAAACAAATAACATAGGTATTGGAAACTTCTGCCAATTTTTTTTCTTAAGAAAGTAGGGCTGATAAAGGATAACACACGGTTAATGTTGATATTAAATTAGTAAGCATGGATAATTACTTTACGTGCTGGTCCATTTCAAACACATTGAATAACAATGATAAATAATATCGTCGTCTAGTGGTTTTTGTTTTGAAAATTAATTTTCCTCCAAGCCAGAACAGGAATTATCCCTACAAGCACTAATGCTACAACAGCAGAAATAGGTAAAGCGGTGGTACCAGACCCGTGCGACACAATGCAGAACTCTACCATCTAGTGTTAGATTAGGTAGTTCGTATTTTACAAACTGCCTGACAGGCAGAGTTACTCCTCAATAACGATCGGAACTGACACAAGGTAAACGTAAACTACAAATCTTTCGAGATTAAACTAAAACTTTTAGAAAGCAGGCGTTAATTAAGTACTGATTTTTGAAAATATATTCCTGGAAGATAAAAAATCGATCGAAGGCCATGAAAGAAGCAACAACACATCTATGCTTTAACATGCAATTCCTTTTATGTTACAATACTAGAAATTTTCCACATTGCTTGCGTTATAATTGAAGCGTTATATTACATGGCGTAATAATTTTTACCAGTAGCTTCTAAGAACGGTTTCTTATTGGATTGATTCTTCTAAGAACTGGTATGTTCAAGGCTGAGGAAATTTCATATACAATGATTTCCTTCATTATTATTCTCTTTATTGCATTTCTTAATTCAGCATTGTTAGAAGCTACTACTTTTCCTTTCTTCATCGCAATCTTAAACATAAGTAATCCTAAGTTCTGAATAAAGAACATTAAAATATTTCAATAATATTCATTGTATGCCTAGTCAGTGAAAGTATAATAATATATATAATATATATTATTTTTTTCATATAATTTTAAATGACGTTATAATTATGAATGTATTACAATAAAAATAGGATTTAAATAGTTCGGAAAATTCATAAGTGCACGTCTCATGTGCCTCATACAATAAGTTTTAATGGTAATACCAAACCCATGCGAGACGTTGAAGAACTCGTTTCACCAAACCATTTTCAACAAGCGTTCGTATTATATGAACTGCTTTGCCGAATGGCAGATGGCCTATTCGGCAAAGTAGTTCCGGACCAACACGAAGAAAACCACGATAGGTGGCCACACATAAAATACAGTGAAAATATGACAGATAAATAAAGAATACGATGGGATTTACGTTTTCATTTCACGTCATCGCAAAATCATTCCAACCACGCATGACTAAGTATCGCGGTTGCTCTAATGCGATGGTTTGATATGGAAATTTTATTACATATTCCACAAATATCAACACTTTGATTTCGATAACTCTTTGTTATGCTAAAAATATATTTTTTAATCCATAAATCTCCGACAAATGATACACTCGTTTATTATACAGACTTACTATGCGTATTACTTTTATCTAGAAAAAATACAATATTTTTACGGGATTACCCAAAAGTTTTACTTAAATAGTATGTTTCTAGGTGCTAACTGCACCTAGAAAATATATTTATATTTTAAACGTATTTAAACTACAATAACTCATTTGGAATTCTTTCTAACTTATAGACCCTACATTGAATTTTTGCGAAATTTCTATTAAATTGATATTGCAAAACACCCTTTCTTAAAATTTGTATGATACTCGCTTAAAAAAATACTAAATTTTTTGTCTCACCAAAACTCTTTAGTGCGTAAGTCATTAAAGTAATTGGAATAGCAATAAAGTTTAGTATAGCACTCTTATTGATGGAAAAAAGTGACACGATCGAGACTTTAGACGTACAACTTAAGCTAACGAATAATTTATGTTATGATAATAAAGTATCATATGAAGAGATTGTAGCTTGTAATTTCAATCAGCGACGCTCCCTGCCTTTGCAGCGGTAGCACTAATTTGATGCGGTAGCGGTAGACATATGGATATAAATTATCCATATGACACAAAATTGCTACAAGGCTAAAAAATTATATTGATCAAATGACTTAAAATCATACCAGACATTTTAAGGCGATTACAGCTGCGAACGACCTTGAAATTCTAACAGGAGCAGCGCAAATATTATTTAGCGCGCTGGCATGATCCAAAGTCAAAGAGTATTTACAGTGGATGCAGATACCTACGTTGTAACATTTTTGTTAACCTATATGAACTTTTATCATCATGAATCGACTGTATGTTGTCAAACTCAAAACCAATAGCCAGTAATCGCTTATTTATCGATTACATATACATTCATTTTAGAAAAACGATAAATATCTAAAGAAAAAAAATATACCGAAAATCAACAAAAAATTATACATATAACAATTTACGCAATAATAACAGTTACGTATCCTATTTCTTTGAAAGTGTTGTAATATACAATACATCCCGTGTAGCACTTTATTTTAATACATACAATCGACAGTTAATATTTAACAAAACCTTTCAAAATTGATTTTGTAAAATGTAATCTCTTGAATAATATTTTAAAACTAACTAGCTTCTTAGTTTTTGTTTCAAAATCTCATAATAAAAAAGAAGATATATAAATTGATTTAATGTTTATAGAGGAAACTACTAAATAAGTTGGTTTATTTAGACTATTTGTATGCATAATATATTTAATTTATTTATTTTTAGTTGCGAAGTCCTTACTACCTTCAAATAGTACCGGTTTTTATATTTTTTCTTTAGAGTTTTGCTTTTTATTCGATTGCTTGAATTATCTTCGTTGTTCATATGTTTTATTTTTTTTATTTTTGTACATTTATACAAAATATTGATAAAATACTTATCTATCTATAGCTAATAAAAAATTCAAGCGTAAACGTAGGTAAGTACATGAATAGTCTCAAAATATTATTCAGCGTCTACTCGCAAACAAAACTATTTATAAAGTACTAGCTTTCAGCTCCTTTAATACCCTCTTTTACCTCTTTAAGAGATAAAACTCACGGGATCCTTACATGCACGTTTATTTAATTGAATTAAAGAACATGACTAATAAATTTGAAGAGATTTTGATTAAACATATTTTATTTTTTTTACAAACTTTACCACTTTTTTCATCGTTTGAAGAGATGACATTTGAAAACCTTAAACTCGTATTCATTTAATTGTATTAAAAATCATAAATACTAAGTTTTAAATAATTTCTACAATAAACAATCTATTTTTTATACAAACATCAATGCTTTTTTTTACCCTTTAAGGAATGAAATTTAAAAAAATCCCCAAATATATGATTCTTAAATTGTGTTGAAGAACGTAAGTGCCGAATTTCAAGTTATTTCGACCATAAACGTTTGATTTTTTATATAAATTGTAACACACATTTTTACTCCTTTAATGGTCGAAACTTCTAACATTAAATGCATGTTTCTTCAATTTCGATTGATGAACATAATTAAGTACTAAAAAATCCGAAAATTCGTACATCTTAATTGTATTAAAAATCATAAATACTAAATTAAAATAATTTAGATTTTATAGTAATGCAATAAATAAACAATTCATTTTTGATACAAACTTTTAAAGCCTCTTTTTACATCTCTATGGGCTAGAATTCAAAAAAATATTAAATTTGTATTTAATTTTTTTCAGTTAAAGGATAATTTAATTACGGCATATTCAACTCAAAAATGACAGAGTTTCATAAAAACTTTCACCCCCTATTTCACCATCTTAGGGGATGAATTTAAAAAAATCCTTTCTTATTCCTTGTCTATATCATAAGAACAACATCTGTAAAAAAACAGCTTTCTCGGTCCAAGCTCATTATCTACTATAAAAAAACATCCAAGCGTAAACGAAATGTTCAATTTCCAAACGGCACAACCTTACTATTGTGACAAACGTTCTATCTGTACTCTTTGACTCTAATATGGAGAGCGGAGCACGCTAACATGCGACACACCTCCCCGTATGAACGCTACCGGGAGACTGACTTTCGACGCGAGCGCTGTCCGCGAATTAAATAATAAGGTTTTTATTGATTTAATAGCACACTATAATGATTTTGTAAAATTTTGAACTTAAATTTTATAAAGCAATAAATTGTCTGTAATAAAAAGAAAAAATCATCAAAATCGTTACAGTAGTTTGGAAGTTATAGGCAAATTTTTGCGTAAAAATAAGAAAGATATTCGATTTTTTTCCGTCAAAAATAACAATAAAATTTAAAAAAACGAACTTAAAATTTAAACTTAATTATATTATACGCATAATGCATATTTTTTTAAAATTATTGTACCAACCGGTTAGCAGTAGTAGGCTTTCAAAGAGGTGTCTATTTCGTAGTTTGGCATTACCTATCGCCTTAACCTCTAGCCTGGAACGTCTTTCTGTACATTCAATTTTTTTGTCAAATTTCGTGATAAAAGTTCATTTTATGACTCAATAAAATCAATGTTACCCTTTTTTTTAATTTTCGTTTGTATACCTGTATGCCCCGGTATAGCTTAAGCAAACTTGCCCGAGCTTGATGAAATTTGGTACAGAGTATGATTGCGCAAATGATTGTTTCTCTGTTTATTAAAGAATTTAAGTGTTGGAAAACATATTGGCCACTGATTAATACCAGGGAACGCTTAAATAAGTAAATAACTGCATTTTATTAGTAACGAATATAATTTTCAATTGAAAAAGAATGTAAATAATTCCATTCCAGTATAATTATAAATAATTATAAAAAACGTAGTAATCGATAAATATTTTAATTCCTAGTTATATATAAATGAAGATAATAATAAAAGTTATACAACTTTATTCCAATTTCACATACAAGAGGTTAAGTGTTGTGAGCACAATAAATGTAAATAATTAAACTTTTGCAATTAGCTCTCATAATCCTGAAAGTTGAAAACGCAATGCGATTGCTTGACGTAGATATCTGCATAGCTGTAATTAGTTTTTTAATTAATAATTAAAAGTTAAGGCAATAATACTATAGACTTTATTTCTTTATTTACTTGGCGAAATGAGCTCGAGATTCAAATGGCAAGTAAAACTTTGAACATTATTTATAGTCGAGTTTAAAAAAGCTACAGCAATGGACTAGGCCGGTACATATTAAACGATACTCTACAACATTATACTATTGCATGCCTTTACGCGAAGCAGTAGGTAGTGCTCTACTCTTGCCTTACCTTATATATATATATATATATATATATATATATATATATATATATATATATATGTGTGTGTGTGTGTGTGTGTATATATATATATATATATATATATATATATATCTGTACCGTCCGTGAAAAGTAGTATAACTCGACATATAAGGTTTTTTACTTTTTTACGTAATACAATTACAAAAAAAAAAAAAACCTACCGTTTGTATATTCAGATTAGTCCTAGGCCATATAGAAACGGAGTTACTTTTTGTGGCTACTGATATAAGTAAGAGTTTTGGTACTTAATTTCGTGTTTATCCATATAACTTCACTTATATTATTATAAAATATTTATTCGCTATCTATAAATGTATATACCAATGTAAGTTATGTAATATTATAATTCACAAAATTTGTTTAACAGTTAAGATTGTAACTAACACAACTGTGCTTGTCTTAGTTTATCATAGATATTGAGTTTAAGTAAATTCGTGAATAGTGATGCAATTTAAGATATATTACTTATCACCTATTATGTAAAGTAACATAAGTCGAGTCATATTAAAAAACTATTGTAGATCGCGACTGCGCTATGCAATTTATGTTTATGTAAAATCATACAACTCACACCCTTCCCGCTTTAATGAAAATCATCTATTTCACTCCATTCGACCGCTGAACGACGACGACGACGACAACGAGTGCCGGAATAAACTAGTGTCAGAAATTGAAGCACGACTTTCGGAGTGGGGTCGATTAAATTCAACCCCATTAAGACACAAGTTTGCACGTTTACCGCTAAAAAAATCACCCTTTGTCGTGTTACCTCGTTTTGAAAATACTTCCCTAAAAGCAACAGCCAGTATTGGAATACTTGGAGTCGACATATCGAGCGACGTTCAGTTCCGCGGTCACTTGGAAGGCAAGGCTAAATTAGCCCCTAAAAAGCTGGGAGTTCTCAGCAGGTCCATCACTTTTTTACTTTATACGGCGCAAATCCGGCCTCATATGCAGTACTGCTCACATTTATGGGCGGGGGTCCTTTTGATCGTATTCAACGTAAAGCGGCTCGAATCGTCGATGACGGGACTATTTCAAATCGACTTGATTCTTTAGCGTTACGTAGAGATGTGGCATCACTCTGCATCTTTTATCGGCTCTATCATGGGGAATATTCCAAGGAATTGTTTGGATTAATTCCTACCGCCGGATTTCACCATCGGACATCACGACAAAATTCGAAGTTCCATCCTTACTATCTCGATGTCTGGAAATCCACAACCGTGCGATTCTCGAGGCATTTTTTGCCCCGCACTACTCCTATGTGGAACCAGCTATCGGTAGATTTTTTTCCAAACGGATACGACTTACGGACCTTCAAGAAAAGAGCTTACTCATTCTTAAAAGGCCGGCAACGCAATTACAAGACCTCTGGTAGTGTAGTTGTCTATGGGTGACGGTAATCACTTACCATCAGGTGAGCCTCCTGTTCGGGCCTCTTCTATGAAAAAAAAAATCAACAAGAAACTTCAAGGTAAAACGAGACAGTTAGTGAGCTTAGAAAGCAAAATGTAGGTATGTATAAATGTTACTGGTGGTTGAAAACCAGCCCTTAAAATGTTAACGAATTTAATTTATTACTGCCTTAAATATGTTGTTTGTCTTAAAAATGTTCTCTATTTAGTTTAAAAGTTTCACTTTTTTTATTGTGTGCGTTTTACATTGAACTGTGAAAATATTTCTATTTAAAACAAAACATGTACCTTTAAAAATATTTATTGTAATAGGTAGTTAGACACATTTTTATATTTTCACATCTTTGAGAGCTTAATCGTAGCCTCAAAATATCTCATTCTATTGTGCCAAATTATGTGATGAGTATGTTATTCTTCAATAAGATAACGCAATAAGTTAAGTGTTAATCATTCTATAATAGTTTTTAATTGCGTTTACATTATTAAAGTAACTTCAAATATTGATTTCGTTGATAATACTACTATAACTAAGTACTCACTAAAGCCTTGTTCACTATTACTATTAGTACTAAGAGGGGGCAAACAAGCAGGAGGTGCACCTGACGTTGAATGATCAACGCCGCTCATGGACATCTGCAATACCGGAGGACTTGCAGTTGCGTTGCCGCCCTTTCAAAAATGAGTAAGCTCTTTTCTTGGGAACCATATCGTATCTGTTCCGAAAAACCTCTGCCGGTAATTGATTCCACAAAGGTGTAGTACGAGGCAAAAAGTGCCGACAAAAGCGCACGGTTGTAGATTTCAGACATCGAGGTGGTGAGGACGAACCTTTAAATTTTGATGCGATATCCAATGATGGAATATAGCAGTAGGAATTAATCCAAACAACTCTTCGGAACACTCTCCATGATAGTACGATAAAAAACGTAGAGTGAACTTAGATCTCTGCGTACTGCCAAGGAGTCAAGCCGTTTCGAAATAGCCTGATCGTCAACGACTCGAACCGCTCTACGTTGAATGCCGTCAAGTGAAAGAAGCTGGTACTGGTGAGCTTCGGCCCAGAGATGAGAGCAGTACTCCATGTGCGGCCGAATTTGCGCCTTATAAAGTTGGAGACGATAGGCCGGCAAGAAGCACTGCTTCGCTCTACTGAGGACATCGAGCTTTTTGGAGGCTAGTTTCGCCTTACCTTCCAGATGACCGTGAAACAGAACGGTATTCGATATATCGACTCCCAGGATTCGGACATTGTTTGAGGCTGTCAGGAGAGTGTTCTCAAATCAAGGTGATACGATAAGGCGTGTTTTTTTTGCGGTGAACGCGCAAGCTGTGTCTTTTTGGGGTTAAATGCGACCAAGTTTTGACGACCCAATTCCGAAACATCATTAAGTCGATTCTCGACTTCAGACATAAGCTTCTTTCTACTCTCTTCGACGCGTTCGCGAGAAATATCGCTACGGCCGGCATATGTAGCATCACTAGTACTATCATCTGCATAGAAATGTATGTTACTAATTCGCAACATATCATTGGTATGCAGAAGAAAATGTGCCGGTGATAGCACGTAGCCTTGGGGAACACCAGCATTGACAGGTTTAAGGTTGGAGCATGCACCGTCGACTACGACCTTGACGGCCAAAAAACTGGTTATCCACTAGCACAATTTTTCAGGAAGCCCGTAGGAAGGCAGCGTTGCGAGAAGTGCTTTGTGCCATACCAGATCAAAGGCCTTAACTATGTCCAAACTTACAGCCAATGCGTCCTCCTTGGACTCAACTGCTTTCGCCCACCGATGTGTCAAATATTCTAGCAGATCACCAGCTGAGCGGCCACGACGGAAACCGTACTGGCGATCGCTAATCAGCTGGTGCTTTTCTAAATACTTGAGGAGCTGAGAGTTGATAATTGTCTCCATAATTTTGAAGAACAAGGAGGTTATGGCTATGGGCCGGTAATTGGACGGATTGGACGGATTTTTTGGGAATGGGATGCACTAAGGCTGTCTTCCACGATTTTGGTACCACGCCGAGTGAGGAGGAGAGTCGAAACAGGCGCGTTAATACTGGCGCCAACTCCGGAGCACACACTTTAAGCTTAATAGAAGGGATGCCATCCGGCCCACTGGACTTGTGGACGTTCAAGGAAAAAGTGCTTTACGCACAAAAGACTGCAGGAATCAACATTCTTTATTTCTCCTGCTCATTATTAATCTTTTATTTGTGATCGGTGCAACATATCCTTTTCTTCCACTCTGCCTTATCAGTCGTCACCTCGACATTAATTCAACTCCCTTGTTTTCCATATCTTTTTTCATACAATCCATCCATCTTTTCTTTGGTCGTCCTCGTTCCCTCCGCCTATGTACATTCATGTCCATCACTCTTCTCGTCGCATGCGTATCCTTTCGCCTCGTGACATGCCCATACCACGCCATTCCGTTTCCTTTCAATTTTTCGGTTATTGTTGTTACTTTCGGACTTCCTTTAATATACTCATTTCTTACTCTATCTATGCGCGTCATTCCACACATTCACCTCAACATTCTCATCTCCGCCACATGTAATGGTCTCTCATCCGGCTTCTTTGCAGCCCAACCTTCTGATTCATGATACATTACGACAAGTCGTATGATAGTAGGTATCATTATAATAAAATTTGTTAAGTACCGTCACAAAACACCTTATTAAATTCATAACCATTGAGAGCCCTTTTTTATTTCGTAGGCATGACTCACTTTATTTACAAGCAGTCGGGAAGTTCATTTTTGATTGATAATTAAAATGTTTCAGATTGTTGTTGCCAATCTGCACATTTTACAAACGAAAATACATAAACATTTTGGTGTAGAACAATATATCTTAATAAAAATCTTTACTTTCGAAAAAATAATGTAAACTTTCTTGTATGTCATAATTTCTTACAAAATTTGTTTTACATAATTTTGATTGTTTCTTTCAATTGTTCAAAAACTCATTTTTATTATTGACTTGTATTATTAACATCCATATAGTAGCCACGTGTAAATTGGTACAAATTGATTTTCATCACTATACACAGAAATAATATTCATGTCAAGTGATACAACTCGCGTTTTTTTAGTTTCAAATTTAAAAACCAAGATAGAAAAAAAATAAACAGTTCGAAACTGTTTAATGCACACTAACTATTAAGTTTCATTCAAAACTCTAAATGAAATACTGACGAAGTAATAAATTTTCGAAAATTCTAAAACTTCTTTTCGAACTATCCAACCTTTCATAATTTATACCTATACTACTTTTCACCGACAGTACAGATATATATATATATATACCTAGTTACTCGATTCGAGATTTTTCGAAGATACAAAAGATGGATGTCTCGTCAAAACGAAGCTGTTCATAAAAATTCAGCTTGTTTTTAATCAAAAAAAAAATTGTTCATCGTGCCACGGTCTAGTATGTAGATGAATAAGGAAGTTACTGATTTTACCCCGATTTTCGAAAATCCAGTTTTCACCAGATCTCTGCGTTTTGAGGTCCTAGAAACCTTTTCCGAATATTTTCAAGATGAAGTCAGTATGTCTGTATGTCCGAATTTTGAGATACCTAACAATTATTATATCTGGTATTAAAAATATTAATATAATTAAATGCTTGATCGGTCCGAAAAACTACATTCTGAATTTCAATACTTCAAATAAAATGATAAAGTTAGGTTAATAGCTAGGTAGATAAATTTCGATTCGGATTCAATTGGTATAATATTCAGTTACACGTATATTATGCTCTTCTTCTTATATTTACCTGCGTTAGATACTGTTATTAAATCTTTTTGGTTAATCTAGAATAGAAACCACTGCACAAATACGAGCGACTTAAGGTAGCCGCGGTAGCTATTGCCTAGTGCCAGATCATTTCTTTTGCTCGTGTTATTGAACCATTTGGGTTAGGTTAGGTTAGAACAGTAATCACCGCGTGGAGGCGGGCGATCCTGCCTTGGCAGCAGCTAACGAGTACCAAATCTCGAATTCGATTAATGAAAATCGATTGTCGGAATTCGTATTTTTGATGTATCAAATTTTCCTTAAGTCGGATTTGATTTTCAATCCATTAAAAATTCGGTATTCTTAATATTAATTATAAGAATTCAGATTTTCAAAATAACGAAATTGTAATAATAGGATGAATGATAAATCGAAGTTGTTATTTAGGGATATTAAACCATTCAAAATTATGATAATCAGTAATTTGAAATTCGTATTTGTGACTGTAGGAATAATGTTTTTTTGTATTTATGTAGTGTACCCGTTATAAATGCCCATGGGCAGTGGTATATATACGAATTTCAGGCCAACATTTTCGTCAGTAACGACGCTTTCCTTAGGTTGAATGTGCCGAATGACGATTATATAGCATCTTAACAATATAATTATTATATACTACTAATATTTACTTCAAAGACATTGTTGGTTTAGTGACGTTTGTTGATTTATTATTTTCTTAAATTATTAACTTGCTCGTACAAAAAAAAAAGTTTTCATACCTAAGAGTCATTGTAGAATAACAAATTTTATTTAAAAAAAATTCTATTTATTTTGAGCATTGTATACGAGTATGTAAGTCGAACCTAATAAAAGATGAATTATTTTGAATTTTTTATTAACTACAGCAACTGACCAATTTTATTAAATTACTTAAGTATAAAACAGTGTAGGCGTTAGTGTTTAGAAAACGTTTTTATTTATAAAGCATAGATAACAAACAAGTACTTAGATGATTTGCTGATAAGAAAGGATAACCGCTGTCTATAGACATCAGATGTAAATAATGTAGTATGTGATAAAGAAGTATTGCTGTGCATCGGCTTATCCCCAGTGCAAGTTTATTGAATATCTCTTCACCGAATGTGATAGGCGATGCAGAAAATAGATTATAGAATTTACGACAGCAAACAAGCAGGTAGTATTTGAAACTTCTGATGGAAATGGACCACTATCGTGCATAGACATTAAAGATGTAACGGTGTGTTGCCATCCGTGTCGCGGGATACCCGAGCCAAATGTATAATTCTTTTTTTTTATATCATATAATAGCAAACAAGCAGATGGGTCTCCTGATAGAAAGAGTTAACCATCGCCTATATATATATATATATATATATATATATATATATATATATATATATATATATATATATATATATATATATATATATATATATATATATATATATATATATATATATATATATATATATATATATATATATATATATATATATACACATATATATACATATATATACATATATACATATATATACATATATATATATATATATATATATATATATATATATATATATATATATATATATATATTATTAATAAATAGGTACTTAGCTTATTGTCTAATATTTATTCTATCATTATTATGGCATTCTATAAGTAAAAACGCCGGCGAATGATTTTGGACTATAAATTAATTTACGAGTGCATAATATATTTGAACAAAGAATTTCGATTTCTTTTCATTCTAGTAAACCAATAAACCTGAAACCGTAATTTGTTTGCAAAATTGGGACATTGGTGAATCAGCGCAATGAAATTATAACTCATCGGCGTACCACTGACTGAAATCCAAGGTTCAACTAGTCCATTAATGGACCCTAAATTGTATAGCGATTATATTTGACGTTATACTTGTTTTAATGTTTATTTTTCAGTCTTATGTGTCACGCCATTTTTGTATTTTACACATTCATATATAAAAATATATCATGAATTTTCAAAATATTTATTTTAGGATTTGAATATATTAGGAATACAAATATTATTTTTAATATTGCCCGGTAGGATCAACTTTTCTTGTAATAAATATAAAGGTTGACTGGTAAAAGACTGTAAATATTAAAAGACAGGATAGTTAAAGTCCCTTTGAAAAGAATAAAAATGTAATAAAAAGAGAATACTGCTTAATTTCATAGTAAACTTCAACGAAATTAGTGTAGTAATATTCAAAAAATATGATCAACGTGCAGGTGACAAGCGTTCGCCTTGACTTACACTTGCCACTACGGCAAATCCCTGTTGGTAAACAATAAACTTCTATATCTGTGCACGGGTGTCATTCTTAATAGTTTTAGTGGATAATTAGGTTAAAATTTAAGTACTTATTTTTTACATATTCAGCATCAGAATTGATTACTGAACCCTCCTTCAGTATGTATAATCTTACATTTGTCCAATGTCGGTTTGATGTACCTGAGTTCAACCAAATTTAATGGAAATCTATTCAGCTATTAAATATTATTTTTATCTTTCTGATGTTGGATTTATATTATGTCTGAAGAAATAAAATCTTATGTACGCATAACGACTGTTATTTGACCGAAATAACGTAATAAAAAATATTAGTTAAATTTTCGAGGCATATCTTACATTTAATTTTTTCATGTGAATTGTTTATTTATTGTCATTTATCTTAAAAATAAAAGACCTTGAATTTTTGAAAAGATTTGAACTTAAGCAATATAAAACAGAATGTACTTTTAGCTTTAAATTATTTTTTGACTCCTATGTTAATCTGGCAGCATACGATCCCAATATAAAACGATCTTTATCGAGCTGGTTAATGGATAAAAACTATTTAATACCCAATTAAATATGTCCATACATATATTGCAAATGAGCTGACTAAAAAATATTCAGTCTAGAATAGAATAGAACACATTTTTTATTCAAAATAAGTATTGACATACATTTTTTGAAAGTCAGATACACAAAATCTTATACATATTTAGAATAATCCATATAACAGGCAAAAGTGACTGACTGATGTATCAACGTACAGGGCAAACTCTTAGGGCTAGAAACTTGAAATTTTGCACACGTAATCCTCTTATGATGTAAGCGTCCACTGAGAAAGGATTTTTCAAAGTTCAACTCAGAAGGGGGTGGAATAGGGGATAAAAGTTTGTATGAAACTCTTTATTCCCTGGACATATTTGCATGAAATTTCATATGAAATGAGTACAAAAAAAATAATGAGTCACGTATTTAAGCGTTTCGTAGCGTAAAATCTCAAACCTTGATCCCTAAGGGGGGTAAAATAAGGGAAGTGACTTATAAAGACAGGTTAAATAAGTTCTAAAGAAAATATGCGCGAGCGAAGCCGCGGGTAACAGCTAGTTAAAAATAAAACTGTTATCACAATATTTACTTATAT
The DNA here is from genome assembly GCA_036924255.1 of Apodemia mormo. Classification (NCBI taxonomy): domain Eukaryota; kingdom Metazoa; phylum Arthropoda; class Insecta; order Lepidoptera; family Riodinidae; genus Apodemia; species Apodemia mormo. Next base: position 26,391,225 of record JAUPFN010000011.1, on the reverse strand, counting down.
TTACTTATAGTGCATTTTAGACATTACGTCATCCATGCAGTATTATCATTTAAATATTCATCAATACTGTATTAGGCTTTTTTACAAAGCACCCTTTTTATATACGTTTTAAACTTTTTCCGGTAAGCTAGTAACATCTTCAGGTTATTTATTAAACATGCATACCCCAACACCTATAAAACATTTAGAAGTTTTTTTCAGTCTATATTTTGAATATGATTAACATTTTTTTAACATTTCACTGGTTTGGTTAATATACAAATTCTATACCAATCGAAAGTATGAAGCCTATTAAAATATGCAAACGTTACGTTGACTATTATTTTCCCGTCCCAACTCTTGGGGCAGGCATAAATAATTTTAAACAGGTAAATCGATACTAGTAACCTGTCTACCCGAAAGTTGTCACAGGAAAAAAATAGTCTCTAATCGTCGTTCTACAGTGGAATCTTGACTATGGGCTGACTTGACTATGGCCAGTCTTAATAATAAATAATTTACGACTCCGCTAGGCAGCTCATAAAAGACAATTGATTGACTAAACATTTCTCTACCATCTGCCATATTTGGTAGACTTCTCACTCCGGTTTGATATCAAAAATTTACCTATTTCTACAACCATTGCGTCAATGTTATTTTCCATCCATAATATAAAATAACCTTGTTATAATATTGCTTCGATGTTCGGTACCATCTAACAGCTAATGTATCAAAAGCAATTAATTACTTCAAGTACCCATAATGTTATCGGCAAGGCGCTATAGCAGGTCACGATAATAGGAAACCTGCGACAAAGTACCGAAGTACATAATTTACCTTACCGTTAGAGGGTACTGTACAGTCAAAAACATAAAATGATTATAGGACCAAAACGAATAGTTGGTAAACTTGTTAAAACATTTTATTGATTGTGAGTAGATACATAAATTGTGTGCTTTTGTGTATGGTGCTGGCGTAGGACGTGGGTGTACAAGTGTGGTGGTGTGGGTGGATAATTGTATCGCTGGGGTCTTTTTTTGTCCGGACCATCGGTGAGTCTTATCCATTTATTAAACCGACGTCTTTCTTTTCAGTACCATCGCGGAAGATACATTGAACTGTTCGCGGATAATCATTGACATATTATTATTACTAGGATAATAGCAATTTTAATGAATTTCACCTTTTTAAACTTGTTAAAAATATTATATAAGATCACGCAATATTAAATTGATTCATAAATTATAATATATAAATCAAGTATTTTACTATTCTAAGTACTTTATTGAAACCGCAGGTAAAAATATTAGGCACATTTTTTTGCCTGCACGCTGCAAATTGCATGCGGGGAGATCTGTTCACGATTTTGATTTAGTGTGTGGCCTAACACAGCTGACAACTTCGCCTACGCGTGTTCCAGATGTGGATAAACATTTAGCTTCCCTGTTAGACCGTCTGCTGACCTCTCACTCGGATAATTACCAAGTTTCCGTAGATGCATAACTTATGCATGTGGCATTAGACCTCGCCACAAGATAGCAACGCACCATTAACACCTTTGGTGTCTATAGGCGATGGTTGACTCTTTCCATCAAGAAACCCATCTGCTTGTTTGCTATCTTATGATATAAAAAAAAGATGCTCCGCTAGGTTCTTCAGACCACTGCTTCATGTGGAGTGAAGTGCCGGTAATGCGATTATCGCGGCCTCGTTTTTCAAGCTGTCGCCGCGTTTGACAGGTCAGCAGATTGGGACTGATTGCAGTCCTTCTTTGCATCCTCCCCATGGAGGCAAATATACTTCTCACTGGATAGTCCAGATATCGTTGCTGACTGCGTCTCTGAAGTGGTGCTGCATAGCATGGAACTGTTCATTCTGTTTACTGCGGTAACCATCGGTGGCAAGTAACGGCCTTATTTTAGTCGCCATTGCAAAACGACTTTACGTCGAAAGCAGGAGTGATACCGTACATAGGCTGCTGCAGTGATATCTCATGATGTAGGTAAATACAAGTGTATTTGAAAGGAGTATAATTTTGCCTCTAGATCTTTCAAAAAAGCCATCTTTACTGTTTAAGTTGTATCTGTTTAACTTGTACTGAACAATACGAGAAGATGTGAAAACTTATTTGTGTGTATGTATGGGCGTGTATTTAGACGAAATGATTTATTTAAATGAAAATACAAAGTTGAAAATAAAAACAAAATAAAAAATAAATTCTTCCCTAGGACTTTACAAAAACTTTTATTCGCGGAGCAACCTGCGTTGGTTAGTATAAGCAATAAAAACACAGGGTAGTTAGTATTCTCATCCATATTAAACTAGTGAAAAATCGCAGACGTATTCTCAAAGCATAATACGCAATACAAAAAGCCTTTGTGATAAATATGCTTTGATGTTTAGCTACTTCAGACAGCTAAAGTATCAAAGGCGTAATTAATTAGTTCAAGTACCCTTTACGTTATTGACGAAGCACTAAAGCAGCGCATGATAATAGGAATCTGCGTCGGAGTACTGACGTACATAATTTACTTTACTGTGTACTATGCCTTAATAAATATGAACTGTACTTAAGTGTACAGTCGATAGGAAAATTTAACGAATTTGATTTCGTTACGATCGATGGGTATGATTTCGTTCGAAACCATACCCAACGTCAATAGGCGCTACGAACTACAAGCTTTAATATAACAGGTGAAGCTTTAAATTCAGTGAAATAGAAACGATTAATTTAAATACGTGACAAAAGAAAAGTGACAACCCCGTTGGTCGAGTGGATAGCGACTCTATGTAATCGATAGGGCTCTGCTTCTTTTCCCGATGGAGACAAACATTTTTGTGATGACTAGATGTTTGTATGTCTGAGTTTAATTTCATATATTGTATATATATATATATATATATATATATATATATATATATATATATATATATATATATATATATATATATATATATATATATATATGTATATATATATATATATATATATATATATATATATATATATTTATATATATATATATATATATATATATATATATATATATATATATATTAGGTACTGATAATGTCATACAATTTGCAGAGCTACCGTAATATAAATTGGGTTGCAACTCGCTATGTAGGTAAGCACTCATTCAATTGTATCGACTATGCTCGTTTACTATATTAATAAAGTCCCTTGTTTTAGTGACGAGTAGTAATTTTTTTACGAGGCGTAAGCTAAAACTATTCCAAACGGTCGTAGAAACTTGCAGAATACTATGATGCGCCTCGTCATTATAAATTGGTAACTAATGGTTACTGTTACGAATGAAATATTGGTGATAATAGGAGCCCGGCACGAGACTAAGCAATGTGTCAGTGTTCAACTGACAGAAAACACTGATTTACTTAATCGCATAAAAACACCTAAACAAAATATATACAAGTGAGACTATGGGTATAAATAATAATCACGCTGTGAATAAAGGCCAGTTTTCAAAAATCTTTAGTTTATAAGCTCACCTTCATTACGATTATGATTTTCTTACTTTTTTCGGTAGCGCAAATAATTATAATTTTGTATAGTTTATTATCGCACAAGCAAATAATTTACTTACTTTGGGGTTAGATCAATAAGTGTTATTTGTTACTTGAATATTATTATTACTATCGCGACTGATCCAAATGTAAAAATCATATTTTAATTCACTACCTATTTGCTTCTTTGGATCGATTGGTAGAGCATAATTTTGTAAAACGCTATACGTATTCTTATGTATGAGATTTTTTTAGGATTATTTTGTTTATTTTAATTATTTTGTATATTTTTTTGTTTTGGAGATAACTATTAATTATTATCTGATATTTAAAAGATTCCCAAAAAAGAGAAATAGGTCTAGAACCGCAGCCTCAGGCATATAAGCTAACTCTTTGACTATAAGATAATTCAGATATAAAGAGTGATGGCGAAACTAAAAACAATATTGCATGAGAAATCTTTTTGCGTGAAAACATGGAAAGAAAGCAATAGTATGGTAAAAAAATAACAATTCTTGATAAATTTTTCTCTCTCGCAAAACCTCTACATAGAAAGTTTAGACGAAATCGTTAATGCCGTTTTTAAAAACTTTAGTAAAATATATTTATATCAAATTAAATATATATAATATTAAGTAAATTAAATTGGGAAAAAACACCAATTGATCTCATCCCAAATAAAGCAAATTATTTATTTGTGATATAGTGATATGAGTGTAAGTCAACTATAATAATAGTTAATAAATACCTACATGATTCTGCGTATATATAAATAACACCCGAACCCAGAAATACAATAATATCTGACAGTCTGTTTTATTGGGTTTTAAATTATCACTTTAATATATATATATATATATATATATATATATATATATATATATATATATATATATATATATATATATATATATATATATATATATATATATATATATACTCTGTATATATTTTTTGTACATGTTTATATGTTAGAAAAAATATATATAGAGTAGCAAGTATAAGATATACAAATTTTGGTGCATTATTTTGATGTACAGAGACACCGGTTTTCAATGTTCTGTTAATTATAATATAATACATAATTATGGGTTACATATAAATAGATATAAGCAGAATTCTTAAATTTCAAAATACGTATACCTCAAGAATTTTTAACATATATTTAATCTTCAAAGTTATTAATTATCTATGAAATAAAGATACATAGACTGCATGAAATTATATGAATTCCATTTGTCTAGGGAACCCCAAGAATATTAAAGAGTGAATTATATAAAATATGTACAATTGGCTAAACATAGGAATAACAACATTACTAGTCCCGACCAAGTTTGGTGCCAATGCTTTCCTTATTCCTGCCGCAATAGCGTCAGTGCTTGATATTGTCGTGTTTTGGTTTGAAGAGTCAGGTGGTCGGCAAACTTATTTAAGAGTTATAATACCCCTGTTTTATGGATAGTAATACACCATTAACATATTTTGTTGCCTATATGCTAGGTTTACTACATTCAAATATAAAAAAAAATTAATAGCGTGATATAAGTTTACGTTTTATTTATAATAAAAAAAAATGACCACCCCGTTGGTGAAGTTGTTAGCGAACCTGACTGTGGAATGAATGGAGTTTGTGTCTGATCTGACCTCATCAATTTGTGTTTAAATATCCTTTCTCTATCTAAAACATGGCTTTAGTAGAGTAAAATATAATGATATCTCTAGTATTTTAGATTTTTAAAAAATACCTTAAAATAAAAGACAAAATTTATGCCATTGTACATACATACACACTTTATAATAATTTTTATACATAAAATTGTAGTTAATCACCAAGAAAACTACTATACCGGCCAACCTATATTCAAAAATATATTTAGTTTGCTTATTTTTCTGAATAATTCCCACCGCGCCACTCTCGCTTATCGTCACTTTTAAAATTTTATATGCTTTTACTTAACATTTTTAAGTATATTATATTAATATGTATGTCAGTTTATAAGGTATTTATAATATGAGCCATGTTGCCTGAATTTAATGGTTATTATTATTCTTATTAACATTGCTGAAACTAAAATTTTACTTATAAATTCATAATATGCTTTTAGTTATAGCTACAAAAATTTACGATTATAGCACATTTAAAGATTAAGAAGTGTTTCGTTATTGCTTACTAAAATCTAGTCCGAAATAAAATTTAAATAAAATAGCACTAAAAAATTCAATGAAAAAATACACAAACTCGTACTTTTATTTTAAGTCATTAAAAAGGTCTAAGTTTTATACTTAGACCTTACAAACTGTTAAACCTTTGTTTATGTTAAACCTTTGTTCAACGATTTTGATAGTTCGTGCGAAAATAATTCACAAACTGCGGTAAACATTGATCGATGTTAAACTATTGACAATATTGTTCGGTCACGTTTCACGGCCACTTATTTGCTTTAGGTATTTGACTTTCCGGAAAATGGTCGAAAAATATTTTCTAAAAAGTACACAAAATAAATATGATATACATTATAAATAATAATACCTCTAAAGTAATACATTAAAAAAACATATGATCTTCACGAAAATATGATAACAGTAAAATTAATAATTACCTTAAATAACGGAGTATTGAAAATCCTGGATCTCCTCACAATTATTTTAATTGCACACAATAATCAGTTTTTAGGTGTTCAAAATGTCAGTTCAACGCAACACAAACTCGTAGCATGAGTGTAGACTGGTAGCTACTTGGGCAGCTACGAGACGACTGTATCGCTACGTAGCCAATCGTTTTGTATAAAATAAAGAAAGTCGTTCGTGTTCGGCCAACGACGGAAACTGCCGAACCAAGTTGTTTATAGCTGTGTAGACCTGCTAATACTAATAGAAACAGCGGCAGTAAAATATTGTTTCAATCTCATTTTGCGCATTTGTCATATGAATCGTACTTCTTGATTAATATTACATTTAACTTATACTTTATATTAAATGTAAAACAAAAAATAATGAAATTTACATATTTGGTAATGTTTTGAAATTGTAGTTATTGAAAATTTGCAAACTAAAATATTTGCGGATTATAATAAACTTAAACAAGTCTTCTGTTTTATATCTATTCTAGTAGGAATAAACTTATATAAAAATAGTCTTAGTTACTTTTTATCGTTTTATAAAAACTAATATTACGTTAAAGATATAAACTGAAGATTTTTGACTTTTCTTACAAAACATAGCCTTTGTTCTAATGATAAACATGGTTGGCTGAAATTTTGACGTCCAGAGTTATTGCCACAAAATAAAAAACGATTATAGCGTAATCGTTTTTTATTTTGTGTTTCTAAAAAAATATAGTCTGCGGACATCACACTAATTTTTAAATAATAATTAGTACATACTTAAAACTTAGTGAGTAGCTTCTTATTGATGAGTGTCACAAACTTTCTATCTACGGTGTTTTTTGAAAACACTACGTTTTTTTAAATAAGCATGATTAAAATTTGCCGAATTTATAAGATTTTCTTCTATGTTGGATAAATACTTAGTTTTAATACATTTACAAGTTAAAAACACATTACAATAATTTTTGATGCATTATTCCATTTTTTTGCTCTGCGAAATTTATTAAGAAACACGCAGACATTTTATAATATTAATAGAATAATTTGTTTTTTTAAACAATAAAAACAGTGGTGAACTACATATAAAAAAGAAAAAAAAATAATTTCACAAGACCAGCGGCTTCCTCACTTATTTACTTTATCCCGCAAAAATCGGAGATCATTCTTACAAAAAGAGTTATGATAGAAAGTTATTGTTTTTGGTAAAATATTTTATTTGTTAATTTGGAAATCTGTAAGTGATTTGAATGAAAACTTCAATTATAAATATAATTTTAGATATATTATAGACATCTTTACCGTATTTGTCCGGGCCTCTTTTAAAAAATATATCCAGTCTTACTGTGATGCATTTCATGTAAGACGAGAAAAGGCTGATACGTGTTGGTGAAAGGGTGACTACTAACCATGTAGTAGAGTTCTGTAATATGCCACCAGGGTTTTGGTACAACCACTCTACCTATTCCCGCAGCAATATCGTTGGTGCTTGATATATGATAAAAATATGTGGCCTGATTATAGGATATTGTTCAATGTATAAGCACATACATGCGATGGATTTAACAGACAGTCCCTTTATGTAGAGTTTATTTAACCAACGAGAAAATACCGCACCACCTACTGGAAGATTGCTTGGAGCTAAATTACCCAAGGCTTCAGTTTCTCTGGGATGGGTCTATGTAGAAGGAGATGTTTGAGCTTTGTTTGAGGATGATGTTTGAAGAGGGGTCTATACTGTCCTCAACTTCTGGTAAAAAGTGAATTGGCAAGGTTAGTCACTACAAATTTTTTTACCCCGCGTTGGTCCGGGCTCCCTTTGAAGAATACACCATCTGCCGTTCTACTAAGCAGTTCGTAAGAGGCAAACAATTGTCTATGCATTACGATCGTGGCTATAGGTGATAGAATATGCATTGTCTCACCTGGGTCTGGTACCAACGCTTTACCTATTCCTGCCGCTATAACATTAGTACTTGATACTATCGTGTTCCGGTTTGGAGTATAACGTAATCGGTAAATTATGCATATGGCATTAAGACCTTGCCGCATGGATGCAATGCACCATTAACATCTTTGATGTCTATAAGCGGTGGTTTATTTCGATCAGGGGAGCTGTCTGCTTGTTTGTTCTCTTTTGGTATAAAATTATGTACTAAATGCGCATAATGTAGCCATAGTGTTGCTAAATATAGTATAGTATGCTTTGATAGATAGATTGATCGCAAATGTGCTTGTCACTGCCGTATTCTAGTTTAGCTGGAAAACTTATGCACATGCCATTCTACCCTGCCACAAGGATATAAATGCACAAATACATATCGACGCTCGAAAGGAAATCTTCACTAAGCGATATTGAGTAAACTTTACTTTATTTTACTTTAGTGATTTAATGTGCAAATATAAAATTAAAAAAAAAACATGAAAAATCACTTAATTGTAATAAATTTAATTACAATGAAATATATAATTAAATGAGGTGATACATACAATTAAATTAGGTGATTTTTTATGATGTTTTTAATTATATATTTGAACTCTTCTGTAAAGTTTTTTAAATGCCGCTTAGTATTTATGTTTGTATATTATCGTATATTCACATGAATATAGTGTGGGTAAGTGTGAGTATAGTGTGGGTTTATTGATTTAATGTACTTCTAATGCATTTTAATTTAAAACATATTAGGTGTCTGCATTCCTCCGCAATATAAACTATAATTGTGACCAATTTCATACTCTACCGTTCGTGGAATCATCTTAACAAAAAGTAAAAAGTTTCCCTTCACGTTTTAATATTTAGATTGTATGGAAAGAAAATTACTTCAAAATCTTTTTCCTTTTGAAGAATAAACCAACTGGCTTTCTACCAGGCTGATTGTAGAAGGTGACCAATAGTAAACTAATGCATGTTGCATTGCCGTCCTGCGTTACGGATAGCAACGCACTATTTATATCTGTGGTATCTATAAGTGATGGTTTCTCTTTCCCGCAGGGGAACTGCTATCTAATGCTATGAAAAACAAGTTTCGATTTTAATTTTTTTTTGATTATATTCGTATTATTTACCTACAAAATGACATATATATATATATATATATATATATATATATATATATATATATATATATATATATATATATATATATATATATATATATATATATATATATATATATTGCCCGCTGGTGCCTGCTTGACGTTAAGTTTCGTGATATCCTGTATAGTAGTAGTATAGTAGGTGGAAATTGGAATGAATCAATCGTTTATAGATTTTCCGATTCTTTTTTAAAGGGCAATGGGCCCACCTCTCATGCCCACCACGGTAACTTCACACGGCAACTGTCCTGATAACCATTGAGTTGCGAGCTCAGGGTGCCCTGGGGGAATGCTAAGCTATCTTGGGAGGAGTAGGAAAATACATCCAGTTTCCCTCTCTTTACAGCAGGAGACAGCGTAAAGTTAAAGCAAAAACTGCTAAGAAATGAGACGTTTACAACAGGTTAAGCCTGATTGCTATCGCACCACGGTAATTTAGGTATTTGAGGTCCTACTAAAATGGCCTACTTAGTTCTACTTCCAGTAGTACGTATGACAAAATCGCTTGAAGGCACGGAAATTCCCACGTGTTGCTACAAGGTCGGAGTAGTAGATTACCCCGGATATACATCGTATACTATCAAACATTTGGTTACGTTCGTTTTGCCAGAGATTACACTGCCAAAGAACATGATTTGCAGTTTGTTCATATTTACAGTTTATGGTGGAGCATTTGCAAAAGGAGAAGGAACTAATTAGAATGAGAATAATATAGCTTTAAAATTACCATGACTACTAAGGAACTGTGCAACACAATGATCTATTCTATTCACGTTTTACTTAATCGTTCACAGACGCAGGGGAAAAATTATAAAAATGCCGTCCTTTAGTTGAGCAGCACCAACCCCTAAATTTGCAGTAGGCAAATTTAGGGGACCCACGCAGCTACACCCAATAATCGAGAATCATGTCATTAATGTAATCTTTCGTACAAAATTATACCTAAGGGGATAACATAGAGTTATCCCCTTAGGATTAGTTTTTAAAAAGTAGTAGCCTATGTTTGGCTTCGGGTCTTCCAGCATTTCTTTCCAAATTGATTAATGTCTTGAAATTTTAACAGACAAATAGACACATGAACAGACGGACAGGCAAACATAGTTATGTATTTATATTATTTATACGAAGTAAAATAAATATAGTATAGATATGGATTCGTTATATCATTTTGTGTTCTACAAAAAAAAATACGAACATAAGTATTATCACGGTAGTTTTTTTGTAGTGTAGATAAAATAAATCAAACATCCATAGACGTCTCACTGCGATTCGTTGGTTTGTCGCAAGCAAGATGAGAGGGTATCCTGTCATAATTTATTGACTTGATAAAGGCTACCCCTTGTTTTTTGTGATTACTGATACCGACAACTTAATGTACTTATCAAAGACATGAATACACTACCAGAATCTGAGTTACTATTGAGATTTCGAGTTTTGAAAATATTCTAAATAAAATCTCCATAATATCCTGCGACTCGGAGCATTATGACCTGAACCGAAAAGACTAATCTTTCGATTATGAGGCAGTCAATTTTGTAAGTTTTTAATATAGATCACTTCTATCATCTAGTGGATCCGGTGTCAATGCTAACCACACGAGGTCCCGGGTTCGATTCCTGAGGCGGGCAAACAAAAAAATGTATTTTTTAAATTCCATTTCAAAACAAAGTTGCCCGGGACTGGCAAAGTGTTTGGTTGGCGATAGGCTAGTCTCCTGTCACATTGTGAGACTTTAAGCATTTTCGGATAATCATGGGTGCACATATTGTAGTACCTTTACATACCTTTTCGGGGATACGAACGTGAAGATACTTTTTATAATATAATATTATTTTATATCTGAAATGGAAAGATACCGAATAAGAATATGACAATAATACCATAAAAACATTTTTTTTAAATACAGGTCATCCTTACCTTTTTTAAATGATATTTATCTTTCATTAACCTGCTTATAATGACAGTACCCTAAATAAACATTTCTTATTTAATTGTTTGATAAATTTAACGTGAATTTTCTTATAACCTCCATAAAAGTCTTTTCTACTCGTCGAAAACTCACACCTGGGACAGGTTCTACCGTTTCTTTTATTCGCAGTTGAATTCTACTTCAGAGATAAGAACGGGATTGCACCTCTTAAACACAGAATCCTGGAGGTATTTACATAAGTTATTTGTAAGCGCGCGCTCGACATATTGCTTTGAATATTTAATAGTATGTCTTCCCAAAAAATGTTTCTTTGTGGAATTTCAAATACTATTCGGAACTACGCATGATGAATCAAAATATTTCCTGTATAAATCTATGGCGTAAGAATAGAATGCTTTTAGTAAAATCACCATATCGGGTGACGCATTTTATAAATATTTTATTCGCATTTATTATGGGATTGAAAGCCGTATGGTCATATTAGACAAAATTCGTTAAAGGTCGGTTATTATTCATAGTATGTATGCAAAACATACTGAAATTGCTCAAACACCGGAGTGTCAAATTTAGCAAAGTTGAAGTTTATATAAAGAAAAAGTGCAGATGAGAAGAAAGAAAAAGCTGACATTTTTTAGAATATGCATTCTATATGCTAATTAAATCAGCAAAAAGCTTTACGAACACAACCATACATACGAATACAATATATATATATATATATATATATATATATATATATATATATATATATATATATATATATATATATATATATATATATGTATATATATATATATATATATATATATATATATATATATATATATAACAGAAGAAATGTAGAAAGCTCAAATTAATATACAACAAAATATGGTCAAATTTTGACCACAAGACAATTACTAGTCAAAACCATTACAATAAATAATAACTAGCTAGATGACTTATCAAAGACATAACACTAACCTAGATCATTTTTATAGTAAAAGACTGTTTATGTACAAATACGTAAGAGCCGTTTCGGAAAAACCAATTACATACAAATATACAAAAATTTCTCGTTTAAAGTACAGGTTAATAAATATCGCTGAACAAATTACACTAATTAATCTCACCCCATATAAAAGATATTATTTTCTCGTGACAATATAATATGAATACTGACATTTAATAAACACCCAAACCCAGAAATACGAATATCTATGCTCATCGTACGAAATGTTTATCCCTGTCGGGAATCGAACCCAAGCCATGTGAATTACGCATTCAGATAAGCATAATTTAATAAATCTTCCACTAAGTGTTTAAATAAATGGAGAATTTTCTAATTCTAAATTGTTATGTAAAATAAATTGAGCGATTGAAATCTTGTTTCTTAGAAAAATGTTTTATTTATTTTTAATACAAAAATTTTTGTTATCTTATATAAAAATTAGAAATATCAGATGTTTAAATAGATATCTAGGTTGTTATTATAGTTATATGTAGATATATTTTGGTTAAATAAGTTCGTCGTGGCAGATGAAATTTCTATTTATTAAAGCAATTAATACTTATGTTTTTCTAACTATTTACTTGTTATAGCACTGATACTGTGCCAGGTAAATCTTAAAAAAAAAAAAAACATTATCACGCCCAGTTGCTTGGTAAGCAGAGTAAACCGAATGTCTATTGCCTTTCCAGTTCACCACGATTCACTGGTTTGTCGCTTGGCGAGATGATTAGTGATCCCCATCGCTGCAATTTAGCGACTCGATAACGATTATCAGCTATTTCTATTGATAACCGGGACTGACGACTTTACGTGCTCATCCGAGGCGTAGAAGTGTTAACATACCACCCGCCAAATTCCGAGCTGCTGTAGAGATTGCTGGTTTTAGAAATAAACCTCAAAAAACAACGCAATAACACTTTTACCCGACCCGATTAGACCTGGAACCTCATGATCTGAACCGACTCAGCTATCACCTAGACTACGAAACAGTCAACTTAAGCATAGAAAATTTATAACAAGATATATATTTTATATATAAAACGTGACATGTTGTGGATTTTGGATATTAAAAACAAAGGTCACACGTTTATCGAGTAAAAAGATTGTTTGAGTTATGGATTTTTATAAAATAACACCTGAATCTATAAACTATATAATTTTTTGCTGATGATTTAATGAATGTAGGACAAAATCACTTTATTTTCCATGATACTATGAGCATGAGTCAATCTCTTTTAATTTTCAAAAAAAAAAAACAGAGAACATGTTCTCGCTTGATCTATGTACTTAGTAAGTATTTTTATCGATTGTTATTCATTTTTAAATATTATTTAGCTTAATTTAATGTAACAAGACTGAAGTTATATTCATTTGTATCTAGTTTTATGATTATTTGTACACTATTTTGATATTTCGAAAATTGTGTTTACTCTTATTAGGGTCAGCTGGAAGAAATCTCTTTTATTGGAGATAAGCTCACCCATTGTACCGTTTGTTCTCAATAAGTTTCTATATATTACTTTTTTAACCGTATTTAATAAAGTATTAAATAAATAATTAAAACCACAACTATAAAAGATCATAAAACACAAAACTAGAAACGCAAAACTATATATATTGCTCTGTTTATAATTACATAAAATGAAATAAGATAAACTGGACGGTCGCGAAATCCGTATTAAACTGGGAAATATACAAATGATTTATAGAAACTCCGATCAGAGAGGAGGCTTCGCGGGTGCAAAAACAGATTATCGAAATCCCAGTTATTTCCAACAATCGGTTTAACGCCAGAGATACGAAAATAAAAACGCTGTAAGGTATACTTGTTTATACGGATGAAAACGATATGTTTTATTCTTAAAATATAAACGTTTTTATGGTAGCACCGGATTACCGGAGGAATACATTTTGATCGCTATACGAAAAAATATTATTTTCACTTTAAAGGTATAGAAATATTTGTGTATAATAAATCAGTGAAAAAACGGTAAATAAATGCATATATATCTATATTAATATTATAAATGCGAAAGTTTGGATGTTTGTATGTTTGGATAGACATATGTTTGGATGGATATTTGTTATTCAATCACGTAAAAACTACTTAATAGATTTAAATAAAATTTGGTACACAGATAGATGATTATCTGCAATAGCACACATGCTACTTTTTATCCCGGAAAAAATTAAATTTCCCAAAAACTTTTATAATGCAGTGGGCTATACGCTGCAGCTAGAAAAAGTAATAATTTCCAACGTGGTTGTTCCGGTGCACAGTGTATTATTTTGCCTTACTTGCGGACATGCCAATTTTATTTTTTACTAACGACCTGCTCGCGGTTTCACCAGCGTAACTTTTGTTTCCGTGAGAATATCGGAAAGGTTTATATACTAAAACCTTCCTCAAGAATCAGTCTATCTATTTAAAAAAACCGCATCATAATCTGTTGCGTAGTTTTAAAGATTTAAGCATACATAGGGACATAGGGACATAGGGGCAGACAGAGAAAGCGACTTTGTTTTATATTATATATAATGATTTGTGTAGATTCATCTTAATAAAGCATTCCTAAAAATACCCGTTTTGATATTTCACTTCATTTAAAAGATACAAATATTTAAGTGAAAGGTCATTGACCTTTTTGAAAAAGTATTTCTTCAATAGAGCAAATGTCAGTCTCTTGTAAGTTGTTTGTTTTTAAGAATTTTTCTTGATTTTATTAATTTTTCTTAAACTATAGTAGTTAGAGCCGGCGGAGTTTTAAGAGTTTTGTTTGATTGTTAGCTTTCCAAAAAACACATAAAATGAGTATGTGAAAAATGTCCGCAACTGAGGCAAATTTACACACTGTGCAGCGTTAGTAATTTTCATGGGGGCTGGCTTTCGTTTAGGAGCAAATAAAAAATCTCTGTGATAATCTAAATATATAAAAGAGAAGAACCATCAAATTTTGTACAAAAGCCAGGCAATTACACTCAGTAATGATTTTGTGGATCGCTGTTATCCGAGGTTATATGAGCATATCGCCTTGTTCTTTTGTTTAATTGGAAACTTCAACATAGTTGGAGAAAAAAACTAAAAATAAAACGTCACATGTTTTGTTCAGAGTGGATGTTTACGTGTGAATAAAATATTCTTTTATTAAAATCAGAAATAAGTTCACATATTTAATAATATCAAGATCACACAAATGCTAATAGATGGACAGCTTACTCTTGCCGTTTTTTGCTACTTTATATATAGATAAATAGGAAAATTACATTTGTAAA
Organism: Apodemia mormo; assembly: GCA_036924255.1. Taxonomy (NCBI): domain Eukaryota; kingdom Metazoa; phylum Arthropoda; class Insecta; order Lepidoptera; family Riodinidae; genus Apodemia; species Apodemia mormo. The sequence goes on along the minus strand of JAUPFN010000011.1, from coordinate 26,375,828 downwards.
GTTGTGGTTAGTGTTTAATATGAAAGCATTATCATACTTTAGTATGTACATTTTATATGCGATACAAGCAAAAAGTACCGCTGGAGTGATTTTATGTCTTCGGTTATTATCATAACTCTATATTTAGAGACATAAACCGTATCCAGTTTAATCCATAAATAATTTACTTTTTTTTTATTAGTAGTGCAATATGAGTACACTTATACTTTTTTCATTAATTGTACAATATGAGTATACTAACCATTTTTTCGGCAATAGTAAAATATAAGTGTAATTTGTTAAATTACAGAGGTATAATTAAGAAATGTAACAATTTTGTCGTTTATAAAATACAGTAATATGTTAGACAATTTACATATATCTTTTTTTTTGAAGAATTATAAAAAATCAGTAATGTTAGCGACATACTACTTTTCAGATGTTTAAACTATGATTTCAGTACGCCACAGTTCTTAAAAACAAACTTACGGTAAGACTTTTTTCTATCATACGAATGCGAACAATTTTTTTTTATATCATAAGATAGCAAACAAGCAGATGGGTCTCCTGATGGAAAGAGTCAACCATCACCTATAAAAACACCAAAGATGTTAATGGTGCGTTGCTATCTCGTGGCGAGGTCTAATGCCACATGCATAAGTTTACCGGATACCTTACCCTCCAAACCGGAACACGACAGCGACAAGCACTGACGTTATTGCGGCAGGATAGGTAGGGCGGTGGTACCTGACCCGGGCCACGGATAATTGGAATTTACATATCTTCGTAGCGTTAGGGGCGCGCATCTTGCGCTATTTGTCGGGAGAAAAAATAGTAGTCGTTAGTCGTAAGCTATTTATTATCAATAGCAGTTTTAATTCCAAATGATTGCTCTTCTATATTAATAGGTACTAAATTAGGTTGATTTTTTATGTATCCTGGGTTCCTTTATCCATAATAAACCTACCCCTAAGTTTTGGCACGCAATTTCTTTAAGTACCTATATTAATGCTCTTACTATTTGGCACAGATGTAATATGCACAAGTTTACCGAATACCTAACTCCTTAATCTGAAACACGATAGCAACACAGAGCATTGACGAAGAAAGTTAAGGCGGCTGGTGGTGGTATTACAGCCAGGTAAGACGTTACAAAGGCTTCCTGAGCCTCGACCTCCTAAGTATATTCTACTCCTAAATGATTTAAGATTTATATGATTTTATTTATATGAATATATAATCCAATAAGCCGGTGACTTTTCTGACAAGAAAACCATCGCCTATAGACACGAAATATGTTAATGGCGTGTCGTTATCGTTGTGACAGTGTTTTAATGCCACATGCATAGTTTTATTTTTAATATCGATAGGGAAGCGCTTGACCAAGAACTCGCGTGAGGGTAATCTAAGATGCGGCCTAAGTTGGAACGCGCTTCCCTAAAAAGTACCTCTTCACTCTTTTATTGAAGATCCCCAGATTGTACTCGTCGGTGAACACAGATTCAGGAAGCATGTTCCAGTCCCTTGCGGTTCGAATGAAGAATGTCGAGTCGAACTACTTTGTCCGTCATATGGCGATACATAAAATCTGTACGCCTCGACGATCAATAGGAAAAACGGGGATGGCGAAATTAAGTCGTACAATTCCGCAGCGTACTCTCCAAAGAGTATCCGATAAAAGACCGATAAACTAGCCACTCTGCGAAAGGCCCTAGAGTTTTTTTTTACCAGACATCGTCATTTATGAGCCTCTTGACACGCCTTTCTATCGTTTCAAGCGTCTCCAGCTGTTATTTGGTGGATCCATCCCAGAGATGAAAGCAGTATTCCATGCACGACCAGACTTGTGCTTAATAAAGGTTAAGCAACTGTCCCGGGTTAAAATACTGTCTCACCTTCGCTAGCTACCTCTTCATCTAAGCCGAAATATGATATAGAAAAGCATTGATGCTATTCCGAGCAGAAATTAGTAAGACAGTTGTACCAGACCCGAGCGAGACAATGCAGAATGCTAGGTGGTAGGACCTAGTGTAGTACTCATGTAGCTAATATTTCGCCTTTTACGAATTGCCTAGCAGAGTTATCTTCTAAAAAATCTATTCTGTAAAGAGGCATGGATTGGATAAATCCTTCCAATATAGAAACAAAAAAGTCTAGAAGAGATTGAACTAAGCATCTGAACAAACAGACTTAGTAACAACAGTTTTAAGAAAATTTTCTAGTACGAATATGTACGTTTCTAAATTTAAAAAAATAGATTAATTTATAGATACGCTTGATTTGGAAGTCCTTACCCTAAAATTACTTTTCCTAAAATATCATAAAATAAATTTAATGACTAGTCATTTTTTTATTCTTTTTTATCTTATTAGGGACTTCGTAAGTATTTTAAGTTAAACTTAGGGAACCCATTGCTATCTGCGAGGATATCTGTTACTGCTCCCAATGTTGCTAATTTCCCGGGGATAGCATAAGCTGTCGATATTCCTCTGAATGTTTTTTTGTATATCATAATATAACAAACAAGCAGATGGGTCTCGTGATGGAAAAAGTCAACCATCGCCTATATATAAGATATTACTCGCTCTCTCTCTATCTCGCTCAGGCCTGGTACCACCGCCTTACATATTCTTGCCGTAATAGCTTCAGTGCTTTTCACTGTCGTGTTCCGGTTTGGAGGGTAAGGTAGCCGGTAAACTTATGCATGTGGCATTAGACCTCGCCACAAGATAGCAACGCACCATTAACACCTTTGGTGTCCCAAAGGTGTTAATGGTGCGTTGCTATGTTGTGGCGAGGCGAGGCCACATGCATAAGTTTACCGGCTACCTTACCCTCCAAACCGGAACACGACAGTGACAAGCACTGAAGCTATTGCGGCAGGAATAGGTAAGGCGGTGGTACCAGACCCGGGCGAGACAATGCAGAACTCTACCACCTAGTAGCCACGATGTTAGTGACTTGCATAGCCAAGCGGTCGCCTTTTACGACATGCCTGGCAGAACGGCAGTTAGTCTATTCTTTTTGAAGAATAGAGCCCGAAATAACACCAGAGGACATCCAGAGATGATCGAATTATATGCTTTAGCGCACTTTTGCTGTCCGAGACTAATCATTATGTGACTAAATACTAGGCTATCTAATAATTTCGTAATGATAAACATGATATGTTGTTTTTCTTTTTTGTTTGTTTTTGATTCAGTATAATTACAAGAATGTGTTTTTAAAATGTTATTTTATGAGGTTGCGTAACGCCATGAATTAAAACAAAGATACCTACTTCAATGTACTAGCATTCAAAGTAGATAGATAAGTAGATGTTTATTTAATAAATAAAGTGAAAGCCTGACGTGATTTTTTTTCAGTACAAACCTGAATCTTTACACAAATGGCTTCTTATTATATAAGCGCTATAAAGCTTGCGTACGTATATATTCTACTATTCATTGGCTTAAATTGAATGCTTTATTATATACGGAAAGAAGAAATTTAGGTCAAGGATGCATGCAGCCTTGCGGAATTCCACAGTTAATGGATATAAGATAACCGACACAATTAGTAATCGATACAAATACATGGAAATATATATGAAAGACAAACGTCTATGCTCATCACACAAATGTTTGTCGATGTCGGGAATCGAACTTGAGCTCCATCGATTCGTTGTTAGGTTCGCTAACAACTCAACCAATACTATGAAATTTAAACCTAGATATCTTACGCCAATGACGGATCCGCACCACAGTTTCATGGCCTTAAAATCTTTTCTAAGTACATTTTATAAGTTGGTTGACTTGCTTAGCCATGATAGTCTTTCTTTTAAATTCATTATAAAGGGTTACTTATAAAGATCCAGCTAAATTTTCAAAGACTGTTCAGAATCAATAATACGTTCGATTTATATAATCAAAAAAAATATTTAAAAAAATTCAAAATTTCATTTTTATCCGACACAGAAAACATAACCTACGGATATAATTTCAATTACGCAAAATTCAGCTGATTCGGTAGTATCATTCTTTACTAATGTCGAGCGCAGCTCATGTAGTCTCCGCAGCCCGCATACACCTCCCGGCGGCCGATTCACAAGACTCGGTGCAGCCAATTCATAAGTTTAGTGGGATATTTTAAACGAATATTTTTACACAACTTTGCAATAACTTTAGAAAAATAGTTGAAATGCACTTTCAGTTCAATATTTAGTTCTAATTTTAAAATTTGGCTGCTCCTTTAAATGTAACCCTGTATATGTACTACTACCGTGAATTTTTTCATACAACCAAAACCAACCTTTAACTGCCAAAGTAGGGGGAGGGATACTTGATTTTAAGAAAAAAATAGAACTTTAAAGCTTAAATTTCACAAACGAATCACTTATAGTACGGGAGCCCACGGCACAAAACCTAGTCATGTAAGACTACCGGACAATATAGTACTTAGAATCGTCTTTATTTGGGGAATACGAAATGACTATGCTGCAATGTGACAAACCTGGTGGCTCTAATAAAAATTAAAAAATAATGAAAAAACAAAACACTTTCTAGTACAATAAGACTGTAAGTAAGAACTGAATTTCGTTTGTTCTTCGATATAGAGGAGGGGTAGGACTACACGAAAATGCATTGCTGCATATCCCCATGTCTGACCTTATTAGTGGCTTTAGCATTTTTTTACAGCATTTCAAAACTTAAGATATTACCAGTTTGTCTCTTAATTGAAAAATCGTGGTGAAAACCAAAAACATTTTTTAAGCACCCTATATACCGATACTTTACACTATTGGGTTTACGATAAAACTTTACTTGTCGAGTGTACCCTACAAAAATAATATATATTTTAAATTTTTTTACCATTTTTATGGCATAACTGATATGTATAGGTACAAATGCTAAATTACAGCTTTCTAGTACTAAGAATCTCTAAGTTAGGCTGCGAACGGACGGACGGACAGACGGATCGACGGACATATGAGACTATAGGGGTTCCTAGTTGATTTCAGAACCCTATAAATATCTAAGTTATAGTACATAAAATTAAAACAACTCAATGAAAACGGTTGGCAAATCAAATATATCATATAAAATATACGATTTGATTCGTTTAAACAATCAACGACAAGTACCTGACATGACATGGGTATTCAATCAGTACCAATCGAAAGATACCAGGTGATTGCTGTCAAAATCGAGTAGAAACGCCGATTTCAGCTGTGCAGTGGGCGATCTTCAATCGCTGCAGCAACCACTTTATTCACTGTTTCAAAGATGCAACGGTGGTTTTTCTTACACAAAAATTGATGATGTTTCAGATAAGCTTTGGTTTTTTCGGCAGGCCGATCATACTAGAAACCTTGGTACGAGACATTACTTATAATGCTGTTGCCACTGATAAGGCCAGTCAAGGGGTCATGCACCACTGCATTTTGGTATAGTCCAACCTCTCCCTTATACCGAGGAACAAATGAAATTCAGTAGTATTATCGGACTAGAAATCATTTTTTTTTCTTTTTTTCCCTCTTTCTATCAGCGCCACCAAGTTTTTCGCATTGCAGCATAGCTATTTCGTATTTCCCAATTAACGACGAATCTATGTATAATATACCATCCGGTAGTCTTATGGGACTAGATTATTTGTCTTGGGCTCTTAGAGCATTAATTAAAAAAATGTTTTTAGAAACACGCAATATTTCTTAATACCTATCATACGATACGACACGACCCCATACTTTAGTATATGCGAAAAAAATATCATTTAAGTGTATAGGGGTACCCTAAAAAATATTTTTCAAGGTTTTATTTTACCACTTCGCCGGCGTGGCTTATTTGGACCAAATTACAGATTTATTGTATGATTTATCCTTGCAGACTGCAGTTGGATTCATGGACGGACACACAGACTAACAGAAATAGGTCCGTATGCTATTTTGGTTTTGTCTAAATTATTAACACACCGGTTCCCATGCGGGATAGGCAGAGTAAACCGAACGTTTAGAGACATTTCGGTTCATTACGATTAACCGATTTGTCATTTGGCAAGATACGCAAATAATACTCCATCTGCTTATAAATAACTACCATCTGTAATAAGTTAAAAACTTTTATTTAGCGGCAATAATGGAAACATACGTCTATGATGCCATTAGACAGACCCATATATAGTAGTCTTGAAGATAATTATAAATTAGAAGGTATAGTCCAGGCGGGGACTGTCGAATAAGAACAGAAATGAACTTTATTGCCTTTTGGACATTAGACAAATAATAAGCGAGCGGCCTGGAAATCTGCAACTATCCCATTTGTTAGGGTTCCGATGTAAACTTGGATCCCTTATAGTTTTGCTATGTATGTCTGTCCGTCCGCACGATTGTTCCAAGATCCTTATTACTAGAAAGCTGTAATTTGGCATGGATATACATATTAGTCACTTCAACAAAGTGGTAACATAAAATCTTGAAAAAAAAATTTTTTAGAGTAGCTCTCACTTGTAATGTGGGGATGTCTTTGACAAGAGAAAGATAATGACTTGGCATTAATTTCCATAAACAATCAAAATTTATAAAATTGCATGCATTCCAAAGTTGAACAAATAAAATTGGCTTTATCTTTGTCTAACAAGTTAAAATTTTCATAAAAGACAAAGCTACAAAAATTTTGTCAGTGCTCTAATTTCAAATCATTTAAGAAAATAACGTCACTTGCAGCCAAAACGCCATTACTAAAATACGCTGTCAATGTAGGTAAGTTAAAATTTAATGTAAATAACCATTGATATAAAAAACCCAAGATACACAATCAGTGCCTCAAAAAATGTCCTCTAAAAATGAGCGCAAAATTTTAAATTGTGCGCTCGTTTCAAATAGAATCGCGTCGGTCGCGATACTGTCAATTTTATTACTTTTCGTAAATTGCTTTTTAAAAACAACTATAAATCATGCGCTTAAGGTTGGATATGCAAAAATATATATTTTTTCCATATCTATAACTACCTGTGTGAAATTAGCGACAGTTTTGAGTGTCAGTTTTGTTCGAGACTGTGCATCTTAGATTTTTTATATCAATGTAAATAACCCTTTGATTACAAAATATTAAATTGATTTTAGCATTTATTTGTATTTTTCTATAATTATGGTGCATACCTTAAATCTAAAATAAAAATTAATAGTAAAAATAACATGCTCAATTGTAATATAATTTATCAATTGTTGTGTAGGCAGTAAACAGCTGTTTTTTTAGTCCGCCATTGTTAGAGACGAAACGACACGGTTTTTCATTGGTTATTTCATATCTAGTAGTGGTTTCCTTCATCATGGTAATTATTTTTCTCGCGTACTCCATTGTGTGGGGTATCGTTGGATAGATTTAAAAAAATAGTATTGTAGGTTTGTGAAACAAGTAGTTTTCAATTAAGGAACTAGTTTGTGAAATATTAAGTTTTAGGGTGCTAACGTTTTGTTAGAGTCAAGTGTCCTCCCCCCTTCCCTATGCAGGCTAAACGGTTGGTTTTGGGGTGGAAAAAAATTATGGTAGTTGTAAATAGAATGAAATTAAAAGGAAAACTATCACGGCTTAGAAGTTTTACAGGTTTTTAAGTTATAGTTGACCAACTTATAAAATGTACTTAGAGAAGTTTTTTATAGTCGGTGAACTTGTAGTGTGTATATATTTGTCAATGACTTTGAATAGTTTAAATGTTTATAGCATGAAACTATAAAAACCTTCTTCTTAGTCCGTATTATTGTAATGGGCAACTTCAGAACCCTACATTAAACGTGGCCCGATATGAACTTTACCAACTTTCTTAAATCTTATTTTCCTTTTTTTGTAAAATTAATATGTAAAACATAAGTAAAATGTTTTACTATATGAAGGTATTTTGGTCAGTAAAACAAAAAAATGAACAACAGTTTTGCCAAGAATAGTATTGCTATTCTGTTACTAAACCATCCTCAAAATATTTTTTTGTAAATTTAAATTTTCTACATAAGGTAAATAAAGGTCTTCCTAAAAAAACTAAACTTTAAAATTGGTGTTTTTCTTTTCTCTTTCGAGTGGAATTGGTTTGATATTAATAGGGAAAAACAAAAAAGCAAAGAATACTTTTCTACAAGAAAAAAACATTGACAGGTTACAGATCGCCAGACTGATCGACTGTTATTTGTCTGATGTCCACAAATAAATAAATTCCATTTCGTTCTTGTTCTCTATCTCCACTATTTTATATTGTCCCCGTCTAGATGATCATTTTTACAGTTGTACTGCGATTAAATGACATTTTCTCAACACTCTACTTAACCTTCACCTTTGTGGTCTAGTATGGTCCGGTATTGGTGTTGACCACATGAGGTCCTAGTTTCGATTCCCGGGTCGGACAATCAAAACATGTGTACTTTAAGTTTCTTTGATAAAAACAACGCTATCTTGCCACCTATCACATTGTGGGATAAAGTGTCTTCGAATAATCGTGAGAGCACTGGTTGTACCTCAGCCTAACTTTATAGGGATCTGCGCAAGAAGATACTCTACTTAGACGAATCAAATCAAAATCTTCAGCCCAAAGTACATTGCGTAAGTCTTACCAAAAAAGTAAACACACTCAATATTCCTACAGCTAGGCTTTGTTTGTAAAAAATATATTGAATTCCCGCGTCCTCTATTCAACTCACAACAAAGGATCCTTTTGGGCGCCGAAGCGCTAACAAGACCCTTTTAACCTTGCCTTTGAGTAGTCAAATTATTTGGACTGTTAGTGACAACAAACTTTAACAACTAAAAGAGCAGTTCCATTTATTGTTTTATTTGCTTTAGTTATAGAACGAGGTTGGTGCTTAAATTATAATACTGTTTGAGTAAGAGTTACTAAGTATTATTTCGCACCATTACTAACAAACATTCCCTGTGTTTATCCGCGCCCCTTTCAAAGAATAAATCATCTGTGATTCTACCAGGCAGTACCTAAAAGACGAATAATTGGCTTTATGTGTCCATCCATCGTGACTTCTAGGTGGTTCTGCAACGTACCACCACCTTACCTAAGGCTGCCGTTATAGCGTCAATACGTAGGTCACACTATAAGTTTTGCGTAACTTAAAAAAACAACATGTTATAACTAAAATATTATGTTTATTGCTTTTCAAAATAATCTCCTTTACAAATTAAACATTTTTTCATGCGATCGAACCATTTTTTAAAACAGGAGGACCCCAGCTGGTCTGAAGGCATGTTTTCTACGTGCTGATTGAAAGCTATCACTGCCTCTTCGGTGTTGGTAAAAGTAAAACCTCTGACCAAATCTTTGATTTTGGGGAAAATACAGAAATCACGGGGTGCTAGGTTGGGGCTATGTGCAGGATGAGTGACGAGATGTACTTTTTCGGAAGCTAAAAATGGCTTTGTTTTGTTGGCCGTGTGTGAAGAAGCGTTATCATGGTGTAGGAGAATGCGGATTTTGGGTCGTCTTTTGCGAAATTTTTCTAACACCCTGAGTAAACAAATGGTAGAATACCACTCGGCATTAACACTTTTTTGATCATCAAGTGGAACTGTACAGATGGGACCCGTAGCTGAGAAAAAAAACGCGATCATTTTTTTACCAACGTTTCTCGCCTGTCTCAATTTTGTTGGCCTGTTCTCATTTTTAAACACCCATTCACAAGATTACTGTTTTTTTCGGGATCAAAACAATAAATCCACGTTTCGTCTCCTATGACAATGTCATAAACAGTATTAGAATGTCCGTGGTCGTACTTCATTAGCATCTGTGAGCACCATTCCACGCGAGCCCGCTTCTGCTCCGCTGCTCAGTTCCTGAGGGATCCAACGACAACAAAGTTTCCGAACTTTCAATTCTTCGTATAAAATTTTCTAAATTTGGCTCATACAAATCCCAAATAGTCATCGAATTGTCTCATAGGTAAACCGGGGTTTTTTTTCAATTAACCGCTTAACAGTAGCCACATTATTTTCGTTGACGGTAGTTGAAGGACGCCCTTCACGAAATTCGTCATGTAAAGAAACTCGACCTCTCCAAAATTGAGCAAACCATCGCCTTACGGTGCTCAAACAAGGTGCTTCTCTCCTAAAAGCATTTTGAAGACGAGCGGCACAGTCTTTCGGAAAAAGAGAACTTTTAAAATCATAAAAAATCATCGCTCTAAAATCTTTTCGACTTAATTTCATTTTCGTTGCGTACGTAGAAACTCGATGTGTGATAAAAAAAAACAATTAACAAATTGTTTTTTTTTATTACTAAGAAGGTTGCAACGTTTTAAAATTATAACATTCGAAATTTAAATAGTTCCGATTAGCTAGAAGTGCAAAACTTTTAGTGTGCCCCATGTACTTGTCATTTCATATCATCCTGGTTTAAATAGTAAAGTAAATTTGTGCACGTGACATAACCATCCCGCTACATAGAAAGCAACAGAAAATTAACATCTGTGGTCCCTATAGGCGATGTTTTACTATTTCCATCAGGAGAATTATGCGTGGTCGCAGCGAAGGTTCCAAAAAAAATCAAATTTATTTAATTTACTTTAATAAAAACTTAAGATTACATAAAATTATATCGAAGACCTAATCTAAGCTAACGATGACAATTGCCCGAAGTGTGGAACAAGAGTGATGCCTAATTTAACTAATTAAATAATCAAGCCGCGGTAACGACGTCACTTGCTGCACGTTGCGCCGAGTCAGGTCCCGTGGCCCGTGCCCGATGTTGCAAGGAGTGATGCGCATTCAGCGGTCTTCATATATCACGATGGCGTAACACCTCCCCCCGTAGAGCAGCGACTATTGAAGACTTTCGTCGTAAATTGAGCTGGGGGTTGATGAAAATTAACCCTTCTTTGTTCGGGGGTGCCTTCATAAATGCCATCCTCTTGAACGCCGGTTAAAATGTTAACTTTTCTATGACAGATTTTCCTGTATGATATAATTCCAATGATGACGGATGCTGTAACTATTATAGCGTAGATAGGTATCGTGGTGTGATAGACGATGTTTCCATCTTGTTTCAAAGTTACTAGGTCTTGGTGAGATATCTTCAGGTTGCTCGCTTGTAGGTGGTCCAAGTTAATGGTGTTCAGCTTCAAAGATGGTACTTCGGAGTGATATATTATTTTGTCTTGAGGTAGATTCATTATTTTTACAGGTTGTCCTTTAATATGGTCTTCCGAGTTTGATATCCTGAAGTCGGATGTTTCTATGAAGCAGTTGTGTGGTATGATGGCGAGGTAGCTACCTTGGAGTGTTCTATAGTGGTCTTCTTCACATAATAAATGAGTCTTTGTACGATTCGGAAATATCATTGTATAATGTGTTTCATCCAATTTCTCGAGGGCTGGCTTGTCTAAGGATACATATGTTAGGGTGCATAATTCCGTCTTCTGTTGTACGATAAGTTGCTGGACACAATCGCGTGTGGTTTGATTCCTTAGGCTCCATTGCTCTTCACATAAAAACCATTTACTAATCTTCGGGCATTCAGCCTCTATGTACCTTGAATCTGTTTGATGGATCGCTAGGAATGGGTGAGGTGGTATGAGGACTTGGGCGTTCTTATTGGGAATTATAGATAACTTATACATATCATACGTATCTTGTAATACTACTGGGAATCTATAAACTATAACTATATTATTGTCTGATTAATACGAACCAAATTTTAGGATGTCGTAGTACTCCCTAACATCTAAGTCAATTATTTTAGGTTTACTATATAAAATTTCTAATCGGTTAATCATATACTTAATAGAATTCACGTTTACTAAAGAGTGATGTAAGCTAGATATTTTAATTAGTGCTAATGCATCTTGAAGCTTGAATAATTCTTGGGATATCGAGTCAACGTTATCTCCCAAGATTAGAAATACTTGTGCCAAATGGGCGTATTTTATTAAATCATTGTCAGTCATTATTTCTTTCTTAGTTATTTCTCCTAATAATGTTTCGATTTGATTTTGATTTTCTACTAAATTATTAATAATTTTTGTATATTGTGTAGTCCATTCTTTTGACAAACTAACGTGACTATTCAGTTCTGAAATTATTTTATTTTCATTTTCTTGAAGGGTTTTTAGAACATTATCGTAGCGCAATGCGTCCGTGTAATCTAGATTACCCGATATACTTTTAATTACGGATCCTAGCCCGTCTATTTATCCTCTCTTAGTACGGTTAATTCTAAAGGTTTGTAATTGTTCGAATACGTTTTCAATCTTATATTTCAGATAGTTTATGTGAGGTTCGTATAAGTTCGCTGTTTTATTGTTAAGGTCAGGCGTAATGTCATCCAGTTGCTGTCTTACTAGTACTATTTTATCTTGTAAGTCTGATAAGTTAATATTTTGTATAAATGAATGATAGTGGGTCACTATTCGCGTGGGGCTAAGTTTAAATGGTAATAGTCCAGGTCCATTGTCTAAATTCTCTAGTCTTATTTCTTTGGAGTCAGTTCTTGGTAGAATGAGAGTTACTGTCATTGCGGTCCTGTAACAAGTACATGTCATGTTTAAGATGTTTTGTCAGGTTTGTTGCTTTTTGGAATTCTCTTAAGTCGAGACTTAGCTACTGGGCCGCGTTTTTTTTTTGGTATATATATGTATGGGGAGATCGGCAATAACTTTATCTTGGGTGTATCTTGGGGCTAATTTTTGTCTTGAAGCGAGAGGATTGTGAACAAACACTTGCTGGTCAGGAGAACATTCTATTTCACTCTCTCTATTTTTATTCCTACTGTCCATAAGATTTGTACGTTTTTCTAAAGTCATGTCATGTATAAGTTCGTACGTCTTAGTCATCCTAATTTTATGGTCAGTTATATATTGCTGTAGTAATTGTGAGTTAAGGTGAATACAGAACGGGTCTCTGGGGTCAAAATGTCCAGTTACTATATCGATTGGCTTACATTTAGTAAAACTATGAATAGAGCTATTGTAACCAAGTATTGCATAAGGCATAAGGTTAATAACGGACTCATCTTTCTGTTTTAACTTAAGAATACGTAGATGCTCTAGTATTGTAGAATGGAACCTTTCTACTATACCATTTTCATTTGGAGCATCCGGGGCAACTCTATGATGATAAATTTTGTGTAATCTTACAAATTCCGAAAATAACTGATTTATGAATTCGGTTCCATTATCAGTGATGAGCATAGTGGGTAACCCATGATGTGTGCAAAATTGTAATAATGCTTGTATAATACTGATTGCTGTACTATCTTTTAAGTGATAGGCATGCGAATACTTGGAAAATGAATCGACTATTGTTAAGAATTTTTCGTTTTGGATGGACAAAAGATCTAAATGCACAATTTCAAACGATTTAGTAGCTGGAGGAACTATACGGAAGTGCTGTTTAATAGGATTGCGGTCATATTTAGCTTGCCCGCAGACAACGCATTCATTGATGAATTTTGTTATATGCTCTCTCATCTTAGGCCAATAATATCGGCACGATAAGGCTGAGAAGCATTCATTGATACCACGGTGGTTGGTTTTACCATCATGGTATTTGCTTATTATCTCCTGTTGGGATAGGTATTCCTTTACATTTTCTAACTCGGTTTTTGTAAAGACCAATTTCATGGCTGAACTTTTAAAAGTGTTTTGCAAAATTGGAATAACGGTGTACATCGCAGATACTGGGTGAATAAGTAAACCTGTTTTGACTTTGGGGTTGACATATTCCCTAACCGCGTTAATTATATCCTACTTAATGTTTGATTCCGAAATCTGAATTTCAATTCGTGTATAAGTATCAAAAGGTTTTGATATAAAAGGCTTCCTTTTAATATCACCAACAATCTTAAAAACTATCTGTTTTAGAAATTTATTTAAAGGATCATCTACAATAGGAATGTTTAAAATTGGATTTTCTTCAGATGTATGTACTGTAAGAGTTCTAGAATCGTCAACGATCTCGTCAGCGGTAATGGTTCTAGAGTCGTCTACTGAAAGGATTTCCGATAAATTAGGAATTAGTGAAGCTAAATCCTGTAGTTCTTCGTTATTAATCTCTCTACGAGATAGTGCATCGGCATTTGTATTATATTTTCCTTGTTTGTAGATGACCGTAAAATCATACTCGCTTAATTTTAATTTCCATCTTGTTAAACGGGCGTTTGGTTCTTTCAGACTAATAACCCATTGGAGGGGTTTGTGGTCTGTTATAATTTTGAATTTTCGACCAAAAAGATATGGTCTAAAATATTTGGTAGCCCAAACGATCGCCAACAACTCTTTTTCAATTGTGCTATAGTTAATCTCACTACTGTTTAAAGTGCGCATAAGCTATGGGTTTATCTGCTCCTACTAATCCTTGAGATAAAACGGCACCTATCGCTACATTTGATGCATCGGTGGTTAAGATGAAATCTTTTGAAAAATCTGGGTATTGTAAAATCGGATCATTAGTTAGTAAGGTTTTACACTTTTTGAAGCATTCAATATAGTTATGATCGTTAATGTTGACCTTAGAGCCTTTTTTTAAACACTGAGTCAATGGCTTTGTAATCTTAGCAAAATCAGGGATAAATTTTCTGTAATACCCGATTAGGCCGAGAAAACGTTTGATTTCGGTTGGAGTTCTGGGAAGTGGATAATTCTCAATCGCCTTGATTTTATTAGGGTTAGGCTTAACACCATCTTTACAAATGACATGTCCTAAAAATTCAGTCTCTAGCTTTAAAAATTTCGACTTGTCCATTTGAATTTTAAAATTGGATTCACGTAACTTTTTGAAAACTTTTTCTAAATTTATTATATGCTCCTGAAGGGAGGTACTAAATACCACTATGTCATCTAAACAGACCAAACAGACTTCGTTTTGGAGATCTCGGAGTACGTTGTCCATCACCCTTTGGAAAGTTGATGGTGAATTTTTAAGACCCATAGGCATTCTTAAAAACTCATAGTGACCGTTCTCGACATTAAATGCGGTCTTGTGAATGTTGGCGGGGTTCATTTCCACCTGATAAAAGCCACTAGCTAAGTCATGGGTGGTAAAGTACTGACATCTACCTAACTTGTCCAAAACGTCGGTAATATTAGGGATGGGATATTTATCATCAATCGTTTTCTCGTTAACCTTCCTAAAATCAACGACAAGACGCCATTTCGTTTTACCCGAAGCATCAGCCTTCTTAGTAACAATCCAAATCGGGGAGCTCCAGGCAGAATCTGATGGTAGTATAATATTTTGCTCAAGCATTTTATTAATTTGATCTCTGACCTCTTGTCGGTGAATGTGCGGATATCGGAAGCTTTTGGTATGTACAGGAACTTCATCACTGGTCCTAATAGTGTGCTTGATCTTGTTGGTGAAAGTTAGAGGTTCACCCTCAAGATAAAACACATCTGCGTATCGTGAGCATAAGGCTTTAAGGTTTGCAACTTCTTCGGGGTTTAAGTGTTCTGTACGGAGACGTGATAATACTTCTTGAGAACGATTATCGAATCGTTCTTAAGAAATATAAGAAAACGAAAGAAATATCGATTTCATAGGGGTTATAATTCTGACAATCTACATTAAATACTTCTGCACTAACAGGCCGATCCATTGAAAAAATTAAATCGTTTTTACTATTGTTAACAACCTCTATAAAACCACGATTATTTTTTACCATAGTCACACAGTCGCGTATAAGGCAGTTCGATATTGTCTGTTCACAAACTAAAACTTCACCGTCATGTACATTTATAGGAATTTTAATGAACTTGGAAGATTCGGCTGGTATAATATCTTCTTACAGGTTAGCATTTCTAGAGTCGTACATTTCTATTTGGTTCGTTGCAAATCGAGTTAACAATAGTTTATTTTTCAAGTCGATTTTCGATTCCCATTTTTCTAGAAGGTCTAGGCCAATGAGTCCGTCAAAATAATTATGGAACTTATATATGTATAACGTTATGTCGTCTCGTTCGTTAAGTTCGGAAAAGCAAGGTAAAGTTATCGAGTAGTTGTTGCGTGTTGTCGCATGAACGTTTGTCACTTCAAAAGGCTCATAATTGCACGGCAAATGTGAGAAAAACTTTTGAACGCTATCAGGGCTGATAAAAGATTGATTGGCACCAGTATCAATAAGCAGTTTCAATGGCGGGGATTTAATCTTAATGTAAGGAAGCTGTCGTTGCGTTTGTAAGTTTAGCTCTATTTTGGTTTGTCGGATTTCGTAGCTATCTGAAAATTTTGCTTATCTTCAGGGGTAGAAGGTCGATGTGTTTCCTCTGTCATAGGGGGCTCGTAATAGGGTTGTAGTTCGCTAGTGTTATAGTAGTAGTCTTGGTAGGGGTAGTCGTCATAGTAATAGTCACTATAATAGTCGTATGCGTTTTGGTCACTGTCGCGTGTGTAGTAACTGTCGTAGTTATAGTCTAGTTCGTTCAAGTTAACTTCCCTCGTTTTGAAGTAGTTACTAGGGGGTGGATTTCCAAATTTCCGCCAATCATGCCCACTTGGTGGTAGTGGCTTAGATGTGAAGTGGCTGACACCACTCATAGGACGTGGATTTCCGTAATTGTATGTCGGTCGAGTTTGCTGTCTGTGGGACATCCTAAAGACATTACTGCTAGGATGGTGATTAGGTGGAGGAGCTGAGAACATCTGGTGGGTACGCGTAGGCATGCGATATTGTGGAGGCTGATAGTGATGATTAAAACTAGGCTTCCAACCAGGTGGTGGTTGTGTGGGGCCGGAAAATTGTCGCGGTGTGTCAAACATAGGTTGTCTAGAGGTACTAGCCATATTCATAGGATTTGCAAATTGTCGAGAAATATTAAAGTTATGATTTTGTCTATAAGATGTCTGTAAGTTATGGTTAGGGCTGTTGTTCAGTTGCCAATCCTTTTTGCTCGATCCTCCCTCATTACGTTGTTGTAAGTATAATGTATTTATTTCCTCCTGAACAAATTCGAGAGCCTTTTCCATTGATTCGGGCCTCATACAACGAATGCGAGACCCTAAAGGTTCCTTGAGACATCGCAAATAGGACTGTAAGGTTAATTTTTTATAAAGTGTTCGCTTGGCTTCAATAGTGGTGGCTATATTTTCGTGAAGCGAGATATACGTCATAATCGTACTGAACAAGTTTTGGCAACGTTCGTAAAATTCTTGGGGGGTACTAGAACCTTGTGTCTGTAATGATAAGTCACTGTAAAGTGCGCTTTCGTCTCGATGGTCAGCAAAGTTATTAATTAAAGCATTTCTGATGCCGTTCCAGCTATCAGCTATGCCTTGTGAGTTTATTAACCTGGCGGCAGGTCCAGTAATTTTATTTAAAATACCGTTGAGTAAAGTCAGGTTTTGGAGGTCATGTCCCGGTGTAACGTCAAAATGTGCTATGACTATCTGATCACATAAGTTTATGAACCGTGTTAACACATGAGGGTTCCCATCAAACTCAGGCACAACCCTTAGAGATTTATGAATTAAATCCAAAGTGTCCGACATTTCTAATGAAGTATTTAAATACCTATGCTCGTCTATTACAGTAAGCCTACGCCTATTTCTATTACAATCTATTTTGTTCCGCGATTTTCCTGTGTGGATAATCTTGGAAAATTCTTAAATGAATTCCTATAGTAAAACACATACGTAATAAATGATTATAAAATAAAGAGTCTTAAAATTTAACACACAAAATTATAAAATTTTTAAAAGTTTCGCGTACAAGAAATATAATAGTATAAGAATGACTATGAACTAGGAAAAATGACAAGGAAGAGAACTGTGAGAGATTCAAAGCACTTACCAAATCATCTGGTCTTTATGTCTAACTGATTTTATTTGGTTGGAGTCTATGTCTTGATTCCTCCTTGCTGCGTACACACACACGTAGATTTCGAAATAGCCAGTAAAGTTAAGGGTCGATACTAGATCCCTAATCTAACTATGCACTGGCTATCCTACCGACTGCGCCAATTATGCGTGGTCGCAGCGAAGGTTCCAAAAAAAATCAAATTTATTTAATTTACTTTAATAAAAACTTAAGATTACATAAAATTATATCGAAGACCTAATCTAAGCTAACGATGACAATTGCCCGAAGTGTGGAACAAGAGTGATGCCTAATTTATCTAATTAAATAATCAAGCCGCGGTAACGACGTCACTTGCTGCACGTTGCGCCGAGTCAGGTCCCGTGGCCCGTGCCCGATGTTGCAAGGAGTGATGCGCATTCAGCGGTCTTCATATATCACGATGGCGTAATAGGATAGCCATCTGCTTGTTTATTATCTATTAATATAAATAAAAGCACGCAAATATACACAAATACATAATCTGGATAAAAATACAGTTTCAATTAAAAATTAACAAAATGAGAGTGAAAAGCACTGACAGTGCATGCACTCTCGAGTTCCGGTTTTGAGGATAAGGTAGCAAGTAAACTTATACAAGTGACATTGACCTGGTCAGAAAATAGTTACGCACTATTAATTTCTTTGGTGTCTATAGATGATGGCTGATTCTTTCCATTAGGAGGCCCATCTACTAGTTTGCTATCATATGATAAAAAAACTTGGAATATAGGAGAAAATCCCAGCCACTTTAATTTGAAATTGCAGGGGGGGGGGAGGAATGTCACCTCTTTGTTTCCCGGAATCACCTGTCGTGCCAAGTAGCCCGTAGAGTTAGATCGGATTACAAACGTACACGTAAAAAAAACATTTTTAAGGCCTTTATGATAAAATGAGTTACCACTTAGGTTAATTCTTTACAATTTTCATGCAAAAATAATATTACTGGTAAAGTATACCTGGTTATAGATTATTAATTTAAAATAATACTTTTATTCTCACTCTAAGTCCGGATCAGCTATTGCTCCTCTCTCCGTAGTCGAAGATGGTAAATTTCATTCATTATATTTAAAGTTCGCTGTGTATAAACAGAGATTTGTCGAACTCTTGGCTAGACTCATTAACTCGCCAATATCAAACACACGGTGACCATACATATCCCATATATATCTATGGTCCAGAACGCCGTATATATATCTGTCATCACAAATAACAAAAATATTACTTCACTATGACTTCACAAGACCTATTCTTCAAGAGAACCGATGTAATTATATTTATTTACTTTATTTTACTAATTACATCAATATGTATAGTTATTGTTACTGAATCAAGAAATTATTCAAACAATTTGTCACACAAACCCTAACTGTTTTCTGTACAAAATGCACACAATTTGTAAAATTTAAAGGTATTTGAATGGATATCCCATATCATTACGTTATGAATAGTTCATAAATCTCCCAGCATACGGCCTTTTGTTTCGTTGGTCGAGTGCCTGAATACTCGCAAAGCTTAGGCGAGTCCGAATAGGGCTTCCGTTTTAGAAATTCAATGAATAGTCTCTCGTGTATATGCCATTTACAAGTTGAAACGGTAAACCCTACTTTTCCATTAATTACAACGTTGCTTTTGAAATGGTCTTATATTTAGGAGCCTACTTTTTCAATGTACAATACGTTACAAATATGAAGAACGAAAATAAAATAGACTCTTTAGACAAATAGTAATGTAATCTTTGTGTGTGCTTAATAATAGTAGTAATGTAATCTTTGTGTGTGTTAATGTGTCTGCTTTAGCCTTATTAATATGGTTTAATCATTTATAATATTTTCATTTCTTAGGGTTCCGAATCAAACTAGGAACCCTTATAGTTTCGCCTTAGCTCAGGAATTATTAGTACCAGAAAACTGTGATTTGGCATGAACAGACACGTCTTAGATCTTAAAAATATTTCTGTGAAAAATATTACACATCGAAAGTGGGGATATTAATTTTTTCTCGTGTACCCTATAACCTGGAGTACCGTTGGATAGATATTTAAAAAAAATACATATAGAAATTTAACTCTAACAAAAATTAGCACTTTAAAGTTTTATATTCCGCAAACGAGTCTTTAATTCGAAAAATTGTTTTTAAAAATCTTCAAGGTAAAAAGAAGACAGACAGAAAATTAATATTAAATTGATTTGTTTATTTATAATAGAGTAAGTAAAATTAATTCGCACATTAGATATATAAGATCCTTCCGAAATAGGTGATCAAATTTTTACACAGTATTTGGTAAGCCTAATCAAAATTTCAACTTGATTCAAAAGCCTATTTTTAAAAAAAATATTTATAATGGTTTTTGTTCCATTAGACATAAAATCATACATTTACTGATGTCTGAGCAATGAATGACATATAATGCGTACTTCTACCGTGAACCATTAGTTCATCTACCGTAACAGACATCGCATCGATCTTTTTAAATTAAGAAATACCATGTACAATATGAACCATTGTCAAAATTGTGCATATACTAAATCAAGTAATTTAAAGTAATCTTCTGCATTCATTAACATGGTGGTGAGGTAATGTAATATTTATAATGTGATATCCAAATAAGCTGAACTTTGTACGTGAAACACGCTTGTGTTCAAAAAATATATTGTGCTAGTGCTATTGTGACAAAAAGTGTAAAGACTATTTGCGAATATGTCCATTTATTTTGCGAACAAAATAGCAGATACGTCAATATTAATGTCGATGTATTATTGTCGATCTTACCAAGATTCAGGACTGTAAGTTGTAAATTAATTTATTTTAGATAGTAGGTTTGAGTTTTTAGCCACGCTTAGTTACAGTGTTGTGGTGTGATCTATAATTATATAACGTGTTGTCTATAAAAAAATTGAACTGTATTTCATTTCGTAAACTGTAGTCAAATAAAGTCACTCTTATATACATTTATTCTTGCGTAAGTTACTGATTGTTTAAAGATAATGGTGATAATATTACGGTGATAACATAGCATTTTAGCTCTAAATTAGTTAATTCAAAGCTAGGTATAATGTGATGGGAAATAAGAATAAATAATGGTCAATAATGCATAATAAACACTTCAGCTGTTACCTTACATTTCATTCACCCCTTGTCATGGCATTAATTATATTGTTTGCAAATCGCACAAGACACATAGGTATGTAATTTTATCAGCTGTGTGGATTAATTTTATTTACATACATATCTTTACGCCAGATCCCTTACGGAGTAGGCAGAGAGAACCGAGTGCCATACATCACGATCCTTGCAGGCTTGTCTCGCTTCCTCCACATTCATCACTCTCTTCATACATACACGGCGGTTGCGAAGACTCTTGACACCACCTTCGGAAAATACTCGATCAATCTGATCGTGGTATGTTAGTCTTGGTCTTCTCCAGTATCTACATCCTTCCACATTCGCATTGTATATCTGTTTTGTTAACCTTTCATCTACCATTCTTTCTACATGTCCGAACCAACGGAGCATGCCCTTTCTCATCTTTACACCGACACTTTCTTTCAAACCTAACCTCTCTCTCACTTCGACATTTCGAACCCGGTCCGCGAATGTCACACCACATATTTTTCTTAGCGACCTCATCTCGACCGCGTTGTTTCTACTTTCATGCCCTTTCTGACATACCCAACTCTCACTTCCATACAATAGCGTTGGAATAAGCACATGATTATGCAGGGCTAGACGGGCACCCTGACTTAAAATTGTGCTATTAAGTAATATCCCTAACACTCCATTCACTCTGTTCCCTGCACACACTCTTCTTTTACCATCAGCAGCGCCTTCCATCCCTGCTAAATGCACATCCAAGATATACAAACTCATCCACTTGTTCCAGCACTACATCATCGACCACAACTCTTACATCCGTTCAATTTTATTTACTGTATTATAAATTAACACCCCAATTTAATATTAATTTTCTATTCGTGCACATTTTATAGAAAATATGGTTCAAGCTATAATTAATTTATTAAAACTCAGAAAGACGGATGGAGTTAGTGTAAAATTATTATCATAATTTCTCACCAAAAACTTCCGAGTGAGTTTGCGCCATGAATATTCAAAAAGGGAGTTCACACGGTGCCAACTTTTTATTAGCGCCGTCAGATTTACCGTGTTATTGTTGTAATTTACGATTTAGGTACGGCGTGGTTGCTCTTTGATAAAAATATTTACGTTATTTCTGTTTGTTTCGTTATAAAAATACGCAGCAGGTAAAGAAAACCAAATAAAATTAAGGTTTTCGTGTGTTTACAAAAACAAGGTAAATGTTATTTGTTCTAACCTGGCCATGAATGTTTTTTTAGTCTTGTTAACTATTTGTTTATGAAAGCCGTTTTGAAATTCAGGTTTCTTTTGTTAAATTAATTTGAAATAAAAATGACAATATTTTGAATGTCATTAAGATTTGTATTTGAGTAGAATATCATCACGCCAACTCTCTGCTAGGTAAAGTTAATCGAAAGGCAAAGATATTCCTGATTAACAGAATTTGGCAGTTTGCCGATTGGCAAAATTCAACCATGAGGTAATTTTCACTGGCAGATAGCTGACATAATAAGACGTAACTAAGGTTAGTTTTATTTTAGAAAATTTCCCACGTGGACGAATTTGTGGGCACAGCTTGTTCTTTCCTAAGTTACGAAAGAGTTAACGAGAAAATTCTTGCTCATTAACTCCTCCGTAGCTGAAATTTGGAATAAACTTTTAGTTCTGAAGACAACACAATTATATATAATCAAGATTGTTGTAAATCTAATACGGCAACACTAGGGTGATTTTGTATAAACCACCAAATATGGGTACAAAATGTAAGGATTTAACTTGTAAAATATAATTTACTACAAAATTCCAAAGCTTAATTTTATAAACGTTGTTTAAATTAATATTTTATTATATCGTCGATGAAGTGACAATACCTCCTAATTGTATAAATTTTAATTTTACAGGAGAGGAAAAAATACGTTTGACATCTAGTCTTAAATGTGTTGATTTGAATATAAAGCTATTTATTTCCACAAAGCTTTAACTTTTTTCTGAATATTGTTAAAAGATAAGAGAAAATTCTATAGATGCAAAACTGAATTTTATGTCTATTGCAATAAAAATGTAAATTTGTTAAAAAAAGTTAGGAGGTATTGTCACTTCAACGACGATATTAGTGTTGATAGCCCAGAATAACCCGATGTGTTTTTTTTTAAGATAGCAAACAAGCAGATGGGTCTTTTGATGGAAAGAGTCATCCATCGCCTATAGACACCAAATGTGTTAATGGTGCGTTGCTATCTTGTGGCGAGGTCTAATGCCACATGCATAAGTTTACCGGCTACCTTACCCTCCAAACCGGAACACGACAGTGAAAAGCACTGAAGCTATTAAGGCAGGAATAGATAAGGCGGTGGTACCAGGCCTGAGCGAGAAAATGCAGAACTCTACCACCTAGTAGTCACGATGGCAGTGACTCGTATAGCCAATCGGTCGCCTTTTACGAGCTGCCTGGCAGAACGACAGTTGGTCTATTCTTCAAAGGAGCCCGCCCGAAACCAACACGGTGTCTGTACATTAAAGGTATATATGCAAAATAAAGAGGGATGATAACAAAAAGTATACAAAAACATAAATACAACAAAAAGCTCATTCTCAAACTATAAGTTTATTAATTGATATCGTCAACTCACAACTACCTCATAAGCGGATAATTTTCTTACTTCGGGGTTAATTAAATCAATTCGTTTACCTTGTCTTCATTTCATCGGGAGAGTATTATGTATTATCCTTTTTGTATTATTTTTTAACGCAGTAAAAATACAGCAACCGATTTCCAATTTCCTGTATCCCCATAACCCTGCATCAGATTACACCAATGTAAAATTAAACTACACGAGAAGTATTCCCTCTAAAAGAAAGAGTTTTCAAATCGGTTTATACATGACAGAGCTCTGAGGTTACAAACACAAAAAACATACAGCTGAAATGATAAACTTTTACTTTTGAGAAGTCGATTTAAAAGAGCAATAACTTCATTTCCTAAAATTTAATATATCAGTTGTTTATCTTCATGATTTTTCTTAGTCGTGAAGATAACAAAAAGTGCACAGACCAACGGATAGGTATTTATATTTTGGTTATAATCTTTTGACTCCATTTTTGTAATATACACTAAAAATAGGTGAATTGGTTTGATAATAATCTTTCTTATTAACTTATTGGGAAAAGAAAAATGGTTTACCTACAAATAAGTTGCATAAAAACCTATAAACAAACACGTTACGTAAGTGTAAAAAGATCGTGCTAAAACAAAAAATGAACTAGGCGAGATAGAACGTTCCAGTTACACAGGAAAGCATCCCCGGCGGTGTTCTTGACACTCAAAGAGTTATGCGCACTGGATACTTTCCTACTTTGATCTATAGCGGTTCTCTTGTGACAAAAGTGTCCTTACGCTTCGCACTTCCCATTTCAGCATAAAATAAATGTTACTTTATAATAGAATAGGAAACCTTTTTATCCAACCCGAGGTCTTGATATTAAGGTGTGTTTGTAATGTAACAAGGGTATCTTTATGACAAATAGAGTGCTACGTACAGCTTCATTCAAAATGTTTAATCAAGAATTTTAAATTACAACTGTTTATTTGTAGAGAATATGGTTAAAATTAAGCTTGTGTTTATTTATACACCTACACGTTTGTCGATGCAGGAAAGGGATGTTCACTTATATCTAATCATTATTACTAAAATAAAATAATATCCATATCCTAAATATATATATTTATATATTTACGGTGTTTTCAGCGGTGTATGAGGCGGTGGCAACAAAAATGGGCAAGACGTTGCTTATCTCGCTTTTAACGAGACGCTTACCAGTAAAGCAGAAGAAGAAGTCCAGATCAATACGGATCAAAATCACATTAAATTAGAACATAATTTTTTTGTGATACTTATCTAAAAAAATCCAATTACCAGCTTTGGGATAGACACCAGAACGCAATACTACTAAATTTCAAACTAATGCTAAAATTTGATAAAAATAAACTTGACAAAGTCGAATAGACTAATTATTAACTATAAGACAGCAACTGTTGTACTTAATATCTCACTTAAATTTGTAGCATTTTTCAATGTTTGCTACTCAATCACGCAAAAATAACTAAATGGCGTAGGATCCAATCTGGCAAAAAGGATTTCAGAAACGTATATTATTTCAGTGTGGTTTATAATAATCATCACTCAGTGGGTTAAGGTACTGAAAACGATATAAACATAATTCAAGGAAGCGCACTATATTAGTGTGCCACATGACCATTTTTTACTATTTTTCTATTATATAGAAGAATATAGTACGCGACCATCGGTATTCGGCGTTAAAGCTTTTAAAATCGCACTTATGGTATTTAATTTTACAATGCTCCTCATTAAATCTTAGACGATATAAAAATTCCTTAAGTGGGTTAAGGTACTGAAAATGAGGATATAGGGATACTTTTTAACAAAGGAGAGCCGACAAGAATATTCTCTGCTAGAGGATGAAAATACCTATCGCCTGTAGATGTAGTTTCTGCTACATAATTTTCCTGCATAAGTTTGCTGGCAATCTTAACTTCGCAACCGAAATACACCAGTAAATATAGAAATGCTAAAACCAAACTTAGGCGTGAAGATGCAAATCTATATTACCTATATAAGTTATTGTTAGAAAACTAACATTCAAAACGAGATTAACATGAATCCTATTTTAAATAAAAAAGTCTGACATTTACTTTGAACTTGATAGTCCATTTTCCCAAAAATATGATCCAGGATCAACTGGAGTTTTGTTTTAGTATTTCGATATTTACTGGCGTATGAAGATAACATTGTCAACAAACTTATGCAGGAACATTATGTAGCAGAAACTACATCTATAGGCGATAGGTAGGTTTAATTCTCAAACGGAGTTATTTGTTGGCTATCCTTTGATAAAAATATCCATATTACCTCATTATATCATTTTTTATTTTAAGCACCTTAACACCACTTATTAACCTCACACAAACAATATACGTTTCTAATTTTTTTTTGCCAGATTTGATCCTATTCCATTTATATATTTTTGAGTTACTGAGTAACAAACATCGACAAAATCTACAAATTTAAGTGGGATATTAAGTACAACAGCGGCTGTGCGATTTTTGGTGTTTTGGTTGGTTGGTTATATGTTCTTCGAATAAGTGGACTGTATTTTGTTTTTTTTTTTTTTAATATCATAAGATAGCAAACTATCATGATGGAAAGAGTCAACCATCGCCTATAGACACCAAAGGTGTTAATGGTTCGTTGCTATCTTGTGGCGAGGTCTAATGCCACATGCATAAGTTTACCGGCTACATTACCCTCCAAACTGGAACACGACAGTGTCAAGCACTGACGCTATTGCGACAGGAATAGGTAAGGCGGTGGTACCAGACCCGGGCGAGACAATGCAGAACTCTACCACCTAGTAGACCGTTTAAATATAAGTACCGTATAAGAGAATATTGTTCCTAACACCGCCACGCTCGACAGTCGACAGCTTAATCTCCTGGTCGCACGGCGCTCTGAAGATCTTGCCGGTTGTCTTGCGA
Organism: Apodemia mormo; assembly: GCA_036924255.1. Classification (NCBI taxonomy): domain Eukaryota; kingdom Metazoa; phylum Arthropoda; class Insecta; order Lepidoptera; family Riodinidae; genus Apodemia; species Apodemia mormo. The sequence goes on along the minus strand of JAUPFN010000011.1, from coordinate 26,349,406 downwards.
GTTGGCTTCGCGATTTAGCACGGCTAATACTAAGCGAAAAATTACCCTTTGATTAGGATACGGACCCAATTCACACGGCGGTCGTAGGCAGAATGGCGTCACCCGTCTCCTATTGACGGACAACAGCTTATAGGTGGCAGAATATTTTCAATTACCCAACAACAATCGCGATGAGAACCGAACAGCTGCTGTCTCATAGTCAGGAATTAGTCTATTCAACTTTTTTCAAGGTTATTTTTATATTTTTTCAAGATTATTTTTATAAAATTTTAGCATTAGTTCGAAATCTAGTAGTGTTGCGTTCTTGGTGTCTACCCTTAAGCCGGTAATTGGATTTTTTAGACGATGATGTATGTCTCATTACTTAGTCAATAATTAGTCTATTCGACTTTCTTTAGGTTTATGTGAACATAATTTTAGTATCAGTTTAAAGTCCAGTAGTATTGCTTTAGCACAATTTTACCAAAAATAAGCACGTTATACTGTCAGTCCCAAATACTTTTAGTAAAAAACGATAGCTGTAGTTAAATCGATAAAGTGTGACGATGGAGATCACCACCTATATTATCAACTAACAAACCGGTGAATCATAGAAAACTGAAACGTCTATTGACGTTCGTTTCACTCTGACTGCACCACAACATAGGAACATGATCATATTTACTAAGTATGTGTCGAGGGATTGAAAACAATTATCGCAATCAATTCCATTTAAATTATGTTTTAAAAAGTACATAAAGAAAAGGATTTTATAATGTCTCAATTTTTTCAAATCGATCATCAAGTTTTCAAATTACTACGTATTGTTCTTCAAGTTAAATTTAGACACATGATTTAAATTTTGGATTCATAATAAATGTCGCTAGCCACTCGTCAATGGCGCGATCTCATATAGTAAAAAAAATCTCGTATAATATATATAAAAATCTTCAGATGATTTTAGAACTTAGTAGAAAAAAAAACGTATTAACCTAAAGGTTAATAGAAAAAATAATCAGTTTCCAAGTAAAAAATCGAAGCCATGTTATCGCCGAAAGCATGTTTGTTTTCATTGTAAACATGAAATTCTAAAACAAGTCATAAAACTTTAATTGCTTCGAAAGAAACGAACGGATCATTATAAAGTTCTCCAACCCGCATGTACGCTCCCATTAAAATAATAGAGCTATTAAGTTAAACGCAAATGGTAGGAGTAACTGCTACTGTGCCAATAACTTGGGTACCTTAATAGTGAAGAAAATATACCTTTTTGCATTTTATATTAAAGTGAATTCCTAATCTACATCACATATATTATTTCTAAAAGGTGTTTTTATTTAAATAAATAAAAAAAACAGTTAAAGCTTATGTTTTCTACTTTGGGCGAAAAATATGAAAAAATTCGAAAAATCTTTTTGTTAATAAAAAAATTAATTCGATATAATTTTTATCGCTCCGGTCGATTGTTATAATAATTTTTATAACAAGCGACCGGAACGATAAAAATCTGTGGGTGATGATACATCAAACATCTTTATAGAGTTTTATACTTGGAAAACGCTAGACGGCGTCGTGCGAAATATTCGCACGGGTCAGCTAGTTAGCATTATTTCTTATAATATACAGACTTTGCCCAATTCCCTTGTACAGATCTGGGCTCTTTTTGGCAAGTAAATAGTTCGCCTGATAAAAATAGATATTGGTCACTTATAGTCAAATATATTACCAAATGGTGAATTTCTCTCCATGTATTTTATTGCACCCGTGTTTATCTGACAGGGGGGTTTGAAGACAGGTGAAATGTTTTACTGCCAAGCCTTTTTGTGTGTAATAACAATCCTGACTGCTAACTAGGTGGTGGAATTTTGCAACCTCTTGCGTAGATTTGGCTCAATTTGACCACCCCGTTGGTTGAAGTGACTCTGACTACGCAATTAACGGCCCGGTCACAGCTCGCGTGGTGCTACCGGCGACGCGATGTGCGACGCGGCAAGTGAAAACAAATGTAGAAAATACCATAGCTCCAGCGACGAGATATGCGGCGCGGAAAAACGCGCGACCGTGACGCGCGGTGTGATGAGCGAATAAAACAAAAGAGTACTTTTGTTTTATTCACTAGTAAGCCAGGGTTGGAATCAGAATAACACAAAATTATTACCAATGGAAATTATACATGTAGATTGTAGATACTACATTTTATTAAATTTTCACTACTATTTTTAGCCTCCGACGCAAAAACGAGGGTTGTTATAAGTTTCAGAGGTGTGTCTGTGTATCTGTCCGTGCATCGTAGCGCCCTGGTGGATGGTCCGATTTAGTTGCGATTTTTTTTACTTGAAAGCCCTATTTTGCGAGATCCTTCTTAGCTATGATTCAATGGAATCCGTGCAGCCGTTGAAAGCTCACCAGCTGTTTTCAACTTGATGAAAGGAATTTAGCAACTTGTAAAAGTTTTATCGATGCTAAATTTTGTATTTTATTACTTCCAATATATTGCATTGACATGGTGACCTAGACCTGATGCTACAATATCTTCATTCGAAGATATCAGCTCTTATTTAACTAGAAATATTTGTATGTAAATAAAATATTTTCTAAATATTGCAAACCATATTTATCGACTTACTGGTATTTATGTGTACTGAAACTTGGTAAACTTTTGTAAGCTGAATGACGATGCAATATTGTGGTACTATCCAGCTAATATCACGATGTAGCCTGGATATAGAGACTAGAACTCTCAGATGTAGAGTTTTGACAAGGCAACTAAGTTTTGGGTCATTGGTTTTGTTGCTATAAGTACTAAGTTTAATTGGTACTCATAAGGACGAGAAATGGAACATGGAGCCGCTAGAGCGTCATTGTACCTATCAGACAGAAAGTGTTAAGATAGTAGAGTTTGGAGTCAGTCGCATTGCAACGAAACGACTGACTTCGTTTCGTTGCAATAAGATATTTTTCACTATTACGGGACTATAAAGATTGAGCCGAAAAAAGTAATATCGAAACTCTTGCATCCAGATGCAAAATGCTTAGATAATATACTTCTAAACTCAACAAGGTAAGTTTATTGAGTTAGCGCTCAATTGTCTTGTACTAATAAACATTTTTATGTTGGATGATTTCTAGGATCTGATGCTCATCATGACTTAGGATTTAACGATCAAACTCGAAGGTGGCCATGGTAAGTTATAAACTAAACAAGAAAAACCCATTTAGATTGGGCTCATTTGTTCTGTTTTGACAAATACCCTAGTTCTAAATGATTTACTTATGATGAAGCAAGAAAAAGGTTATCAAAATTTTAATTACAATTGAGCAACACCATCAATTTTGGACTCGTTTGATTTTTTATTTTAAGGTATGTGAAATAGGATAGCTTCCAGTATTTGATGATAGAGCAGAAGAAATTCCATGTGATCTAATCTTGACCAGTTAAAATCCACTGAGTGTAGGCTACTTCGATTTGTTTTGGTAAACACTTAGATGCTGGATGTTTTTTAAAATATAACGATGGAACTGGAAAGTGGACACTTGAAATTGGGCTGATATAGGCTTTTTTGCTAGAAGATTCACACAGTTTGATAGAGTTACATGGTGGAGCTGGAGGCCTCGGGAGCTTTACAATAAAACAGATCAAGCTCTTTGAGTAAGAAACCGCAGGTTAAGGTTACCTTTAACTTTATGCTGCAGGATCCCCTTTCGAAGATCATCAGCTCCTTTTACGTTTTGCGCTTAAAATTATAGAATTGAAGTAAAATGGTGGGCTGACGATAAAAAAGTGTTGATTTTTTTTAAATTTTAGTTTACATTTAGTACTATGATGATTTCTTGATTAATTAAATAAATGGTGATCCACTCATTATTTTAATATTATGCTTAAAATAATATTAAATTTAATTTAATTTATACACCGAAACTTAAACTTAATCTAAAAACTCCACAGCATTTTCTCAATTTAATGTCGGCTTGCGTTAAAATAAAATTTGTTCCTATACATTCATCTCACTCATATTAATAAAAAATACATACTTTCTACAGCTCACTACATCAAAACCGATCATAGTTACTAACTGCATGGAAAATGTCTACGTTGCCATACATTAAAAAAATGGGTGCGTATACTTATGTACGCGCGTGAGAAGTTCCACTTCTTTGGCATCATTAAAAATAGTGGCCACGTTTCCGATCCGGTAGTAGTTTTTAAAAATATGTTGACGTGTCAAAATAACTTGTATAAAGTTTTATTTAATAAAGTACTTGTGATTTCTGATAGATTTTAATTGCATACAAATACTTAATTACATTAAAATAATAAAAGGACTGGAAAAGGACAGTCAAGGATTTCGGGATTTAATGAGCAATTTAGCGGACAACTTCAACCTGTAACTTATGCATTACGGTGATACGCTTGCATCTCAAAATTTCATTCGCTGCCTAAAGAAATATTACGCACCTAAAGAAATATAACTTCAAAAATCTCGAATGGAGGGATCAATGATAAGGTAATATATGTAAGTATCAATAATAATGGTATTATTGCGTACAATCCTAACGTTACGGTATTACCCGTAATAGATTATGGTGATGTCTGCTATACTGATTTAAATGAAAACCTTCTAAACAGGTTAGATATTATATTATATTTAAGCTTCGAAAATTTGATCACGTTACTTCCTACCGATCCATAATCAAATTACATCCTATTCGGCAGCGTCGCCAGATAAGTTTTCTCTGTGTTGTTTCATCCCACTCTACCATACTACCTTGAATCTCTATTTCAATTTCAGTATGCCAGCCACTCTCAGCATCTTCAATCAGCCGATACTCTCACATTACATGTGCCTTTATGTCGCACTAATTTTCTCTACCAATCTTTCTCATCCCAAGCAGTCAGATATTGAAATACTCTCCCAACAGATATTAGAAAAATTATTCTAAATATCCTTTCAAGCGTCGTGTCAAAAAATTATGAAATGAGAAATAAATTTTTCATGTATTGTAATATGTAATAAATATTTATTTATATATATGTATTTCTATTTTATGTATATATATATCAAACCCTGGAACTCATGATCTGAGCCAGGCTATCCTCTTTACCACGAAGCCGTCGATACGTATGGCACGATAAACGTTTCCTGGTATCCTCTTTACCACGAAGCGGTCGATACGTATGCCACGATAAAGGTTTCCTGGTCTCGTTGTCTGTCGCGGTTCTGTCCTTCTGTACGGAGTCGTCGTCAGCCTTCGTAGAACGTGAATGTTACGAAAATATGAACTATAAATCTGTTTATATATTCTAATTTCGTTTAACGTATTGTAAAATATCATCCAAGCCGGGATAATTCGAGGCAGTTGGTTTGAGTCGTAGCTAAACGAGATATAAGTTCCACTTGATAAACGCTTCGAATAAGATCAAATAAAATATCAGATCAAATCTATATTCTATCGCGCGCTGTTTATTAAGCAAGCAGAATTTAATCTACCTATGTGGTAAATTTTATTCCAATCGATGTTTTTCTTTTTACGGGATTGCGTAGTAAACATACAAACAAACTTTCACATTTAAATGCTAAAAACGAAAGTAAAAGTTCGGGATTTGGAAAAAAATGGGTTGAATTTTGTATTTACCATTCAGATTCAGATCATCGAGATCAGATTGATCAAAGGGTCCACCATCGCAGTCATATATACTCAATATGGTAGCAGCAACAGCAATAGAGATGAAACTTATGTAAGAGCTTTTATGTTATAGAATAAATTACATAAATAAAAATATTTTTATCGATTATAATATTTCGGTAATGTGGACAATTGTTATAAAAAAGTTACTAGTGATATGATTATCTATCTCTGCGACGTTTCGGCTCGAAATTGATATTAAACCAATTATGTGAATTGTAATATCATCAAAAATATTAATTATTATTGTTGCGAATAATCTAGAAACGTGAAGAGTTGGAGCGTTAGAGAGATCTAGAAATAAAAGAAAGAGATATCTACTTCTATTGATAAACAATAGCTGCGGTTACCCGAATAGTTATGCCATAATTGATCTTATCGCTTTAGGCTTAAGGGTGAAAATAGCGTGTACAGTATTTTGTTCACAATTAGCATTGTTTATGCAACAATTTCGGTACCTTCAGAAATAATGTCGAAATTTATCCTGGGTATAAATAAGGATGTGATGACAAATAGAGTTCAGTTTTATGCAGCGATTGGACGGCGATACTTGGGACGATTAGTGTAAAGTGATACACCTAGTACAGTGAATACGAAGAGTGTTTTATTTTGTGGTTCTGAGTAGTCGGTTAATTCTAGTGTTAGTACAGTGAGTGTTATTAGTGTTTATCAGTGTATTTACGTATTATATTGTGTTGTTTTGTATATTTGTGTTGTAAATACACGGTCTTAATTTAAGTGGTGTTTGCACAATTACAAATTCGAAGCACGTAACAATACTAATACACTAGATTGAGATGCACGATAAAGGCACAATTTTGGGCCGAAACGTTGTAGAAATATCTATGTATTAATAGCAGTTTTTAGAAAAAAAAACACATTTCCACTGTATCATAATCAATTATAACCGAGATGGATACTACACATAATAAAACGTTTTGTTGGGTTGATTTTTATTATAAACTTTTTCCAACATCGCGACCAAATCTAATTTAAAAGGCAACTTTCCTTATTTATCTTAGCAGAAACAACCTAATTACTTCAAGTTTTGTACTGAAATGTTGTGTGAAATATTCGGTCAAATTATATACGATCTTCGTATTAAAAAATAAATTTTTCAACCGTAACTTTTTATTGTTGTTGTTCGACACGAAAATTCCACTGTGGTACAGCATAAACATTTTATGTTGATGAGTTGTAACTTGGAACAGCAATTCAAACTTTAAATTGCTAGTAGGTAATTTCTTTAACGATCTAATATAACACGGAAAACGAGGTCCAGATTCAATGTTTGTAATAAAACCTTTTTATACAAAGCACTTAACATAATTTGCACAGCGTTTTGTTCCAATACAAAACATATTGCGTAAATTAATTTATTATTATTATTTCCTCCTTCGTAGGCGTAAATTATTCAAAACATATTGCGTAAATGAATACAAAAATTATTTAACACCGGTGAAGCCAGTGAACCAAATTAGTGAAGGCCTATAATTGGCTTCCTGGATCTATTTTTTAGTTACTACTCTCTTAAAATATAGCTGTTGGCCTTCCATGTGGAAATAAATAAATAAATAAATAGTGGTAGTGCAATACTGCATTCGCAACTGAATAGGCCGGCACGCCCGGGGAGATACCACTCTCTCATTTAACACCGACGTAAAGTAGCAGCCCTGCTGCTGCGTTTCGTTCGGTTTGTGAGAGTCCCGGAGGCCTACCCCCCCCCCCCCACGTACACGTAATTAAAACAGAATCTACCCCAGGGGGGTACCACTTGCACCAGCAGTGGAGAATCCCCCTCTGGGCATCCGTGCTCTCTGGATTTCAGCCAAATCACGGATGCTCAGGCTGCCCTGCGTATTCTGGGGGGGGGGGGGGGTGGTTTGCGCTCACAAATCGCGTCGCGTATGGCACAAAGCGCTTCTCGCGAAGCTGCCTTCCTACGGGCTTCCCGAGAATTTATGCAAGAGGATAACCAGTTTTTTGGCTGACATCACGTTGGAGGTGATGCAAGTGAGGAGCAACAGGATCGGAATACTGGAAATAGCAGCTAATGATATATATTTGGAACAGGATACCTCCGCTACTGTGTCGTAGCGGTACTGTGTTGTGACGAAAGATTAGTAATAGCCGTTACTGTATAAAAAGAGCGCGAGACGTATATACCTGCGCGAGCTTTTATGTTGTATTGTAGTACTTTATTACGAAGCTGGGTACTTCTTTATTGTTCTTGAATAAGTACTACATCAAGGTTGTATTCAGTAATAAGTCTATTCAGCTCCAACGTAGCCGTCTTATCGTTATGGAGATTTATTGTCCTATTACTAACCTACCCATAATAAGTTGTTAAAATTAGCTGTTCTATCTTTTACCTTAAAGGTTGGACGACTGTCCAGGAGATCCAGTCGCGTGGTTGGTGCGTTGGAATAGGGATTAAGTGGATAATAATAAATCGTAGTCTAATCAATTTCAATTTTAAGTGGTAATCCAGGCTAAGAACATACAAATACACGATCACTACTCCGAGCACGTATTGAGATTTTTTCTTTCTGAATCAACCAATAACTCATGTTCAATATGGAGATGTCGCCTCTGTAGTCTAGTGGTCCAGTGTTGACGTTGACCATATAAGGTCCCGGGTTCGATTCCCAAGTCGGGCACATAAAAAATTGTTTTTTCAGTTTTCTGAGAAACACAAAGTTGCTCAGGATTGGAAAGTGCCCGGTTGGCGATAGGCTTGCCAACTATCACATTTGTGGGACCAAGTATCTTCGACTAATCGTGGGTGCACTTGTTGTACCTCTGCCTACCCCTTCGGGGATATGGACGTGAAGATACTTTCAATATAGAGATCACGGATTAAATGGATACGCATGATTTCAAGACAATTTCTTAGTTTGTCCGTGTAAATTGCAATTACATACTGAAATACAGAGTTATACTACTTACCAATGAAATAAAATGATTTCAAGGGTAATTTTTAAACGTTGTCATCTCATTCGGTACGATAAAATAGTAAAACATGGTTTATTTGCATTTTTTCACAATATATAACCTACAAATGTATGAAATTTTTGATAGTAATAGGAGCGTTTGCTCATATGCGGGGCGATACGATTCCTTCCCAATGGCGTGTCTATTACTATTCATGTGATCTGTGATAAAGATTGTTGGTGGAATAAATTGTCAGCAAAACTGTTTTAGAAAACATACATTTTTTTATTATTTTTAATTATATAAAATTATTAGAATTTAGAATTTGAAATAGATTTAATATAAGGCATAAATAGTTGGAAGATTAAGGGTATCCATACTAATATTATAAATGTGAAAGTATGTCTGTCTGTTACGCTTTCACGGCTAAACCTGTTAACCTATTTTGATGAAGTTTGAGAAAGAGCAAGTTAAAGTCCTGGGGCTAAATATAGGCCACTTTTTTGAAGTTATAATTCTTTTGAAGCGTTAGTGTAAAATTATAGGAGTTAATTTTTACGATGGGCGCGCACACCATCACGAAAAACCGACATTATGAAATTAGCTTTAGAAAGAGTTTGATCTTGTTACGCCAAATATAAATATAAATATATAAATATTTACGGGATAAATTACACTTACTGATCTAACCCTAAGTAAGCAAATTTTTGCTCGTGTTATGGGTGTTAGTCAGCGATACTAATACATAGAAATACATATAAGAATACTAGAATATATTTAATAAACACCCAAACCCGGCAATACAAACATTTATGGTCATCACACAAATGCGTGTCCCCGTCGGGGATTGGAGCCTCATCGATTCCATAGTCAGGGTCGCTAACCACTTGACCAACGGGGCGGCCGAAGAAATATAACTTCTTACGTGCGTACGTAAGTACACACATATGTTTTTTTTTAATGAAACCCTTTAAGGGATGGAATAGGGAATAAAATATAGTATGATTTTTTAAAATTGAAGACGTCTTACCCCACTGATGAGCGAAGCTGCGCGGATCATTTAGTTTTAATATAAGCTACGCCATTGTAATGATATTTTACGTAACATATATATAAATATATTAAATACCATTCTTTGCAAGAACCTATTGTTTACAGCGCAATGAATTTCGCATTTCAGACACCTGCCCAGACCGGTGGGTTTCTCTTTTGTTTCTCGTGAATAATTCTCAACGCAAACGCTTTTATCTTCGTAATTCTCTTAAGCGAAACAGATTACGTGAAATTGACAAACGGTGTTTTTTTGCCATTTCCATTCGTGAATGTAAATAATCTAATAGGTTAAGTGCTGAGATCTTTGGAAGAACAGTATATGTAACAAAAATAGTGTTACCAAAAAGAAAAGGTCATAGTGGATTAATATTAGAGCAGTGTTAATTTTGCAGAAAGCCTTTGACTATTAGGAATGTACTAAGGATTATTTCTTTTATATTTATCGATTTTATTTATAATCCATCTTTAAGAATTAAATAAAAAATAAATTTTTATACAAAATTATCTATGTATTACATGTATTATAGAGTTTTTCAATCAATTTTATTCTCTTTTTTTATATCATAAGATAACAAACAAGCAGATGGGTCTCCTGATGGAAAGAGTCAACCATCGCCTATAGACACCAATGGTGTTTATGGTGCGTTGCTATCTTGTGGCGAGGTCTAGTGCCACATGCATAAGTTTACCGGCTACCTTACCCTCCAAACTGGGACACGACAGTGACAAGCATTTGTCAATAGTGACGCTATTGCGGCAGGAAATAGGTAAGGCGGTGGTACCAGACCCGGGCGAGACAATGTAGAACTCTACCACCTAATAGTCACGATGGTAGTGATTCGCATAGCCAATCGGTCGCCTTTTACGACCTGCCTGGCAGAACGGCAGTTGGTCTATTCTACAAAGGAGCCCGGAACCAACAGAAAGATTCTTCTTTCATATTTTAAGAAAATTCTCATTCGATTTTATACGAATTGTGTAACAAGCTCTATCTGACGATTGGCATTGGATGGATAGAAAGACATTGTTTGATATCCTATACTATAAGCAAACAATTCTTCTTAATTTTATGTAATTGGTTTCTTAGAAATGGCTCAAACGATTATGATATTTTGTATTTAGGTAGTCTTTTCCTATTTAACATTTATCTAGGTCATCTACATAATAATCCATTTTCACATTACAAAATATCATCTATAAATATAATTAATACATTTTTTTTGGTAACTTTGGCAAACTGCATACAAGTTTACTAGTAAAAACTTGTACAAACTGAAGGAAGATGTTTGGTGCTCGATTTTCATGTCGAATATGTTAAAAATCTAGGTACTTTTTGCATTTGATTGAGTATGACACAAAGCGTTTCTCGCGAAGCTTCCTTTCTATGGAAAGTGCTTTAAGCCTTAGGCTTTCCATAAGAAGCACTTTCCATAGGAAGGGATTAGGCTTCAAGAGACATTTTGTAAGTGGATCACTAGTATTTTGTCTAATCGGAGCATAAAGTTGGTAGTCGACGATGTGTGTTCCGACCTTAAATCTGTAAATGCTGGTATTCCCCAAGGTTGCGTACTATCATCGACTTTGTTCCTTCTGCATATCAATGATATGATGCGAATTAGTTACGTACATTGATATGCGGATGACAGTACTGGTGATGCTTAATACTCTAGTCGTAGCGGTATTTCTCCGGAATACGTCGAAGAGTGCCAAAGCAAGCTTGTCTCTGAAGTCGAGAATCGACTTACCGATGTCTCGGAATCAGTCCTCAAAACCCGATCACTTTTAACCGCAACAAGACACAGCTTTGTGTGTTTACCGCTTAAAAGACACCTTTTGTCGTATCACCTCGATTTGGGGATTCACTTCTGACAGCCTCAGCTAGTGTCGGAATTCTGGGAATCGACATATTGAATTACGTTCAATTTCGCAGTCATTTGGAAGGTAATGCTAAACTAGCCTACACACATACATACATACTGAAGTTATCGTGATATATTATTAGTGATATATTATAATAGTTGGGAAGTTTTTTAAGACCTCAAAATGTGGAGATCTGGTGATTTTTGAAAATCGGGCCATAATCAGAACTTCCTTATTTACGTACGTAGTGGCAAGTTAATAAACATTAGATTTTTGAACTCTTTGAACTCAAAAATCTATGCTTAGGCATAGTTTTTTTCTTTGAGCTTAAAATACGTTATTTAGCGGGAAGTTTAAGGTATGACCGGTAGGGTCAACCAGCTTACAAATTTTTTGGTTGGTTACATAGGTGTGTTACTTTTATAGCAATCCTAATACATAGGTATATTTAGTTTGGGTTCTGTATATACATATAATATTGTTGTCATAGGTAATTTTAGGTTAGGTATTTCCTGTTAATTACAAATTTCTTTTTTAATTTAGTTCATTTATTCGATAGTTGTGTTATCAATAGATATTTTTAGTATAATGTATATAGTAGGATAGTTACGATATTAAGTAAAATAAGAAGTTATAAGAAGTTTAGGTTAGACTTACTTTTTTTACTTAAATTTTGATAACAAAATTATCGTATATAAATAACCACGATAATATGTAAATTTTAGCGGCACGCCAGACTATGTAGACATTTTTAATTAAGTAGCTAATGAAGAAAGGTAAATAAGTTCTAAAGTAAATATGCGCGAGCAAAGCCGCGGGTAACAGCTAGTTAACAATATCAATGTAGCGTATAAAGTAGTATCTTAGCTAGTATCTATACAAAGCCACATACGAAAGTTTAACAAAAACGCTCCTCAGTTGGATATAACAGGGATAGGCAATGATACATCTAGTCTTCACCACATGTATGCACCCTTGCTTTCACCTTATGTGTTACATACTAGTATGGCTTGGTCTTCAATAGAACTGAAACAGAGAACTTAATTCTATTAATATCGTTATAGTCGTAAAGCCATTAGTTTGAGTAACTAAAGTCATTTCAGAAAGAAATTAGGACTAGACTCTCGTAAAGTATTAATGACATTGTTAGAAGGCCAAGCGATTTACAGTTTAGCCATTCGCTCGATAATCGAATACATAAATCACAATAAAACGCACAGCAGGACGACGCCATCGCTCCTAATTTATGGTTCGGATATTTCCAAGGTGCGTATTTACGGTTCACAAAATGCTGTACAAACAAATGAAATATTTTTTAGCACTTGAAATAATATTGAGTTTCATAAATCTAAAATATAAATTATGGCGTAATATAATATTAAACCTAATAAATTAAGCAAAACCCGTCATGCATTGCGTCATCGATGACGGAGAAAATCGTAATCCTATAAAGAAATATTTTTAAAGCTGTTTTAAAATAACATGAAATTCTTAACAAGTGCAGATATTTTTAAACATTCAATTTAAATAAGTGAATGTTTTAAATACATTAAAAGAGAGACAACATATAATTATCCAAAATTTTAACGTTTTTTACTTAACTTCGACAATTTGTCGACGTCTTTGAAGAGTCTATGTCAAGCATCTTCAACTAAAGTCCTTTTTTTGTGAGAAATGCAATATTTACGTTTCAAAATACCGTGCAAAATATATTGCTTATTTTGTGTATTTCCTTAATTTTTCCTTTTTTTAAAAAAAAAACATTAGAGTATTAAATAAATCAATTTATACCAAAATCCTTAAAAAATCAAAAAAATTCCACACAAATTTCCAACGGGTTTCATCTCAGAATCTTGGTTTAAATCTATAGTTTCGATTTTCGGTAGACCATCCTTTACACTCTATACAGTTAGAAAGACGAAAGTGTTAATCAATATTGTAAGTGTGAATGCCATCTGTAACGATGAACTGATTTAATATAACTAGAATATACGTATGTATATTTAGTGATTAGTAAAATCGATGACATCGATTGTAAAGCAAGGAAAAATTTCTCTGCGTTGAACCAGTAAACAGTTAAGTAGCTCAGTTAATGTGAGTGTGCCAGCCAGAGGCAAGATCGCAGGTTCAAATTCTATCGTGCCAACATTTTTCTTTTAAAAAAGTTTTCCCAAACATGGGATAAGTGTTGAAAAACATATATAGTTATTATCTAGTATTTCATAATAATACATAAAAATGTTTAAAAATACCTAAGTATCTATTGTCACTAATATAAATAATAAACAAATACAATTATGTTTTATTATCCTGCTACTGAGGAACATTTTAGTACTAGCTTGGTGTCTGGTGGTGGTGTGTTAATAACAGCCCCATAAACTTCGGGTAAGCACGTGAATCTAACGGCTTTATCTAGAAATTAGTTCAGTAAAATGCGGTAAACGGCGATGAGGTTTACCGTACATCTCGCCGTCAACTGAAATGATGGATCAAGGTGAACCGAAAAATGTAAGGACATTCGATCCTCTCAGCCTACTCCGCAAGGAAACCCACGTGATGATATTAATACTATATGTTTCATACATTTATATGTCTACAGTAAAGCAAGGTATGTAAATACGCATTTAGGGTATACCTTTTGCCTTGTAACATAATGGAGAAAATATGAGACCGTGTGCTCTCAATGCAAACTAATCAGTTAATAAAGTCACGGAGTTCACGGGCTTTTATTTTGCTTTCAAGCCTTGTATACTCATTCCTTTGGGTGTTTTAAGGCAGGTCACATTGCAGAGCGGCTTATTGGGTTATGTTTTGTGTTATTTTCCTTTACTCGTACTTTATGTAAATGTTGTGTTTTAAAAATCTGTAGATTTGTCAGTTTTTCAAGACACGAAAGAAATTTATTTGACATTAAGAATATTTCTATAGACATCTATAAATAAGAAAATTCTTTCTGATTCGGAGTAAATTAATAATTCTGTATTCATTTGAACTTGTCAAAATTTCTGTTTTTGCAATTTTAACTACTTTTTGCTACCGGATTTTAATTTAGCATTTCTTTATTATAGAATTATTTTTTATTTTAATAAAATAAAAACAACACCACCAGGTTTGGACTCCTTTGAAGAATAGGTCAACTGCCGTTCTGCCAGGCAGGTCGTAAATGGCGATCGATTGGCTACGTGAGTCATTACCATCGTGGCTACTAGGTGGTAGAATTCTTCATTATCTTGTCCGTGTCTGCTATTACCGCCTTTACTATTCCTGCCGCAATAGCGTCAGTGCTAGTCACGGTCGTGTTCCGGTTTGGAGGGTAAAATAGCCGGTAAACTTATACATGTAGCACTATACCTCGCCACAAGGTAGCGACGTTTATGAAAAAGTCGTATTTGGGACAGAATATGTGCTAGATCTGTCGAAAGATTGGCCACCGGCAACATTATGAGATGCCATACCGTTAGCTAATCGTGAGTGCACTAATAGTACATCTGCCTGTGCTATATATTCGAATATACTAAGAAAACATTTAAGTATATGGTAATTGATTAAAATAATTCGGACACTTGACTTAACAAAAACAACAACGTCAAATTAAAATTTGCGCCTTTTGCGCATCAGATAAGTTCGAAAATGACTAAATTCGTGTTAACAAAATCGTAGGTAAAAGTCGGTAAATGATAAATAAGTCTGCCCGTCATATTACTTTAATTTTCTACTCAATACATAGCCGTCAAACTGTCCAACTTGTAACGTACCTGCGTTCAGAACTTTTACAATGGACATTTCAGCCCTTGGCGACATTAAAATAAGAACGACATTTCAATAAGCATATTAAAATATCAAACGACGACGTTAACTTCTACGACATTATTATCCTATCAGAGTGGCGCTTGTGATGCTTGTTTGACTGAGTTTTCTTTAGAAGCTCACACACCGTGACGTATGGCATTTGACATCTTGGTAAATTTAATCTTTCGTCAATTTGAAGACATTATGCATGTTGGTGTGGGCGTACTAGTGTTTGGATGTACAAATTTGAAAGTGATAACATTGGCTCTTTGAATTCAATGAAATATTGTTAAAGCGTATTATGAATGACTTAAAATGGTTAATTTTCATTCAGTTTATTTTTAAACATGGTTTTGCCTAATATTCCACATATTTTTGTATAGAGCTATCTACTTTGGGGGTTAAATCACCTTTGCCCGTAGGAGAACACCTCGAATTCTGTATCCCTACACGTGGCCCCTGCGTGGTGCTAATCAGGTGATATGGTGGGAGACATATGTCACAGCTATAAGGACCATCCATCAGCTGAAATCCTGTCACTAAGCGTCCGTTTTCCGTCACGTTAACGCTGATGTAGCTTTAGTGAAGATGGTCGAATCAGTTGCGCCTATACAATCTGGGCGAGCTGATATATACTGACGTTGATACATCTGAAGACTATTCATGGAGGGTAGCGGAATCCGCGGCGCGGTGCACCGCCGCTGGCCGACCGCTAGTCAGTAGGGGGCCCAAGTAAAGCGCTAACCACACGAGAAAGTTTGCTCCGCCAATTAGACCTTGTGCTAACTATGGATCCGAGGCGATCTCCTCGCCGCTTAGCAGCTTCGATCACTGTCTGGTGAAATCTGTATCTGTCTACTCGCCGCCCGATCCTAGTCCCAAGGGCTCTCGGCGCATGTGGCGATACAAGTCATCAGATTGAAACGACATGCTTTCCTTCTTTGCGTCTTATCTCTGGCGGTCTGTATGCTTTTCTTCCGAAGACTCATCGACCTGCGCGGATACTGTGACAGACGTGCTGTGACAGGAAATGGAGTACTTTATCCCTTTCTCCGACGTCCAGCAAAGCTCAACCCTGGTTCCAAGCCGATTGTAGGTGCGCTGAGGCACTAAAGCGTGAGGCATATCTGGCCAAGGACGTATCGGAAAAGAAGAAAGTCTTGCAAAAAGGCTCTACTGAAAACTAGTAACTGACAGAAAGACAGGCATTCTTTCGCATTTATGATATTAGTAATAAAACTATGAATATTTCGCAGGACTGGATCATATTTTTAGGTGTGAAATGAAATCCATAGCCTACGTTGTATTTCTGGTATGCATACAAAACTTTATGTGTTCGGTTAAGTGATTCATTCCAGTAGTATACATTTTTACAGTTCGATTTTTGAGAAATATGAAATAGTTAAAATAGATGGTAGTAATAATCAACAGATCATATTAATTAGTGATCAGTTGATAATTACTATAAGCGATGAAATTTGAGCATTGAAAATACATACCAACTTAGAAATTGATTAAAATACAATAGTTCAATCTGTGTGTATGACAAAAAAATGCAAAGTACTAAAACTAAACTATTTTAAAAATTACAGAAACGATAATTATATAATATCAAGTTTGAATATTACATATATAAAGAAAGCCAGCCTCATTATTCAGTGAATATAAACTAATATATTCCTTAAAAAATGTTGAATAAAAACTAAATTTCTATGTCAATTTAAGTCGACTGACTGCAATTGTAATCTTTCATCATTAAGGGAAACCACATTTTTTGAAATTTTCATTGCTAGTCATTTACGGTAATGACTTAATTAGAAATTTTCGTTTTGCTCACGGATACACGCAGCCGAGGTAGTAAACCAAGTGTCGCTTTGCGTGCTACCCGTTTGTCACGCCGACTCCGTGACTAATTTTGAGGCACGACAAATTAATATACAGGATAATATGTTATACTTTATGTATTTTGTATATAAATAGTTTAAAATGTAAGGAGCTTGCTGCTCTTAAGTTAACCATTATGTTTGAGAAAAGCAGCTTTCCTTAATTAGTTAAAACACAAACATATTTACTGATGATTTATTTCTTGCCGATTGATTTCTCAAAATACTCCCTGAATCGAACCACATATATTTTCTTCCCCAAGGTGCATCTTCTGGGCAAAAACAAGTGTTTTTCGTTTAGTTTCGTTTCATTTCATTTAGTTTCGTTCTATTTCGTTTCGTTTCATTTCAAGAGAGCATACATTTAGTATTCAGAATTTTCAGCAGCGTATAATCGTTTCCAATAAAAAAAACCAAGAAGCTGTGTTTTTTATAATTATCCTGGTTAAAACAAAAAATCTGTCGAGACCAAATTGAGGGATTACTCGTAGAGGTCCACGCTACCTACAAAAAATTGACTATGCACTAGTACGAGTAGCTAGTTGTGATGGCTCATTACAATTCGCAAAATTTTTAAAATAATTTCGTAAAGAACACGGGCCGTTTTAGTTTTGGACATCCCTTGTGTGTCTTTTGGAGTGGCAAATATTAAATTAAGTGGAATAATTTTATACGTTTTTTAAATCAATAAAATAAAACATATATCTAGGAATAGTTATATAAAAAATATAAAGACTTTGATTGACTTCTGCTATCTTAAATGTTACCATTGTACAAATACAAAACATTTTATTTCATGTACTTTAAATATACAATCATCTTTATTACATATAATAACCAAATTAAAATGCTCACTGTTTTATACAAAGGAATAGTTTAAAGCAAATAGCTTTTTTATTATTTTACAACAATAGCTATCGACGTTTGTGTCTGAGAGTTCCTCTGACAACAATATGTGTAATCTATGGTAAATGGTTATTGGGTACCTATGTCAAGTGTCTACACGTCTTGTCGTCACTCGTCGCTTATTTTGCATCGGACAAGTGACAACTTTACATTTGTCAATAAGAATCGTAACCACATAGTATTAAGGAGAGAACTAAATGTTACGTTAATCTAACCTAAATTCCAACTTTATCTTTATCTAACTATTATTACCCAAGCTTAAAAAATATATCAGAAATGTGGATAAGTTGAGGAGTTAATATCGAATCCTACGGAATATATGAAACTTTAAGATGAATAGTAAAAATAATGATGTATGGAGTCTTGCCCGTGTTCTTTATTTCATTTTATTGCAAATCTCACTGTTTAAATTATTTTTAATATGATAACATGCGTAAAATTGTCATGGTGACATCAATTAAGTTTGTCATGATTCATATTACACAATTATTTCCAGAAGCAATATAGGAGAGGTCGCTGTTATTTTTATTAAATGTCACGTAACACTGTTTGTCACTCCAAAACTCACACTTTCATTTTAAGTTATACATACCTACACAAACTGATAAGCGGCTGTTGGTTACTTAATAAAAGGTTTGTTGCTTCATAGGCTACAATTTTTACGTGTTTTCCATCAAATGAATGAAACACGTGTAATAAAATTAACACTAACTCGAGTTCCTCGTATTGACCCCGGCCTTTTTTGAAGAATAGACCACCTGCTGTTCTACCAGGCAGTTCTTAAAAGGCAAGCGATTGGTTATGCGAGTCACTACCATCGTGGCTACTAGGTGGTTAAGTTTACATTGTTTCACCCGGTCTGCTATCCCCGTCTCATCTAGTTTTTTGACGCTATCGAGTCAGTTAATACGGTCGTGGTCCGGTTTGGAGAATACGGTACCCGGTAAACTTATGCATGTGGCATCAAGACCCAGTCATTCAAGATAGCAGCGCACCATTAATATCTTTGGTGTCGGAGGATTAGTTGTCTCTTTCTATCAGGAGAGCTATCTGCTTGTATGCTGTTTTATAATATGTATAAAACAAATTGTAAAGTGCGTGTCGGGCCATAGCAATGTAGAGTTCCGAAGTTGCCCCTTACAATAATACGGACTAAGAAGAGGATGTTTAGTGTTTGATACTTTGAGAATTTAACCTATTTAACGTCAATGACGAATATAATATCCAGTGCATAGGTTCACCGTCTAAAAAACTTCTCCAAGTACATTTTATAAGTTGGTCGACTATTACTTTAAAAACTAGTAAAGCCTTCTAAGCCGTGATAGTTTTCCTTTTAACTTCATTATACTTACCTACTACTACCGTGAGTTTTTCCCGCCCTCAAATCTAACCGGTTAGCTGGCAAAGGGGTGTACTTTACATAAATATATTTTGCAAGAATTTATGTTACCACTTTGTTACCGTGACTAATATGACGTATATTCATGTCAAATTACAGCTGCATACATTCTCTGCGCTAAACTGCACACGCACGGACGGACGGACGAACAGACTTACCGAAACGATGTATAAGGGTTCCTACTTTACTTCGGAATCCTAAAAAGTAGAATAAAATACAAACAAAATAATCACTTTACCGGTCTTCGAACTAGTCTTGCAAAATATCTTTCTGCTAACGACGCAATCCATTACTATCGCAAGTTGTAGCTACTATGAACTATAGAACTAGTTGGTTTTAACTTACGTTGTCTTGTAAATACTCGAAAAGCTGACATGTCTGTACCAAACTTTGAATATACACCACCAATAGTTTCAAGTTAAAGACTGAGACATTTGTTTCGAGTCAACTTAAGTCAAACTCTCTGAAGGCGACGCTAAATCGGCGTGGTGAAGTTACTAATTAATTAATATCGATCTCACCTAAACTTAAGTAATTAATAGAAACGTCGCCCCGAAACTTAGATAACCCTTTTCGAAGTTCACGTATTAATCCTGTAGGAACACAATGAAAACTTTATTGGAACAGAAGTTAAGAGGTTGTTTATAGAGTGCTGACAAATATATTCTCTAAAACTTAAACTTAGGAAATGTTTGACACGACAGGATTTTTCTTTGTTAATTTTGTACGTTTTCCCTAACACGGGATAAGTGTTAAGATACATGTATAGTAAGAAACATATTTTTCTTGCTTTCTTATTATAGAAAATATTATTTCGAGAGTCTTACATGTATCAAAAATGGCAGAATATAAAGCATCCCAATGTAATTGTTTTTTGGCTTTCAAGCCAGCATATGGAAAAGATAAGTACCAATATCATAGCGAAAGTAAGAGATAACTATTAACGTAGAACTCTAGAACTATATTACATCGCCATAGCTCACACTTTGCACGCGTGTTCAAGCTATCAACCAGGAAGGCAAGTCATCCACGGTAATCCCGCGCAAAACCAAAAGGTAGTTACACTTACAAACTACCATACCTACACAAATTTACAAACTTTGTTTATAAGTATAAATAAAACCTGGTGTACTAGGGGTAAGGTCGGGCATAGTGTTACTGAGGCTTTGTCGAGATTTTTCTCGAAAGTCTATCGGTTGGTTTGTTACTACTTTCGCATCTCAGATGAAATTAATGTTTATATTATTACGTAGTGAGTCGTTGCAGTCGTCTCGTACGTATTTTAATATTCCTTTCACGTATCGTGGTAATACATAATATATTATTATATTGTTGACGTATTATTATGCTGAATGCATGTTTATAACTATACGTGCACTGAAACGCAGGTGAGAACAAGTGAACCTTGTATTATTAAAATATGCTATTGTAAAATGCGTGATATGCTATGGCTACAATTTTGAAACCTATATTGAAGTATTGAAGATTTATCTATAAATTGATGTAATTTATCCATTACAAAATATAAAGAAAATAGTTCTAAAAAATATTTTAAAAAATCTTAAAACTATTCCAATTCATTTTTCAAATATTACAACGTATTTGCATTGCATATATGATTTAATCTATATTAATATTATAAATGCGAAACGGATTTGAATGAAATTTGGCACACAGGTAGATGATGATCTGGAATAGTACATAGGCTATTTTTCCCGGAAAAATTAGGTGATCCCGCGGGATTCAAAAACGTATAATGCAGCGGGCTATATATATATATATATATATATATATATATATATATATATATATATATATATATATATATATATATATATATATATATATATATATATATATATATATATATATATATATATATATTATCAAATCATCAATTATTTATAAAAAAATTCCCCGTGTTGGTTCCAGGCTCCTTTGTAGAATAGAATAGAAGGTCTGGTACCACCGCCTTACCTATCCCTCCTATCCCTGCCGCAATAGCAACAATGCTTGTCACTGTCGTATTCCGGTTTGGAGGGTAAGGTAGCCGGTAAACTTTTGCATAGGGCATTAGACCTCGCTACAAGATAGCAACGCATCATTAACATCTTTGGTGTCTATTCTCAAATTAAATAACGTAGTTTCTAATAATGTCTCCGACATTATTCTGGTATTGGGTGATTTCAATATGAGCGGATAATTGTGGCATTTGAAAGATAACTCAATGTCACCTTCGACTAGTGGTAACTGTGATGAAATTACACTAATAGATGAGTTAAATATTTTAGGTTTAAACCAATATAATGGCGTTTTAAATTCATATAACAAAATCTTAGATTTAATTTTATCAAACACAGAAGTCATTGTTTCTCCAAATGATAAACCTCTTGTACCTGAGGACCCTTATCACCCAGCCCTGTCAGTGTGTCTATCTTGTCTCGAAATTGATCCTCTTGAAATAAATCCATACAAAAATATTTATATAGTAAGGCAGATTTTGACTTAATTAACAAACATATCTCACGAGTTGCATGGGACAGTGAGCTTGTTCAAAGACCTCTGGAAGAAGCTGTCACCTTTTTCTATTACAAAATCGCTGAAATACGTGAAAATAACATCCCCACTAAATTAATAAAAAATGATAATTGCCCTATTTGGTATAACCCGGCACTCAAAAAAGTTATTCGTGAAAAATAAAAATACCTTCGTAAATTTATGACTTATGGAAGGCTAAGCGATTAGTCAACTTACAACTTCCTTTGCCAACGAGTAAAAAGTCTAGAATCAGTCTGTTACAAAAATTTCCTATCACGTACCGAATCTGCAATAGAAATTAATCCTAAACAATTTTGGACTTTCGTCAAAAGTAAATGTAAAAACATCGCTGTCCCTAGCTATCTGACATATGGTACTAATACTCTGAGCTCCGGTGATTCAATTTGCAACGCATTTTCTATATATTTTCATTCCACCTTCCTGAATTCTGATAATAACCAAACACACTGCAACAATGAAACGGCCTCACCAGATACTATTTCACACATCGCCTCAGTCGAAATAGATTGTAACAAAATTGAAGATCTATTAAGTAAGTTAGATATTACTAAATCTGCGGGACTTGATCATCTTGCGCCGCAATTTTTGATTTCTTGTGCGAAAACCGTTGCGTATCCGATCTCTCTACTTTTCCAAAAATAACTCAACTCTGTCGTTGTTCCCAAATTATGGAAATCGACTTACGTCACCCCCATACATAAGAAAGGATCAAGAACTGAAATATCTAACTACCGGCTTATTTCGAATTATGTACTCGAGCTAAAATTTTTGAGAGAATAATATATGATCAATTATACGCTAACTTAAAAATATCATTCCATCAACATCAGCATGGGTTTTTTCCAGGCCGCTCCACCATCTCAAACCTCGTCCTCTTAAACGAGTACTTTACATAGACTATAGCAAAGCCTTCGACAGAATTGATCATAATACCCTCTTACGCAAATTATTTGACATTGGTATAAGAGGTGACCTTTTAAGATGGTTCGCCTCCTACGTTAACAATAGATCTCAGGCAGTTGTAATTAATAATTATATTTCTAGCTGGGTTCTTATTTCAAGCGGAGTACCTCAAGGGTCACTTTTGGCGCCCTTACTGTTTTCGGTATACGTCAATAATGTTGACCAATGCTTTCACACATCAAAGCTATTTAGCTTTGCTGATGATATGAAAGTATTCTTAGACGTTAAGAACATATTAGATGGCTCACCCCTTTAGAATGATTTATCTAGTTTAAAAAATTATTGTGCAAATAATAACCTTGAACTAAATCCTAATAGAACGAAATTACACTACATTAATTTCGTTTAGCAGTAAATGGACCAATTTAAATGCATTTTACATGCTAAAAGGTCACCCTCTCCCCAAAACAAATGTAAGTAATACGTGATCTTGGTGTATACCACGACGAAAAATTGCTATTTGATAAACACGTCGACAAAATAGTAACCAATGTAGCTAAAGCACTTGGGTTTATTATAAGGATTTCCAAAATCTTTAAAGAAATTAAGACATTAAAAATTTTATATTATTCCTTTGTAAGAAGTCGACTGGAATATGCATCTCAAATTTGGAATCCGCAGTGTAAGATATATGTCGATAGAATTTAAAATATCCAGAAAAGATTCATCAAACACCTTTGTTACAAAGTCAATATCCAATACAATTCCGAAAAATATTTAAAGCTATGCGCAAAATTCCATTTACTTCCACTTACAATCCGACGAGAAATAGCTGATTTGACGTTTTTAATTAAAATCTTACGAAACGACATAGATTGCCCTCAATCCTAAACAAAATTAATTTTAATGTGCCATCAAAATCTATTAGATATAAACCTCCATTATCGGTACCCCTATGCTGTACTAATTATAGGAAAAATTCATATTTGATGCGAGCGAGCAACATTTATAATATAGCTTGTAAAAAATACTCTTTAGATCCATTTACAATGCGTGTACCTGAAGCAAGAAGGGCGCTGATCCTTGATTTTTTAATTACTACAAATGAATAACCTACATCAGTCAAACTCAGTGTATTATCTTTACATGTTGTCACTTAAATATCAGTCATATTGTCACTTATACGTGAAAACCTGTAACAGACTTTGTATTTTTTAAGCTTCATATTTGTTATTTTAACTATAGCGGATGGTTTTCCAAATAAAATAAAATAAATTAAAATATGACCAAACTTTTTAAGCGACATTGAAATGTATTAATATCTTCTGCCTAGAGAAAAAGTTGCAATCGCTCTATTCGCAATAAAAAACATTAAAATGTAAATTTAAAAAAAATACTACATAAGTAACATAATTTATTAACACGTTATTCACAGTTGACTCTTCAGATGCTTCCGAATAAACTTTAAAAGTTTTAGCGCATAGTTGTTTTTTATAATCAAATATATATAATGTGTAAAAATTTTGGATAATAATTTGAAAAAAAAAAATAAAGATATAAAACCATTTTTAATTATGAAATTTCACCTTAAATTTGAAACTAGTTGTGTCCGTGACTTTGTTCTCGGACCGAAAACAAGACATCTTTTAACAAAAGTATTAAGTAACTTATGTTACTCCTGGATAGTGGTAGCTTTGTATAGATGAAAGAATTTAATGCTATCGGTTTAGCGGTTTTATCCATTAGAAACATACAAACAATGAAAAGCTTCCTAGTTATAACATTGGCGTAGAAGAAAATATCTGCCTAATTTTGTGTTTTCGCTCACATTCAATAAAGATGAAAATTTCATATTCAGTTGGCCTTGATTTTAATAAACGTAGGATATTACATTATATCTCGATGACAAAAGATATCATGTTTTTCATAAGCTCTAAGCTTTAAGCCTCATTTACACATGATGAGTTTCTCGAACGCTAGCTACATGAAAACCGTGAGATTATCCTTTTAGCTTAATTGAAAAAATAACACCGGTTTTTTCATAAAAATTTACTTCTAAATATTTAATAGTTACATTTTTCTCACTACATAATAAAGTTATATAAAACTACATAATATAATATCCTTTTACCAAATTTAATTTAATTTTTTTTTGAATCATTTATTTGATGACTTCGATCGTTTTTACAATCACCTAATTTTTGAAACCAAAATATAAACGTTGTAAATAATATTGTAGCTTTTATTATTTAACTACTCTTCTGCTCTGGTTTTCATTATTCACATCGTATAATAGTATTACAATGAAACTGTCATTAAAGTTACCTACTTTTTACTTTAATCTAGATAATGATCTCGATTATTAAAAATATTTTTTAATAACTTCCAGTTTTATATTTTTCTTATAAAATAACAAAGTAAAACAATAATAAATAAATAATGGTCAGCATGATGATAACTTAATATTATTATCAGAATTTATTTTAAAAAAATGGTAAATTAAAATTTAACAAATTTACAAAGGAAACTTAATAAGCTCGTATTTATTAATAATAGATTATTTAAGCCAAAAGTATTGACACATAAAAAAAAATTTTTTTCTTAATCTTGTATCGATAAGCATATACTATATGTATAACAGAACAGTTGTGTATAATTTGTCAGGTCTATCAAAATATTAATGTTATAGAACCTTTAGATTTACACCGATAGATTTCACATGAAGTTCCTAATCTATCTATCTGATGAAGATCGACAAAGTGGACATAAAGTAATAAAATAATGACGTGTTGTGTACTTTTGGAAAACCTTATAAAGGAATGAGGTGAAAAATATCTGTCAGTCCAATAAACATTCAAGTAACATGGCTCAAGCGGTTAAGAAATAGCAAAAAAATATATTTAGTCTATTAGGATGAAACTACATAAAAATACATATGCCTGATTTGCAAAAACTAAGGGGGGAAAGATAAACTGAAATGAAAAAAAATATTGAGATAAGCAAATACAAAAAGAAGTGAAATCCTACAAAAATCATATTTTTGTAAAATGTTATCGAGATGAGAGAAGACATATTATGATTAACACTGTCAAAGAGTTTCTTACTTTGTACGCCTTGACTCTACTCTACTCGTAAAGTTAGGGCTACTAACTTTACAAACTTTATGCCTTATTCAAAATATGTGACTTGGCCGTTTCGTTACTACAAGAACCATTGTTTACCAAAAAAGTAATAAACAATGAATAGATATTGCACCTTACGCCCGTGTACCAGAAACGTAACAACCTAGCCAATTATTTTGACTAATGTTTTGATTTGTGAACTTAGGGCTTATAGACTTAGGGGGTGTAGAGTAAGAAGCTGACTCTAGAGTCTAGACAAGATTTGATAACTTTTTGACAGTGCAAGTCATATGGTCTCATTTAGGTAACATTACACATGAAAATGTTTTTGTAAAAATATTTGGTAAGTAGTAAGAACAAGAAATATATGTGTGCTTATCACACGAATGCCTGTCCATGTGAGGGATACATTTAGAAACGCATCTCACTTGGCGTTATTAAGCGTACACGTACGAGTATACCACTGTAACAACTACCCAGTCAACTACTTTTAACTTAACTTCTTTTAAATTTACAAGCAATATAATATATAACAATGTATACGCTATAAAGATTTCAATATAAATTTAAAAGTTTTGCCTGCACTAACCTAATTCTCGCCTCTGCAGGAAATATATTTATTTAGCTTACGTTGTTGAAATGAGTTCGCAGCAATCGTAACAAAAGCAATTTAAAATCTACTTATTTCACCTTTGAGGCAAAGAAACATAAGTTAATATATTTGTGTTAAAAATAAAAACTTAATATCACTACCCCGGATTCCTGTAGTTAGAGTGAACCAAAAGTTAATAAATTCTCATATTTCCCATTATTTGCTAGTTTTTCTGCAGGTAATAATAGTGATTCTATGATCTAGGCCATTTTAATTAATATACCGTTTCTTACTTTGTCTTTTGGATAAAAAGGAGAAATGATTAGCCAAACGTGACACGATCATCGTGTCTACTTGATGGTAAAGTTCCATTACGTTTCGCCCAGGTACCAAACACTTCATTTGTTTCTTCCACAATAACGTCCGTACTTGTCACTTTTATGTTCTAGTTTAGGGGTTTTTTTTAGTTTTCCCCAGGAGGGTAAATCCGCCCCCTGGGGGAGTATATTGTCAATTCTGCAACATAACCTATGACTAGTCTCTCTAACATGGTCAGAGCTCTTATATTACTTAGATAATTATTACATAATTAGATATGTTCACACGTACAATGTGTTGTCAGTATGTTATTATCTTATCTTTATTTAACATTGCATGTTTCTAACATTTTGTCTTGATTCGGGCGAAACATTTTCTCTTGAACAGTTTAGGGGGTAAGGTAGTCGTTAAATTTATGCATGTCGTACTACTCTCCTGGTTCGCATATCACACCGTTAATATTTTTTGTGCCTACAGGCGATGATTATCTCTTGACATTAATTTGCGATAATTGGTATAAATAACACGAGCTTTTTAGAGATATGAGAAGGCTAAACATATGCTAGCCACTGGGCTGATAATATTTTTTTTCTAAATGGAGAAAACATATTTGCCAGTCCAGAAATTTCGGATATGATTTCTGAGCCCTTTGATTTATACCCTAAGATATGACCTGCGTAGGTTGATTACTATAATATCGATAGATTATTTTAATATTTATAGTGTCATTACACCGTCGCAACTAGAGTTTTTTGAAAAATGGTGTTAAAACATAATACTAAACACATGTGTTATTATTTACAAACAAGTGTATTATTATTAGTAGCTGTTGCCTGCGACTTCGTCCGCGCAGACTTCGTTTACTCCGCACAGCTCCTCCCCTGTAGGTGATAGCGTGTTAATATGTAGCCTATATGTTGAACCGACCTGTTAGTAATATTAATGCAAAATATGAAGTAAATCCATGCAGTACTTTTTGAGTTTACCTCGGACATACATACAGACAAACAGACAAAAATTCTAAAAACTGTGTTTTTGGCTTCGGTATCAATGTACAGTTTTGACTTTCCTACGATTTTATTACATGTAATGATTTTAATGTAAAATACAGAGATATATGCTACACCTACCCATTATTTTCTTTCTGCTAGCCCAAAAGTTAACTGGTAGAGAACGTATTTAGCGTTAAATTCACCTTTGCAATTTGCAAATAAATTGTTTATTCATTTGCCATAAATTCATGCAATATTTTAGGTTTATGTATATGAAAATAATTCAATAATATCATTATACAAATTCACTGCCTCATTGTTTTAAAAGTTAGCTTGTTAAGTTATAGATTTTAAGGTCATAATCGAATCGTCAGGTATAGTCAGATAAGTAGGACTTTTCCATGTAAATGAATCTCTGAGCTAAAATTTAAAAACAAAGAGGAAACATAAGCTTACTCCATCGATGTGTTCATTTAAATACATGTAGTATTTTTTCTAATCACTTTGCTTAAGATTCAGAATACTTTCCTGCTTATAACTAACCAGCTGTTACTTGTGACTTTGTTTGCGTGATCAAAAATCATTAATTTTCTTTGCTTAGTCGGGTAAAACAGTGGCCTATATCACTCCTAGGTATTGTAGTCTTCTAAACGAATTTAAAATATTTTAAAAAAGTAGTTTTTGGGTTAAATCGTAACAAATAATCAAAAAATTAAAATTTAATTAATTTAAAAACAACAAAGAAAAATTTCGACACGCAGGATTCGAACCTGCGACGTAATCTCAAGCCTGGACGCTCTACCACTGAGAAATTCAATTCGAATCAATCATACAGCAAAGAATAATTTCGCCCCTTTGAACCTGTCGACACCAGCTCAGTGGTTCAAATCCTGCGTGTCGAAATTTTTCTTTGTTGTTTTTTAAGTTTTTCAAGTTTTACCAAGCACGGGGTGAATGCTAAAAAAAGGAATGGATGCAGAGTAGTTAGATTTTTCAGATAAATGTTTTTTAAAATAAATACCCTCTAAACTGGAACACGGTAGTGTCAACTATTAGCGCTAATTTGGCAGAATTAGGTAAAACTGTAGTACCAGCCAGCCAAGACGTTGCGGAAATCCATTACCTATTAGTCGCGATAGTAATTACATGATTACCCAATGCCCGCTCTTTACGTACATTTGAACCCTATACGTTTTAAAAGTATCTTCACGCCCATATCCCCGAAGGGGTAGGCAGAGGTACAACAACAAGTGCACCCACGATTAGCCGAAGATACTTGGTCCCACAAATGTGATATGTGGCAAGCCTATCGCCAACCGGACACTTTCCAATCCCGGGCAACTTTTGTGTTTCTCAGAAAACTGAAAAAAACACTTTTTTTTAAAGTGCCCGACCCAGGAATCGAACCCGGGACCTCATGTGGTCAACTCTAACGCTGGACCACTAGACCACAGAGGAGACTTTTATAGGTTGTGTAATAAAAATAATAAATAAATAAATATTCACGGGACAAATTACACTAATTGATTCAACCCCAATGTAAGCAATTTATTTGCTTGTGTTATGGGTGTTAGTCAACGATACTAAAACATAGAAATACATATATAAATACGTTTACATACGTAATAAACACCCAAACCCGGAAATACAAACATTTATGCTCATCACACAAATGCTTGTCCCCGTCAGGGATCGAACCCGAGCCCCGTGTTAGTCAACGATACTAATACATAGAAATACATATATAAATACGTTTATATACGTAATAAACACCCAAACCCGGAAATACAAACATTTATGCGGGGCGTATAAACATTTATTTATACGGGGCGGCCAAAATAAATAAATGAGAAAAAAATCTCTTCTTTAAACTCAGCACAGACCAATAAAGGTTTAATAAAATACGTTTGATTAAGATTTTATTTTACGATTTAATCACTTCTGTATTTAAAAGATAATGACAAAACATTAAGCATCAAATTTCTTCAACAAGCGTTCGAATGTAGCCAAAATTTGATCAAAGACTAAACAATAAAACGTTTTTTTTAAGTTTGACAACAAACATTAGCCGTAAAGTATAGATTATTATGTATGTCATATGACTAGTGTGGTTAGTAAAATATTTTAAGTTTTCCGCAGCTCTCGGCAATGTAAAATTTAATTGTGCCAAACTGCATACTCCACCGTTCGCACAATTGTCTTTAAAAGGGGGTACAACATTTTTTTCTTAAGGTACTAATATATATCAGCAATACCCGAGCGAATAACTCGCACTGTCATTTTATTAAATAGTTCTTAAGTTGATTTGAAATTGAACAAAAAAATTACCGACCGTCAACAATATTGACGTTGTTTCAAAATTAAAACTGTGACATGGCAGCATTGGTGTATTATTATGTGTGTCTTTATTTGTATTAATATGTGTCTTAATACCGGTAGAACAAGCAATTATCTATAAAATTATATGGAATTTATTCGGAGTGATTGTGATATATATATATATATATATATATATATATATATATATATTAGGCTGATTCAAAAAAATCGGCTATTTTTTTTTTTCGATACTGAAACTCAAAAACCTTCGGAAAGGTGTAAAAAAACGCCTGTAAAAATCTGAGCTCTTAATATTAATATTTAAGGGTCGCGCACTGCGAATTTCTATTTCCTATCTAAATAACACAGGCAAAATTTTTTTACAAACTTTATAGTGTATCACTTCCGAGTGGCTTGCTGGACGGCTAAGATTATAGCTGATTCTTGTAGAGAATTTGACGCTCTACAAAAAAGGTCTCTTGTAAATTTTCGATTATTCGACTATTTTAAAAGATATTCAAAGTCAAAGATAAACCTAGAAAAAATTAAAGGTTTTTTTCTACATTTTGGTTGATCTACCAGACTTTTACTACACAACTATGAATCTACAGAATTGAACTACAAATTATAATAAATATTCAAGGTAAGATTAAGAAAGATAGTTCAGAACAAAGCGGCACAGTGACAAGTGAAGTAATAACAAATATTTTTTTGGTTATATATCGATAAAAAAGAGCACTACTCCCCTAATACACTACTGTTGGTAATTTTCTATTAAATAACGCGACTTGGCTTAAATCATGTCAAAAAAAGCGTCTGTACAAAAGCACAAATGAAATGGACTAAGGATAATCTCAGAATTACAAAATTGCTTCAGAAAATATCGCTAAAAGCAAAATTTTATAAAAAGTCTGGTAGATCAACCAAAAAGTAGAAAAAAACCTTTAATTTTTTTTAGGTTTATCTTTGACTTTGAATATCTTTTAAAAGAGTCGAATAATCGAAAATTTACAAGAGACCTTTTTTATAGAGCGTCAAATTCTCTACAAGAATCAGCTATATTCTTAGCCGTCCAGCAAGCCACTCGGAAGTGATACACTCTAAAGTTTGTAAAAAAATTTTGCCTGTGTTATTTAGATAGGAAATAGAAATTCGCAGTGCGCGACCCTTAAATATTAATATTAAGAGCTCAGATTTTTACAGGCGTTTTTTTACACCTTTCCGAAGGTTTTTGAGTTTCAGTATCGAAAAAAAAAAATTAGTCGATTTTTTTGAATCAGTCTAATATATATATATATATATATATATATATATATATATATATATATATATATATATATATATATATATATATATATATATATATATATATATATATATAAATACTTAACGACTTGTTTTTCCTTTATATATTGTTAGATTTTTATTTAACAAAGTAAGATTTTGCCCGATATTATTAAACGCAAACTTATTTTCTTGAACTGGCATCCTTAAATTCCTAAAACGTCTGTTATATGTTTACAGACGTTCACTTTGGAATGGATGCTCAAAAGTCAAAAGAGCTGGGCGTTCCCAACAGTTGGCTTCTATTGAGATCATTTTTGAACGTGCATAAGTAATTTTAGGTAATGTATTTGTTAAGTTATATTTCATTATGAGGATAAATAGAATGTAGAATAAAATAAAATAATGTTACTAGAATAATGAACAATGTGAAAAGTAATACAAATGTAAAATAAATTGGTTACGTAGTTTCAATTAGTAAAGGCAGTTCTTAATATTTAAGACAAGGGCCGTTATTCATATGTAATAATACATTGTGTTCTCTCATGTTTGGCAGAGCATATTTCATTGCTAATTGTAAAGTATTCCCTACAATATTAATAAATAACTAGCGATCACTTGTGGCCAAAATTCGACCATAGACTATACAATAATTTTTTTAAGCTATTTTAAGTTTAACTACTGACTGAAAAAAATAGTTTAGTGTACATGTGTGTATAATATTATCATGTATGTCATATGAATGTAGTGTGCTTAATTTTTTTTTTTTCAATACTTTAATGTATTTCTAATCCTCTTTTTAAATATTACGTTTTTGCAGACTTTCGTAATATAAGTTTACAATAAATTTTTATTTGTGCAAATTTCATAATCAACCGTTCGCGTAAATGTCGGTAAAAGGAGTATAAAGTTTTTCCTACACGTATCAACATACAAATTTATATAAATTATGTAAAGAATTTGGTACAAGTGGATCTAAAACTCAGATAGTTGAGTACCATTATACTATTAGTAGAATTTTGTAACGTGTTTCCTAGGTTTGGGTCCACTGCCTTACATATTTCTGCCGCAATAGCATCAGTGCTTGTTACTATCATATTTCGGTGGAAGGCTCATGTTGTCAGTAAGGTGCTTTGGGGTGCGACTTTTTGACCGTGAAGCAGTAAAGACCGCGTCTGCCCGCCGATGCCCACGGCTGCCCTCACCAACGATATGCCCTCACCAGATGCCCAGCGGGCAGTGGCGGCGCTGTTTGCCTTCTATGTGAAATTGACTAACTCTATCTCTATCTCTATAGCTTACATTTTACCACATAGTTCACAACACGATATTTAAATTGTTGTTGTGTATAGTAGATGGTTGTCTGATGGATGCAGCTTCTGATGTATAGAGACATCAGAAGCTGCATCTGCTTGTTTGCTATCTCAAAATATAAAAATTGGTAACACCACATACCCAAGATTATTTATAAAAGTATCTCATTAGCCTAAAGGTTGTCTGACAGTGACCGCCTTGTAGCGATAAGACCGTCTTTATGTACCTACCCATGTAGGGAATATACTTTTTACAAAATACTTGTTAATGACGTTACTATCAGTGCACAATAAAGTGTATTAATTTATTAAAGTATAGCATACTCTCTGAGTATTTTTTTCTCTCTCTTTGAGTATTTTTTTTTTTCATTATCTCTCAGTATTATAGTTCGACATTTGCTAAAACAGTTCTTTTTCTTTACACTGGTATTATTCGCTCGGTTCACTCGTTTGCAAACTGTTTCTATAAAAAATAAGTAATTAAATTGGTTAGAACTAGGACAGGCAATCCATGTGTGCACTGAGCTATCTAAATCTGTGTCTCGGGTGTGTAATCCCGTGCTTGTAGTTTAACGAAGCGTCGGAAACTTTTTACTACTCTCTCGTAAACAACTGAGTAGAGATTACTTATTGAAAAGTTACCTTATTTGAATAAGAATAGGATGCAGTTTTGGAAATTTTTAGGCAATCCATCTATTCCTACACCCAATTTGTGGGTTCACACTTTTTGAATGTAATGGAATTTTAAGTCTGTTGTGTTTTAATTTAAAATGAGTAAATTCTTCGCCAGTATTATATACAATTGGAGTGATATTAGTTTTTTTTTAATAAGTTTAGTAACATATGCTTGAAATAATTAGATATACCACCATTTCTTTAAATATTTGTGATTTCAAACGAGTCACAAATATATTTTCAAAAACTTATAAAAAAACTTGGTCAATTCTCAATTTGGACAATTCAGTTGGTAGTGCATCCCGGCCAGAGGCAAGATCACAGGGTCACAAATGCTGTCATCTAGAATTTTTTCTTTGTTAAATTTTCTAAACATTAATGGTCTGATTACAAATCGCAATAATCGCGTAATAGTCGGAAACTTCCTCAGCTCAAGACCATCCAAATTCTAAGAACGCTAAAACATCTTTTTATACTTAGGGCGGTGATCGATACAAAGAACCTGTTGAAATTGGTAGCAGCTGAATAACAAGGTCCTTAGTTTTCAGTAGTACCACTATCATAAGTTTTATATAAATACATAAACAATGAAGTTTAATGCGCATTTTTAGCGTACCTACATCTCATTCTTTTTGTGCCGTAACGTTCATTCTTGCTAGCGGGTACTATTGCGATGTCATAAAGAGGTCTCATTGATGTTACGATAACATTATTTAATATTTTTTAGCAACATTACTTATAGATTAATCTA
Organism: Apodemia mormo; assembly: GCA_036924255.1. Classification (NCBI taxonomy): domain Eukaryota; kingdom Metazoa; phylum Arthropoda; class Insecta; order Lepidoptera; family Riodinidae; genus Apodemia; species Apodemia mormo. The sequence goes on along the minus strand of JAUPFN010000011.1, from coordinate 26,315,090 downwards.
TATATATTTAACATATATATACTTATTTCCTGTGTATATCAAAATGTTGTATTCATTTAGCCGTGTGGACGTAACAAAGCCCTCATAAGTAGCAGTTTCTAAGTCCTCCGCACTGGTTATTTAGGACTCAACTCTCGAAGTTGTCTAAGAATGTCTAGAGCAAATTATTCAGTTTGGTAGCAAACTTTACGATAAATTGTCTGACGACATGAATTTATATTTCTCGGAAACGTTTTTTAAAGATTAAAGAAGCATTTAAATTATATATTTAACCTAGATATACTTATTTTTATATATTTTTTAATTATAAGATAGCAATTAAGTAGATGGATCTCCTGATGGTAAGAGAAAACCATCGCACATAGACAGCAAAGGCGTTAATGGTGCGTTACTATCCTTGTGGTAAGGCCTTCATGTCACATAAATAGGTTTACCGGCTACCTAACCTTCCGAACCGGAACACGACAATCACAAGCACTGACGTAGAAATTGTGGCAGGAATAGGTAAGGTTGATACTAGACCCGGACGAGATAAAGCAGAATCCTACCACCTAGTAGGTAATCACGATAGTAATGACTCGCATAGCCAATCGTTTCCCTCTTACAAACTGCCTGGTAGAACGACAGATACGGTCTATTCTTCAAAGGGAACTCGGGCCAACATGAGAGAAAATAACAAATTTTATTAAAATTTACGCCGTTTGGGCGTAACAAAGGCATCTAGTAAGTTCTACGTCCTCCGCACTGTTTGGAATTTAGAGCTCAATTTTCGAATTTCTCTCTTAATTAATATCTAGAACCAATAATTCAGTTTGATAGCATTACTAGATTAGTAAGATGGGTTTAAGGTAAATCTTGTCCAAAATTGTTCAACCGCTAAAAACCAAAACGTATAATTATATTATCCGCGTTGGTCCCGGGCTCCTTTGAAAAATAGGCCACTGCCGTTCTGCCAGGCAGGTCGTAAAAAGCGACTGATTCTCTAATTGAGTCACTACCATCGTGGCTACTAGGTGGTAGAGTTTTGCGTTTTCTAGCCTGGGTCTGGTACCATCGCCTTACTTATTCTTGCCACAATAGCGTCAGTGTTTGTCCCTGTCGTGTTCCGGCTTAAAGGTTAAGGAAGCCGGTGAACTTATGCATGTGGCATTACACCTCGCCACAAGAGAGCCACGCACCAATAACACCGTTGGTGTCTATAGGCGATGGTTGACTCTTTCCATCAGGAGACCTATCTGCTTGTTTGCTGATAAGTCATCACGGTTTTTTTATTATATAAGATAATATAATAAAAAAACCGTGATGACTTATGATTACAAGTTTGAAACGTAGTTCATATATCTCAACATCACGTATTATCATCGTCACCTTATCCTTTGACTTTTTAGATAGATAAATAAAAAAAATTCGTCTTCAATATAATTACCAAGTGTACATATTGATTCCAGTTCACGATTACAAATTATATTATTTCAAAACTGAAATTAGCAAACTCTCTTGGTTGTAAATATATAATTTCTATAAATTATAAGCTATTCTGACCAATTTTATAATGCATGTGTGTGTGCCCATATAAGTTAATGGATGAGCAAACGTCAGCTGTGGTATGGGAATAGTACGTCAAATAAATGATTGAATATCGGAAATGTAGCAAAACTAAAATGTTTCACAGCGAATCCAATATGCATAAATATATCCCTGAATATAGTATTATTTTGCCTTGTAAAAAACGTTGCCGTATTATTGATTTTACAGTACGTTTTATTACGAAATTTACAATAATACCAACGAAGACTAAGAGTAAGTGTAAGAAAATGTTTTCTTCGCGTTCATACATACCCATACTTCAATGACAATGTAATCAATGTCTATTGTAAACTTCTAAATGTCTTTGTTATGACTTGAAATGAATTTATTTTTATTATTGACAGAGTTAGATATTAATTATTTCGCCTAAATTTTTAGAAGACACAGAAATATATTTTTTTATATTATACGATAGTAAACAAGCAGATGGGTCTCGTGATGGAAAGAGTCAACCATCGCATAGACACCAAATGTGTTATTGGTGCGTTGCTATTTTGTAGAGAGATCATATGTCACATGCATAAGTTTACCGGCTTCCTTACCCTCCAAACTGGAATCCGACAGTGACAAGCATTGAAGCTATTGCGGCAGGAATAGGAGGAATAGGTAAGGCGGTAGTACCAGGCCCGGGCGAGACAATGCAGAACTCCGCCACCTATAGTAGCTACGATGGTAGTGACTTATATAGCCAATCAGTCGTCTTTTACGCTCTATTATTCAAAGGAGCACGGACCAACACAGGGAAATATTTCACACATTTGTTGTTTTTTTATATACTTTATAATCTTTATGAACATAATATTTTTGTGGCCGTATTTTAATTTCACTACTTAATATATATTTCTGCCAAATAAATAACAAGCTCAATTACTTGAAACTCCAAATACGTTATAAAAGTTTAAAGTCAAAAATGTCCATATACTCGTAGCAAAGTAATACAAAAATTTTAACCTACCATCATTGATCTTATTTCAATGCATGCATGATATAAGCAGCCATGCTTTTAAGCGATCAAAAATACAAGCATACAAGCAAAAATGCAGTCATATATATGCGAAAACCTGATCTGACCAAACCAATTTTTCGAACTTAGCGTGATTATTTTGTTCGTGCAGAATATCGCCATCCAAATCGCTGATGCAGGTAGTTCCAACTTCCTTTAATGAATTATATGCATTGAAGTAATTGAATATCAAGTAAATGAATACCATATAATAATATAATAGGTATTTGAGTGAAAACTCTAATCTAATTAAATTCTAATTAAACATTTCTTGTGAATAATTTAAATTCATTATAATTATAATTAAATATATATATATATATATATATATATATATATATATATATATATATATATATATATATATATATATATATATATATATATATATATATATATATATATATATATATATATATAGATTAGAAGCTTGGCGTTACATAAGTACAGTACATTTATAACAAAACATAATACTATTCAACTACTCTGTGAAGTGTAATTCTCGGACACTAATAATTATTTTTCGTAATATAATAGAGTCTTGCCATTACATTGCGGTGAGAAGCATAAATATTAATGCCGTAATATTTTCCTTCCCTGCATTTTTCCGGGATTATATCTGCTTATCATTTTCCAACACATTTCTACGGCACTTTGTAAAACGTCCGAATATACTTTCATAAAGCTCCATAGTTATGAAGGTAATGTGCAACTGTCATTGTGACAAAAGTGACCTGGGAACGACATATTTATATTATTTAATATAGATACACTTAATAAAGGATATTTATTGAGAGATTCATTTATAGAGTTATAAACTCTATAAATGCTCATCAGCTAAACGAATATATACCTACATTTAGTCGGTCGGGTCTAAATATATTTTGCGGTCGATAGACCGTAAAATATATTTAAATTATGTGATAACATAACTAATGGAAGCTCGATTTAGTAGATATCTATTATATAATTTTTAGTGTTTCTTAGAGCATATGAAGTAACAACACCTTATAAATTTTATTCTTTTTAATTAAAATATATTTTAAGTTACTAGATAATGAAGGTACTCTGGGAAGTATCAGTTATATTTTCCATAGTTTAAAAGACGATGTTTGGTGCAAATAATTTGTGCGAATCAAATCGCAGTATAATATTAACGCCCATAAAATACCGCAATATGAGTTATGAACGTCAGCATTCTAATAGAGTTTGAGGATGTTAAGATGAATAAAAATATTGCTATACCTCTTCAATTATCAATAACGAAAGTATGCAGTATTGTTGACCTGATTATTATTGATTAACGGACTTGACATTAGGATAATGAAATCCTTATGGATATTCTGATATTTGATTTGTTAAATATCAGTCAGATCATAAAAGGCGAACGATTGGATAAAATTATTACTGCTATTGTGACAAACCAATTGTTAAAATTTCGCAACTTCTCACCCAGGTTTGGTATTGCGGCACCTCGATTTCTCAACGTGAAGCGAGAGGTTTATCAGGTACCCCGGGATCTTAATATAGCAAAAACTATTGAAGAAAAACTAAGATATAATTTATACTCTCGTTTATTAGGACCATCCGTCCTCAATCACTTCTAATCCAAATCCATATCTATACATATAGTAAAATCGTAGGAAATTCAGTGTATGTCCGGGGTAAACTCAAAAAGTACTGCATGGATTTACTTTAAATTTTGCATGAATATTACTAACAGGTCGGGTCAACATATAGGCTACATATTATCACGCTATCACCTACGGGGGAGGAGCTGTGCGGAGAAAACGAAGTCCGCGCGAACGAAGTCGCGGGCAACAGCTAGTACCTACATATAATTCTTTTTATGATAAATCGAATATAATTCAAATTCAACTATTTGTATTTAAAAGTCGTTGAGTTGCCGGTATTTCTTGTAACACCATAGAGGTGTTACAGTACCACCGTTTTACCTATTCTTACCACAATAGTGTCAATGCTTGTGTCTGTTAGTTTTAGATGTGTAGAGTACAGAAGCCATTAAATTTATGCATATAGAATTACCACCACACCACACGGATAGTATTGCACCATAAATATCTCTTGTGTCTCTAAGCGAGGCATCTCTCTATTAAGATAGCCACCTACTTGTTTGTAGGTAATCCTATGATATAAAAATAAATATTTTGAGCAAATAGCAAATTACGCCATAAATTCATCTTATTTCTTCTTCAGACATCCTATAATACTCGTTATTCCGGTATTTAATAGGAATGTTTCATGGAACTAGCATTGCCAAGTATAATAATGCAAGATAGGAAGCAACCGAAACGTCGTCTTCATTCCAAGCAGAATCTTGATACCAAATTACATGGTAATTGGACGTCTGGAATCTTGTTAATTAATGTCGTTCCTTTGATGATAAATCTTAGTTCAGTTAGTAGATTTTAGTGATATGATATTTTTTAAATCTTTGTTATTATATTTAATTCCACGTTCGAAGTAATGTATGATACATAATATCCAGAGAACTACACTGAGGTCTTATTAGCCTGTTTGAGCTAGATCATGAGGTCTCAGGTTCGATTTCCGTGTCAGCTATCACATTTTATCGGAGTTTTATCAAAAAAAAGGTGAGTTATGATTAATACCACTGCGCCTCTGATAAATATGTAAAGCCCTGAAGATGCCGTTAAAAACGAATCCTGTTGGCGATATAATATGTAAATTAATTAAAAAGTATTTTGTGAAACAGTCCATTTAGTGTATTCAAGTGTTCACTATTACAATTAGAGTTTCACCAAGTCCAAGTGCCGACGTCAAAAGGTATAAAATATAAATATACTAGCTGACCCGGCAAACGTTGTTCTGCCTTTTTAGCTACTCTTATTTTTTTCTATACTTTTTCACCTTTTAAACCTTCCCTCGACTTTACAATAAATAAATATAATAATAAATAACAGTTAATTCAAAACCAAAATTAGCCAAATCGGTCCAGCCGTTTTCGAGTTTTAGCGAGACTAACGAACAGCAATTGATATTTATATATATTATAGATAAAGCTGTAGGTTTCGGTTATCGCAAAAAGCAAGCAACGGTCATTAAATTTGGTAAAATATGACGATGGTAATCATAACATATCTCGCCCGCCATCAAACCAGGGTTTCGTAATTAATATTTGGTTCACACTACCCATACTGCAAGGGTACCAGCGTAATAATGTTTTTTTTATTTTTGTTTAAAGAATAATTTATAGACTTAATATAATATGTGTGGATGAGATCCCGGTGCAAAATAAAAATCTCAAGTTGAAAATCCCACAAATCCTGTTTGTTTTATTGTTTTTAAATTTCATTAGCAGTTCGTAGTTTGCTGTTAGATTATTTATAGTCCCTTACTATGTGTAAATCTGTCAGTCCTAGTTACTGCAAAACTATATGAAATCATAAGAAATAAAAAATCACATTCAATTTAACCGTTTACAAGTTTGTTGACGAGTCAACAATATTTTGAGCTGCTACTGTTATAGGAACACCGCGATACAATGTGAAGATTCAGAGGAAGGTATTCAGCAACTCGTTTTTTATTAAATACTAGCAACTTGCCCGCGGTTTCACCCGCGTAGCTTTTGTTCCCGTGGGAATATCGGAAAAGTTTATACACTAAAAACCTTCCTCAAGAATCATACTATCTATTAAAAAAACCGCATCAAAATCCGTTGCGTAGTTTTAAAGATTTAAGCATACATAGGGACATAGGGACAGACAGAGAAAGCGACTTTGTTTTATACTATATAATGATATATTTTATTTATGAGTTTTTTCAGTTTTGTGATAAAAGCAACATTGGCGATAGGCTTTCCACTTATCACTGAGACTGGGACTGAGTATCTTCGGCTAATCGTTGGTGCACCGTTTGCCTACTTCTTCGGGGATACGGGCGTGAAGATACTTTAATTTTACCTATTTTTTTTTTTTTAATAATAGTTGTAGGGCACTTTGTGTCTTTAATTTTATATAATAATAGTTGTAGGTCACTTTGTGTGTGTAACCGAGTTCTAGTTAAGTTTAAAATAATTGTGGGAACATTTAACATTAGGTTCATATGCAATTTCCCTGGAACTATCCATTTATCTCACGTATATATATATATATATATATATATATATATATATATATATATATATATATATATTTTTTTTTTTTTCAAAAATCCACATATATATATATATATATATATATATATATATATATATATATATATATATATATATATATATATATATATATATATATATATATATATATATATATATATATATATATATATATATATATATATATATATATATATATATATATATATATATATATATATGTGGATTTTTGAAAAAAATGTACCGCTAAATAGCTAAATATGCCTTGACGTAGATGTTAAGAGAAGGCTAAGAATTGAAATTGATTTAAACTTTTTTACATTCAATATTATAATTAACTGTCTGTATAAGAACATAGATGTCGATCTTCTTTTCCGTATAATAAACCATCAAAAAATTCTCTTCTGTCTTCCAAACCCTTCCCTCATTTCAGATAATCGTTATTCCTGTATAACATATAAACTTACCGTCTTCATCCTCTTAGCTCAGTCGACTGATGACGCTTACAAGAGTCTTCAGCTAATCGGAATATCTGTCTTTAATTTCGGTTTTCGATTTCGAACGTATTATCAGTGCGTATATCCTAACGAATGTCAATGTTTGTTTATATCATAAGATAGTTAATAAGTAAATGGCTTTCCTGATGGAAAAAACTACTCATCTCACACTAAAGATGTTAATGATGCATTGGCGGGCCGGCGTGGCGGAGTCTTAATTTCACATGCATACATTTTTCGGCTCCTCTTTACCATCCGAACCGGAACAGTTATAAGCAGTGACGCTATTACGGTAGGAATAGGTAAGGCGGTTTTATCAGATATGGGCGAGACAGTGCAAAACTGTGCCATCTAGTAACTACCATGGCTGACAGAACGACAGATGGTCTATACTTCAAAGAGGCTTGGACCAGCATGAAAAAAAATAAGAAATTAATTAAAAATATCTGTTAATAAATGATAATCTACCAAATCACCAAAAATGCATTCCATTTTCATAGTATTTTTTTTTATTCAAGTATAACAGGTCTGGAACAAAACAAAATGTAACAATGGGTTATTGTGATCCCACGTTTATTGTGATGTACCACGGCAACACAATACTCCAACTTGTAATCTGTATTTCGTGATACTTAGCTAATTCCATTGAATTATATATCATACTTTTAAGGTGAACATAGCAAATACATACTATTGTTTTTATTTGTTATGGTTCACGTTTTAGTATTTGGCTAACCTGATGCTAAGAGTTAACTATCGCCGATAAAGTTCAAAGATGCTAAAGATGTGTTACCATCAATAAGGCGGAGTGTAGTGCTATATTATGTAACCGAAATACGATAGTGACAAGCACAAACGATGCTGTGATAGGAGCAAGCAAAACAGTATCACCAAACCCGATCGAGACGTTGCAAAACTCTACCACCTAGTAGTCACGATGTCAGTCACAAGTTTTGCCAATTGTTTGCCTTTTACGAATTGCCTGGTAAAAAGATAAATTATCTATTCTTCTGAGCACGTACCAAAACTATCCTTTTCCGCGGTTTAAACGTCAAATTTTCGATAGAATTTCGCTGAAATGAAATAAAATTTGTTGAGAAAATGGTACAACATTACAGGATATAGGCACAAAAGTTATAACAGAAAGCGTATTCTACAAGTATTCTATCTCCCCGTCTGTCGAGTGGTTAGCGACCCTGACTACGCAAGCGACGGGGCTCGGGTTCGATCCCCGACGGGGACAAGCATTTTGTGTGATGAGCATAAATGTTTGTATTTCCGGGTTTGGGTGTTTATTATTAAATATATTCTAGTATTTACATATGTATTTCTACGTATTAGTATCGTTGACTAACACCCATAACACAAGCAAATAATTTGCTTACTTTGGGGTTAGATCAGTAAGTGTAATTTGTCCCGTAAATATTTATTTATTATTATTATTATTGGAACTACATATTCTATATTATTTTAATACAAGTGGTATTTAAAAAAATAATTAAATTTAAAAATTTAATCCATCAATTTAATATTATTTCATCCACCTCGGTTAAAACATAAATAAAATATATAAAAGAATATGTAAATAAAAACAAACGTCCATCATACATTTGTATTTTAGAGATGTACGAATAATTTCAATTATATTAACTCTTAAATAGCTTAATAACTGTTAATCAGTTAAACAAATCAAAATAACCATTCATTCATTCATTACGTCCGGTTCCTAAATGTGTAAAACGACTCGTTTTAGTCACCAAATGCAACATTTTTTACAAAGTGTAAGCTAAAACTGTTCATATAAATATCAAGTTACCAAATGTCCAAAAAACTCCTCGTTATAATTAAATTGGTTGCTAATGATTACGGCTACGAATGACGGATCGTTGATTATAGGAACCCGGCATAAGTCAGTTAGTGTAAGTGCAACTGATTTAGTATCCAATCTTAGAAATCTAATATTATCATTAATCTATCAACCAACAAATTACTGTAATATTGTTCTTGTATTAATGTATATAATATACAAAAAAATCTGTACATTATTTGTGGTTTATTATTTGTGGTTATACGTAACTGATTTAGTATCCAATTTTAGAAATCTAATATTATCATTAATCTATCAACCAACAAGTTACTGTAATATTGTTCTTGTATTAATGTATATAATATACAAAAAAAATCTGTACATTATTTGTGGTTATACGCAACTGATTTAGTATCCAATTTTAGAAATCTAATATTATCATTAATCTATCAACCAACAAATTACTGTAATATTGTTCTTGTATTAATGTATATAATATACAAAAAAAACTGTACATTATTTGTGGTATACTGATTTAAATTATGTGCCGATTTTCAGTCAGATCAAACAATTTCATAAATATAAATGTCTACAATAGTCTCTATGAATTCCTCAATTAAGAGTTGAATATCCCAAGTAGAGATGGGTTAATACCGATATTTCTCAAGATTAGGTGATACTAATATATTCACTTTCAAATATTATAATGTCTTAACTAATATGTCAGTATTAACTAATATTTTACTGTAATTTGGACCTTAAAGTAACAGTAATAAGATCTGATACTGATACGGCAGGAAAATATCTTAACTAATATTTCACTGTAATTTGGACCTTAAAGCAACAGTAATAAGATCTTATACTGATACGGCAGGAAAATATCTCAACTAATATATCAGTATTAACTAATATTTCACTGTAATTTGGACCTTAAAACAACAGCATACTGCAGAAAATACGTCTGTCTCATTCGTACGTACGACGCGGCGTATCGTGAAAATATTTTATTTTCACGAATCCGAACGGGCGCCAATCTAGTGAATCCGAATTATTCCGAAGATCGAATGATATTATCCGATTCATTTTGGATACTCGTTACAGATATTAGGCGAATATGAAATATTAGCATATTACAGTTCGCCGGATACTAATCCACGAATCCTTTCAATATTACTAATATCTTAGCGAATACTAATATATCAGTCACACCATTAATCCCAAGATCGTGAAAGTCAAAATAGATGACAAAACCAAATATATTTTTGGGATTGACGCACACAGTTACCGCAGTTTAGAATTATTGGATATACGAAAATAATCCCAGAGACTAGCTGTCATTGGCTTAGAAACAATTTGCTACTGTTGAAGATTAACAGTGAATAAGCAATGAGCTTATCCTTAATTTCATTATTATTTCACAGCATATATCTTTTCCTTAATATTAAAAACTATTTTACTTCATCTCGCTTGCTGGGCGTAGATTTATTGACAATATGGCCTATCATTTTTGCAGTGTATAATATGTGATAATATGGTCTAACATTTTTTCAGTGTAATAATATGTAATAATATGGCCTATCATTTTTGCAGTCACGAGTTCTTATTTTTATCAAGATCGGTCAAGCCTTTTTTGAGTTATAACAGGACATATCGACAAACAGATAGACCAAAATTTTCAAAACAGCAAAATTTACTTCAGTGACCCTAAGACGAATATTTATTACAAACTCACAAACATTATGTAAGATTTGTATAGTAGTGTTGGTATAGATTAAAATATGGAAGTGTAAATAAAGATTGAGAGAGAGGAGGGTAGTGAAGGCACTATATTGCTATCACACACTGATACGTATAAAATGACATGTCAAAAATGTAGTTTACAGGAGAGCGTAATTATAATGTTCAAATCACACAAAAAATATTTCTAAGTACTCAAATTATAAACGATTTTTCTACAATAATTTATTAGATTTAGGGAGTTTATAATAGTTTTAATCAATTTTTATTTTTTCCCGAAAATCTGTTAACTATTTTTACATTCATATTCATCTTAGATAAATCTTTAAATATTGTTATAACAAGAAAGCTGGACACATAATTCGATGTTTTCGTCGTTATTATCTTCAAAAACATCTAATTACGGTATTAGCAAAATCATATCTCAAACAATCTAAAATCGCTACCCAAAAATTAAAAAAGAATCTTAATAAGACATGTTTTTTATGTGGAATTTTAATTTTAAAACGCGTATTTTAAAACACCGTACAAAACGATACATATAGATAAGTACATCTACGAACCCTATTATTTGTAATTATAACATTTATTCTCTTATGCGATTTGCATATTATTATGGAGTAAAATACACAAGATGAAAAAAACTTATGTAGCTATGAGCATACGGACAATTTAAAGTCATATTATGTAATATTAAAAATTGTCTTTTTTAATATGGTTTTATATATGTAGGAACCTTTGATTAGTACATGGTTAAAAATATACACAATTCTGGGCTCCTTCAAAAAAAGGCCAACTGCCGTTATATCAGGCAGTTCGTAAAAGGCGACCGATTGACTATACGTGTCACTACCATCGTAAATACTAGGTGATAGAGTTCCGCAACGTCTCGCCTGGGTATTTGGTACCATCGCTTTTTTCTATTCCTGCCGTAATAGCGTCAATAATTGTCACTGTTACGTTTCAGTTTTAAGTTAAAATAGCCCGTAAATTTACGCATGTAGCATTAAGACTCTGTCACAAGGACATCAATGCAACAATAAAGTCTTTAGTGTCTATAAGTGATAGTTTTCTCTTTCCGTTAGGAAACCTATCTGCTTGTTGCTATCTTAAAAAATTAAAAAAAAAACTTATTTCCTAAAAATAATCAATATTTTTGATTTTATATAGTTAGTAACAAAATTCTGTCAGCCCCAAAATATGCATATAGGTGGTTCAATAACATTATCAAATATAAATAAGTATCGTCACACCCGGCTCCCTTGCGGAGTAGCCCGAACAAACCGAACGTCTATACATTTTTCGGTTCTTTCTTTTACTTTTCGGTCTATAGTCTTTTCGGTGATTCACCGGTTCGTCGGTTGGCGAGATGAGTGGTGATCTCCATCGCCGCATTCCACTGACCTGATATCGGTTATCGACTATTTTTATTTTTAACGATAACCGCGACCGACGGCTTAACGTGCTCATCCGAGGTACTCTCAAGAAGTAAGCTTTTATTTATTAAAATTAATATGGCATCGTCATTTAAAATAATTCAGTAGATACCAAAAATAAGTAATTCTCCCTTAAATTAAGCAAATATTTAAAAAAATTATCAACAACTAGAAGATAATTTATGCAAACGACAAATATTTTACGCAAACAGGACAATGACTTTGTCAATCGAGCAGCGTTATTGTTATAATGAATTTATATTAAATTGGGCGAATAGATTTTTAAAAATCTAGACTAAACTGGAATGCCTTTCATTCCCGGAATATTTCAACGAACGGTAAATCGCAAAAATATACACAACCTCGCAGCAATAGCAAAGCACAGATAACATCGAAAAAATAAATTTTAATCCATATTACCTATGTATAATGTATATATGTAAACAATTAAATGTTTCTAATCACTAAATGGTTCTTAAATAAATACATTCAATTAATACTTATTGACAGCAGATACATGTTGTGCGTTGGCTCATTTACGCAGGATTTAGTTTAATCAATGGCAGGCAGCGCTTTGATATTAATTACCTCTCCGCCATATTTGATGAGAGTATAATTACTTTACTCATATTAAATGAACATCGTGCATTGCATTTAAGAGCTGTGCGTATTTGTGCTTATTCTTAATTGATACTTCAAAATTATTTATCTCGATCATTGCATTAGTCAAACGCAATTGGTTCAAATAAGATGGTGTAAATGTTATCATTATCTTATGAAAAAATAGAATAAATTTTGAATTTATTCTTTTTTTTCATAAAGAATTTTATTCTTTTCAAAGAATTTCTTCTTTGAAAAGAATAAAATTCTTTATGAAAAACTTCTCATTGTGTGGCCGTGCTCCGATCCGGTACTAGTTCTAAAAATATCAACTCGTCAAAAGTTCCTGTAAACTTTTATTTTTAATGCATAAAGGCAATAGACATTTTTAGTTTAAATTGATTTATTATTTACTGTTTCATATATATTTTAATTATTTGCTCTTTCTGGGTCCTCCGTAACACGTGTTAGAGGCCCGGTAGAGTACCTGAAGATTGGTGGCGCGCTGTCATCGTGCCCTTGTATAAAGAAAGGCAAGGGTTCACGTATAGACTGCAATAGCTATAGGGCCATCAGTTTGATCAGCTTAGCATGGAAGGTGTATGGTAAAATCATTAAAAGGAGGATGCAAGGAAAATCCGAGGGAATGTTGTGGGAGGCACAAGGGGATTTTAGATCTGGAAGAGAATATCTGGATCGAGTTTTCTGACTCTGCAACATTGTAGAGAAGCATCTAGCTGTCAGCCAGACAGTTTTCTGCGTATTTATGGATTTTGAGAAAGCGTTAGATAGAGTTGTGCGAAAGAAACTTCGGGACATTTTACCCAGTTATGGGATAGACGGGCGTCTGCTGCGTGCTTTGCAATCCATGTACTGGGGTTTCAAAGCACGTATGCGGATGGACGGCAATATATCGCCTTGGTTTGATGTCAATGTCGGCGTTAAGTAGGGTTGTGTGTTGTCAGCTCACCTGTATATTCTATATATGGATAAGTGTCTCCAAAGATTAAGATTAATGAGTGTGGGAATACGCATGAATAATCTAGTGGTTGAACTGCCTGCTTTATACAGATGACGCTGTACTTCTAGGCTCAACTCCATCTGAGCTGCAAACACTGGTCGCAGCTATGAATAATGATTGTAAGTGTATGGCCTTACATTTAAATAAAAAAGAAAACTAAAGTTTGAGTATTTGAAAGAGAAGCAACCAGAATGGGTTTACACCCATGTTAGTTGTGGTCGATGGTATAGTACTGGAACAGACAGAGGAGTTTGTACATCCTGGATGTGCATTTAGCAGGGATGGAAGGTACGTCACTGATGTTGAAAGAAAAGTGTGTGCAGGGAACAGAGTGAATGGAGTGTTAGGAAGAACACTTAATAGCACAATTTTAAGACAGGGTGCTCTTAAAAACAACAAAGAAAAATATCGACACGTGGGATTTGAACCTACGACCATTTCTCTAAAGCCGGGACAGGGTGCCCGTATAGGCCTGCATAATTATGTGCTTATCCTAACGCTATTGTATGGAAGTGAGAGTTGTATATATCAGAAGGGGCATGAAAGAAGAATCAATGCGGTTGAGATGAGATCGCCACGAAAAATATGTGATGTAACACTCGCGGATCAGGTTCGTAATGTGGAAGTGAGAGAGAGTTTAGGCTTGAAAGAAAGTGTCGGTGTAAAGATGAAAAAGGGTATGCCCCGTTGGTTCAGACATGTAGAAAGAATGGTAGATGAAAGTTTAGCAAAACAGACATACAATGCGAACGTGGAAGGATGTAGGTACTGAGGAAGACCAAGACTAACATAACATGATCAGATTGATCGAGTAATATCCTAAGGTGGTGTCAAGAGTCCTCGCAACCGGCGCGTGTGTATGAAGAGTGTGATGAATGTAAAGGAAGCGAGACAAACCTGCTAGGATCGTGATGTATGGCACTCGGTTCTCTCTGCCCACATCGTAAGGGATCTGGTGTGAAGATATGTATGTGTATTTACTATTTACTCTTCTATGATATAGGGTGTCAAATAATCTGATGTGATTGTGAACGAAAGGAGATAAAATGATCGCCAATTAAAACCGAACATGTTATCGGTGCATTACCATCTGTGTGATAAGAATAGTAGGGAAAAATGTAATATTATATGTATCAGTACGAAACCCGAAAGCGATAAGCTGTTGCGGTACGAGAAGAGAAAGTCTCAAGAGGTGTTCTCCCGGGGTGAAGTGGCAATTGCCGTATCCTTAGATATCGCAAACCTTAACATGGGCATGCGTAAAGGACTCAGTTGTTTATCACGGGGTACCTGCATACCTCCGCAGAGTCGTGGAGGCCTGTTTCTGCCATCGTTCTGTTATTGTTAGTGGCTGAATGTGGTTATATTTCGAAGAAAAATGTCGTGCGGTTTCGTGGAATGTGGTAATAATTCGAAGACAAATGTAATGCGGTATTCCACAGGGATCAGTCTATGGACCCTTTGTACGGAACATCGGATACGACTGGGTTCTACGGGAACATTTACCTAATAGAATTAGACGTATCTGTTACGCCGATAATACGCTAGTTATAGGGAAAGGACATACTTTGAACATATGTTGTTACAACTGGAGCAGCTAAAATTATAAATTTCATAAAGCATCTCGGCTTGGAAGTGGCATTAAATAAATGCGCAGCTAAATGCTTACACGGAACACGTAGAAGGCCACCTCCAAATTTCTCATTGAGGATTGGTGGTTCAGTCATCCAGGTAAAACATACCCACAAGTATCTTGCCTGGTACTCATTTAGGCTCACATTTCTAAGACCTGGTACCCCGTCTAATGAGGGTAATTGCGACCTTAGGACGACTAATGCCAAACTGTGGGGGGCCAAATTCAGTAGGTCACCATTTGTATACCAGAGTAGTACACTCCATGGCTGTTTACAGAGGTCCCGTGTAGGATAGTGCTCTTGCTGCCAAGAACAAGGCACGTAAAGAGAAAACTCCAGAAATCGTAAATTGCTTTTTGCCAAATTTGCTTCTTACCAAATTTTATAATTCTAGGTCACAGTACTTTACAGGTTTTGATTCTCTTTTGGAATTTGAAATTGAAAATAAAACGCAAAATGTGCGACATAAATGGTCATCTGTTTTTAATTTTTTTTTATAAAATGGTCATTTTATAAAAAACTAACTGACCCGGCAAACGTTGTTTTGCCCTACATATATATATATATATATATATATATATATATATATATATATATATATATATATATATATATATATATATATATATATATATATATATATATATATATATATATATATATATATATATATATATATATATATATATATATATATATATATATATATTAATTAAGTATTCTTAAATTTTCTAATTTTCCGCGCAATTTTAATAAGAACCTTCTCCTTACAATTACAAACACAAAAAAAAATACCGAAATTGGTCCAGCCATTCAGGCGTGATGTTGTGACCAAGGAAAATAGGGATTGATTTTTATATGTATAGATTTTAACATTTGCTCTAGTAAAATAACACATGGCTAGAGCTGCAAATAGGGGATTTGCAGCAAAGTATTTTATCAGGGCGAGCGAAGCGAGCCCTACACTAGGCCACTTTCTATGCACTTTTGTGGTACATTTTACTGAAAAAATATCGCATTTTTAGGTTTGAGCTTCGACGTGGTAGTTTATATTCATGTCTAGATTTGTTACTTACCATAAAAATATCATTTTATAAAAAAAATAGAAGGTACAATTTGTATTAGAATCTTATTACTACTAACGCCATCTCTTATTAAATTAACGAGTTAAAATTGATAGAAGATACATTTTCTATTAGAATTTTTGAAATTATTAAGAGACTACCTACTTCATGAATTGTTTCTTCATATTTGACTGGCGGCGCGCGGTTATCGTGCCCTCGTATAAAGGCGAGGTTCAAGTATAAACTGCAATAGCTATAGGGCCATCAGTTTGATCAGTTTGGCACCGAAGGTGTATGATAAAATCATTGAAAGGAGAATGCAAGTGAAGTTCGAAGTAATATTGTGGGAGGCACAAGGAGAATTTAGGTCTAGAGCAGGGATGTTTGCTGGGAACAGAGTAAATAGAGCGTTAGAGAGTTTCACAATATGCTTATTGAGAAACAGTACAGATGTATTAATTGATTAATATCGTATTGAGATCAATTCCCTATCTTAGCCCGAGGGCGAGGGTAAAAAGCTAAAAAAGGTATATTTACGCCCGTATCCCCAAAGAGGTAGGCAGAAGTACAACGTGTGCATCCACGGTTAGCTGAAGATACTTAAGTCCCACAATGTGATAGGTGGCCAGCCTATCGCCAGTAGGGCACTTTTCCAATCCCGGGCACAGTTGTTTTATCAGAAAACTGAAAAAACACATTTTTTCATTTGCTTGACTCTGGAATCGAACTCCGAGGGTTTGTCTGAGAGAAAAATTCGAAAAATGTATTCGCTGAGTGTCTACCGTCAATTCTTCGTGCCTGCGTAGTCCAAAAATTTTGAAGGTTTATTTAAATAAAACATTTTTTGATTTTGATTTCGTAAATCAACGTAAAACCAGGAACTTCCTGATTTTAGAAAAAAAAAACAATTATTTCAGCAAAATGTCAAAAATGTGTTTTTATAAGATCAACCTTCATTTTTAATACATATTTTTCCTTGAAAATACCAAGAAACAAAAACCAAATATTCCTAGCCCAAAGCTTGACGACGCGGGCCTTTGATGCAAATGTAATGTTTAGGTGAAAATACGCTGAGTTTTTTAGGTTAGATAATTATAAATAAAGTCCATACATTAAAAGATGTAATTCTCATAAAAATACTTTTATAACAATATTACTAGATAGTATAACTTTGCAAGCCCTTACAAAGCTCTGCTTTTTTGCTAGTTACTAGAAGTAAAAAAGTGTTTACGCTAGTACCCCGAAGAGGTAGGCAGAGATTACAACAAGTGCATCTACAATTAGCCAAAGATATTTGTAGCTGATTGCACCCACCTTGTCTTAGCTTAGGACAGATTTTAGTCACATGACGTTACATTTTTTTCATTTAACCGCACTAGCTTCTTCCTCTTGACGACATTCAGCGTAGAGCGGTTCAAATCGTTGACGACCAGGCTATTTCGAAACAGCTTGACTCTGGCATTGCGCAGAGATGTAGGTTCTCTCTGCGTCTTCTATCGTATTTATCATGAAAAGTGTTCCGAGGAGTTGTTTAGCGTCAAAATTTAAAGTTCCATCCTCACCATCTCGATATCTGGAAATCCACAACTGTGGTTTAAATTCTATCCGATTCTCCCGACACTTTTTACCTCGCACTACTCTGTTGAACGAATTACCGGCAGGGGTATTTCCGAACGGATACGACATAAGGACCTTCAAGAAAAAAGCTTACTCATTCTTAAAAGGCCGGCAACGCAACTGCAAGACCTCTGGTATTGCGGATGTCCATGGGCGGCGGTGATCACTTACCATCAGGTGCACCTCTTATTCGTTTGCCCCCTCTTCTATAAAAAAAGCCTATGTTACTTTCAAAATTAAGACGAATCTAATGATTCCCAAGTGTCTCTCAAGTAGTTTTGTAGCTTAAACGTATCAAAAAATATAAACAGGTATATTTGAGAAACATAACCATCTTTCTTGGGTAGTTGCGCAAAAAAGCGCACAATAATCTTACTAACCCAAAGCAAAATAAAATTCTTTACCTATTTCGTTTGTTCATGTTTTCTGCAAAGATGCCTAAATTTGAGAATACTCGCTCACAATTCCTAACTCACAATAGCAGGTATACAATTTATAGATTCATGTATTGGATATATTGTGGAAATCAGTTACGCAATTTCCGATTCTCTTGAGGATGCGTCGGCAGTAAACTAAAACGTACGTTGAATACGTATATTGTGTGTTTTTGTTTGTGTTATTGATATAGTGGCATGTGGTTCTCAATCTCCATTAGACGATTTTTTCCTCATGTTGGTCCCGGGCTTCTTTGAAGAAAAAGCCAACTGCCGTTCAGCCAGGTAGGTTGTAAAAGGCGATCGATTGGCTTTACGAGTCACTAACATCGTGGCTACTACGTGGTAGAGTTCTGCATTGTCTCGCCCGGGTCTAGTACCACCGCCTTACCTATTCCTGCCGCAATAGCGTCAGTGCTTGTCACAGTCGTGTTCCAGTTTGGAGAGTAAGGTAGCCGGTAAACTTATGCATGTGGCATTAGACCTCGCCGCAAGGCACCATTTACCTACACCTTTGGTGTCTATAGACGACGGTTGACTCTTTCCATCAGGAGACCCATCTGCTTGTTTGCTATCTTATAATATAAAAAAAATATGTTAACGGTTGTTTCTGTAGGCCATCCCTGAAACTTCCCCCTAAATTAAAGTATTTTAAGCTCAAAAGAGTAAAAACTATTAGCATAGATTTTTTCAGTTCAAACACCTATTTTGTTAGAAATGGCAGTATATTGATTTTTGAAAAGCTGTATATTTTGGAAACGCTAATTGATTTTGATCTTTCAAATGACATTTAACTCAGTTTTTGAGATCTAAGATATTGATTTAGCTAAATAATCAATAGGTTGAAAAATTTCGTCGCAGTGTCAAACGTATTACTAGGAATTTTACCAACCCAGAATTCATCAACCCACAAGCTCAAACAAAAATACGTCGTCTCTTTAATCCTGTAATCGACGTTACTAATGAATTAATTGATGAGTAGCAGTCACGTTGATGTTGTTCAACTAAAGGACGGCATTTATATAACTTTTTCCCATGCGTCCGGGATCGTTTAAGTAAAACGTGGATAGAAATAGACCATTGTGTTGTGCAGTTTCTCACTAGCCACCGTAATTTTAAAGCTAAATTATTCTCGTTTAAATTAGTTCCTTCTCTTTTTTGCGAATGCTCTTCATTAAATTGTAAATATGAACAAACTGCACACCACATTCTTTGGGAGTGTAATCTTTGGCAAAACGAACGTAGTCAAATGCTTGATAGTATTCAATGTATATCCGGTGTAATTTATCACCCCGACCTTGTGGTGGAACACGTGGAAACTTCCGTGACTTCGAGCGATTTTGTCATACTTACTACTGGAAGCAAAATTAAGTAGGCCATTTTGGTAGGTCCCTAATTTCCAAACTTCCGTGGTGCAATAGCAATCAGGCTTAAAGTCTCATTTCGTAGCATTTTTATGCTTTTAATATTTTGCTGTCTCCTGCTTAAAAGGGAGGGAAACAGGATGTATTTTCCTACTCCTCCTATATATATATATATATATATATATATATATATATATATATATATATATATATATATATATATATATATTTTATATCATAAGATAGCAAACAAGCAGATGGATGGAAAGTGTCAACCATCGCCTATAGACACCAAAGATGTTAATGGTGCGTTGCTATCTCGTAGCGAGATCTAATGCCACATGTATAAGTTTACCGGCTACCTTACCCTCCACACCGGAACACGACAGCGACAAGCACTGACGCTATTGCGGCAGGAATAGGTAAGGCGGTGGTACCAGACCCGGGCGAGACAGTGCAGAACTCTACCACCTAGTAGCCACGATGGTAGTGACTCGATAGCCAATATTTCTGATTAATTTCGTTGCGGGTCCCAAGACAGCTAAGCTTTTCCCCAGGGCACCCTGAGCTCGCAACTCAGAGGTTATCAGGTCGGATGCCGCTGTTGATTCTGGTTTACAGAAGTTACAGTGGTGGGAACGAGAGGTGTTACTTACTTTTTTAATTGAACTAAAATATCGGAATGAAATTTATTTTAAGTTTATTTATTCTAAAATTGCTGAATTAAAAAACTGAGAAATATGAAATTTGGCACAGTTAATATTTTTATGAAGAAAAAGTGTAGAAAGCGCTAAGCGTTTGAAACCATTTAAATGAATGAATAAAAAATATTAGGCACATAAGCATGCGCTTGGTATATAATGTGTTGTTTATATTTAATTTAAGTTTGTGATCAACCTTAAAAAACGATTGGAATGTAGTTTGTGATAAAAATAACTTATATTTTGTTTAGCCTATAATTTCCTAATAGATATTTATGCGTAAAAAACTAATAAAATTAAGGTTGAGTTTCGACAAAAGGCCTATCGCTGAATATGATATAATTATATCAATTATAAATCATTTAAACTACTGGTAAGTTATTCGTCATTTAAAATGTTAACTATAATCAAATAATACAACCTATATATAATAGTGAGCTTTATTCACATAAAATGTAAAGAAAAAGCTGACGATGCAGCTTCGCGGCGACAAAATGCAAATAACTTACAAAGCAATTAACAGAATGACTAGAAGAAACTAAAGTCAGGGTTGACAGTTTTGCGAAAATTATTACAGAAATAGCCCCCTCAAAACTATACGTGTAACACAAGTGCTGGTTGCGATACTCACTTTAAGATTTTTTTATCATTTTAAAAAAATAGCTCATGGATCTCGTGATGGAAACAGATAAGCATAGTCTACAGTCTATGTTTGACACGGAAAAAGTAATGTTGCGTTGCTATTCGTATGGCGAGTGTGACCGTGTGTAATTTAATTAAAAACCTTACAAAATTTTGCAAGCATGAAATAATTTAAACTGCGAAACAATATACACATTATTTTATCCATTTGGCCCGGGTTCTGTTTCACGAAAAGACCATTTTACTAACTCGACTAACATCTATATTATAAGCAAATAATTTGCTTACTTTGTTAAATCGATTCGCGTAATTTATCCAGCAATATATATTGCTATTAATATTTTGTGACACATCTTTTATAGCATGAAAATGAAATGCTTTTAAAACTTCATCTTACACAACTTACACCCCGTTGGTCGAGTGGTTAGTGCCTTAACTACGCAATCGATTGAGCTCGGGTTTGATTCACAAGCATTTGTATGGTAAGCGTAGGTAGATGTTTTTATTTCTAGTTATGATTATTTTTTAAATATATTTTCAGTATATATATATATATATATATATATATATATATATATATATATATATATATATATATATATATATATATATATATATATTAGTATGGTCGACTAATATCCATATTATAGGCAAATAATTTGCTTACTTTGTTAAATCGATTCGCGTAATTTATCTAGCAATATTATTACTGTTTTTGTGGCACACCCTTTTTTTTTATATCATAAGATAGCAAACAAGCAGATGGGTCTCCTGATGGAAAGAGTCAACCATCGCCTATAGACACCAAAGATGTTAATGGTGCGTTGCTATCTTGTGGCGAGATCTAATGCCACATGCATAAGTTTACCGGCTGCCTTACCCTCCAAACCACAGCGGAACACGACAGCGACAAGCACTGACGCTATTGCGGCAGGAATAGGTAAGGCGGTGGTACCAGACCCGGGCGAGACAATGCAGAACTCTACCACCTAGTAGCCACGATGGTAGTGACTCGATAGCCAATCGGTCGCCTTTTACGACCTGCCTGGCAGAACGGCAATTGGCCTATTCTACAAAGGAGGCCGGGACCAACACGGCGGAATAAATAGCATTAAGAATGAAATGCTTTTAAAACTTCATCTTACACAACTTACGATTAAATATTTGCTATCGAGATATTTTATTTGTTTACCACACTTAGCAATGCACCTAACAACTATAACTTAATTCTATCAAAAATCGATATTTAGTCCTTAATAATTAATATAAAAAATGTCTTTCATTACTAAGAACGCAACATCCTTAATACGCATTTTATGTAAGCAACCAGTAATATAACTTACTTACAAAGCAATTAATAGAACGACTACAGAAAACTGGAGTGGTGTCAAGGATCTAATTACAAAGACGTTCGTCGAGATGTTCACAGTTCTGCGAAAATTATTACAGTAATTTTTCAACCAAAACTTTCATGATTATAACTTTAGGAATACGAGTGCGGGAATTCTCACTTTAAAACGTAATTAATAACAACAGTAACCATAGATTATTGATAGCGTGACTTTTTGCCAACAAATTTATACTAGAGACCTTTAAAAAGGACGTGGTAAATCATAATAGGTTTAAGTTCATTCTACATATAAGGAAACTGATAAGGTATCATAAAATATAGATAATACATGAATATTTATTTTGGGTTCTAACTCCTCCAAAAAGAGGAGTTTTAAGGCGAGGCATCGGAGACAAACGGAAAAAACTGGTTTGCTTAATAATATTTGTATTGATTGTTAAATAACGGTTTTACAAAAATTACACGATATAGCTGAAGATATTATCTCAGAAATGTACTGACTCATTACATGATAGAATGTACTTTACTTGATCATATAAAATTCCGAAAACAGGCTAAAAAAATCTTTAAAACAAGTAATTTGTTCATAATATTTCTAATTTTCCACGTGATTTTTATATGGTGATATTTAGTTTTAAATATAAAAAGGAATGTACTAAATTTTGATATTCAGCTGAAGTCCTATATTTATTTATCCGAAAACTAAACCATTTCCAAGCGGTTTCAGAACATACCGCGCCGCCCACACTGTAGTATTGGCGCGCGTCAAAATACCTATCCTTAAATTAATGATATTGTGAACACGGAAAAATGCTCTGTGATTATGAACGTAGTTTAAGTTTTTCAAATTTTGTTTTATTGTCAGTACGTTTATAAATAACGAATTAAATACAGGAATTCTTGTATTAATAATATAAACATACAATTTAATTATATACGTAATTTCATAATGTAGTTTAAGTCAATTAATTTAAATATATCATTGAAGCATTTTTATTTAATTTTATCTAAAAAATTGGTTTTAAAAATATGTAAAACTAGTTGCATTATAAAAGTTTTTGGTGCATCCCGCGGGATCACCTAACTTTTCCGAGATAAAAAGTAGCCTATGTGTTATTCCAGGTCATCATCTACCTGTGTACCAAATTTCATTTAAGTCCGTTCAGTTTTTTGCGTAATTGAGTAACAAACATCGATCCATCCATCCATCCAAACATTCAAACTTTTGCATTTATAATATTATATTAATATATATTATAATATTAATGTAAATGTAAAACCAAGCCGATAGACCAACAGATAAATAAAAAAATCCAAATATTAAAATCGATGTCGGTAAATCATATTCGGTTATATAGTCGGTATATCTATATTTTTATTATAAATCGCCTCTGTGGTGTAGTGATCCGGTGTCAGAGTTGACCACATGACGTCCCGGGTTCGATTCCTGAGTCGGGCAATTTAAAAATGTATTTTTTTCAGTTTTCTGATAAAAACAACATTGCCACACACAGCACCCAGTACACAGGTATGTGATAACCTAGAATAGTACATAGGCTATTTTTTATCCCGGAAAAAATTGATGATCCCGCGGTATTCGCTAAAAACTTTATAATGCAACGGGTCCACGCTGCAGCTGGTAGACTATATATTT
The DNA here is from genome assembly GCA_036924255.1 of Apodemia mormo. Lineage (NCBI taxonomy): Eukaryota > Metazoa > Arthropoda > Insecta > Lepidoptera > Riodinidae > Apodemia > Apodemia mormo. The sequence continues at coordinate 26,290,803 of JAUPFN010000011.1, read as the reverse complement.
TTACTACCGTAGTAGTAACAAAAACCCTGTCCAACCTGAAGATCGGTAATTGTATCAAAAAAAAATTCAATTATTCAAAATAATAAAATAATTATATAAAATATTATGATATTTTGAAAAGCTCACTTTTACCCTTCAATTTTTCTAAAATTTAGCGAACATTTTAAACTGGGCAACACCAAGTCGATTCTGTCTAATGGTTTGATGTCGTACCCGCCCGTCATTTGCCTACAATGTTTTGGTCGACATTTTTGTTGCCATAGCAATATTTAAAACATGATTTAATATTTTTTTTCGGAGAAAGGAAAATTTCGGAGAAATCTATAAATATAAAAAAGGTAACATATGTGACGCTGGGATTTTTTTCAATTAGTTTAAATTTTCTAGACCTTTGGTTATTTCAATCCCTTCCCTTAAATTTAAAACAATAATTATTTCAATCCATTTTCTAATTTATGCTCAGTGGAATTGCAAAAGTCATATATAAGAATTCAAGGAAAATTTCTAATTAATTACTTTAATTACTTTCAGCCCACTTTTCCAGCTCTTGCGAATATACAATCACAGATTGTTCAATCTATAATAATCTTGCTCATTAAAAAGATAAAGATTTGCAAAAAAGAATCTTTTACTACGTTTTTCTCACATTCATTGTTTTTTTAAAACTCAGTAAGTTGCTATATATTTGTTTTATGTTAATTTATTTTGTTTCTGTTTGTGCTGGCTCTAGACTTTTAAAGACCCTGTTATACGTTTGTAAAGTGTTAGTATTTTATTTACAATTCCCTGTTGTATCGCCAGGTTTCTCAAGGGGAGACTTAAAGAGGGTCCTCCTCTTCTATTTTTTTTATAGAAGGAGAGGCTCTTATGTCACCAACTCCCTCACACAAACATGACACAACGTCGAGTCGTGCTAAGTCTGAGTTTAATACGTAAGAAAATGTATAAGAGCTCTAAACACTTCAATTGGATTGAAATTTTGTTACACGAATAAATCAAGGCCCTCAATAAAATAGCTCCTTCTAAAAATTCCTTTAAATAATAAAGTATAATCTTAAGACAAAAATACAAATCTTTTGCAAGATCATAAAAACCGTAGTGAACAATATGCCTCAAACCAGTAAAATTGTCTTTTTATCACCACACCTAACAGAGCTACTTTATGAGTGAGGTAGAAACACACCTTAATATGTAGAGTGTAGACGCATTAGATATGCTTGTTTATTATTTCTGTTAGCGTATTCTGTGAAGGTTTACTGTCAGGAAAGCATTGCTGTAAATAATAGGTTTTATAGGGGGCTCTGCGTGGTGAACTTTGTTTCTTGTGATTTTTGTAATAATAATTCCTAAGAGGTGGAGCTTTATTTACGTGTTCTATCTCTCTATATATTAACAAGCTAAAAAGCTATATATTAACAAGTCATCGTCTCGTATGTATTTTAGAATGTACCCTCTTGGAATTAAGATCATTCACAAATATTTTTTTTGTATTGTAATAACGATTTGTCGAATGTATCTTTCAACGCGGTAAGTACGCTGGAATGTAGATGGAAAGTTGAGAAGGAACATATAAAATTGATGAGCACCGGAAATGATTTTTTGAATGATTATTTCTTTCTAAAATGTTTTTCTCAACTAAAATTTGAGCATTTCTTCAGTTAGCGCCAGTATAATATTTTAATTTGAATCTCGCTTATTCACTTTTCCTAATTTTTTGCCCAAATTGGTCATATTTTGTCTACCGGGTGATCCTAGTATAGGGGTAAGTAATGATTTCGGAGATATCACGTAGGGATAATGTCATCACTGTCAAGGCATAAGCCATATTTCGGAAGTACGTGAAAAAACAAACATCTTTCCAGTCAGTCAAAGTGTACTTATATCAGGACCAAAATCTACTTTATAAGCGTTGATACTTGTATATTTTGTAACAAGATAATAGTTATAATTTCTATTATGGATTTTTTCAATTTTTATATATGCATGGGCTACACTAATTTTGTTAATAAAAATGTAATTTTGTTGGTAAGTGCATTGACTTGATTACGGCTTGCCTGATTTGAAACTGAAAAATCTTTCCGGATCATTTGGAAAAGATAGATCGCCTAGTTCAACGCTGTTCACCGGGAGCTTGTGTGGCTGGAGAGATAGGTGATGATATCAGTAGCAAAAATTGCCAACTTTAAGCAATTCCAACCAACTGTGCCATAATTTGACTAAAAGCTTAACTACTTAATGGGGATATAAACAAACGCATCAGCCGAATCTGGATTATTACAGTTAATCTGAATAGAAAAAAAAATCCCTGATTTGAAAATCGAATCCGCTCCACTAGGAAATCACTTTGAAAAAAAAGGAAATTCTACAATATTATAAGTACTTTTTTCTATACGTCACAAAATCAAAACGTGGACAGAATAAATTTTGTCGAGTCAGATAGTAACTTTTTTAAAACGTATTTAGTAACGTAGTTATATAATATTAATAGTTATATATAAATATATTAATTAAGAGAAGTTAAAATGCAATATTCCAGAAATATAGAACAGACGAGTGTTGTTTTTTATGCTAATATAATTTCTTTTATTAATTAGACGCATGAGTAATTCTGTTGTTTTAATTTTAAATAAAATTACTGTGTATAATATGTCGTGCTTCATCTTATTTTTTGAGGTATTTTTAAAATTCCTCGAAATCTTCTAGGCCGAAACTGTTTAAATTTTCAGGAAATCTAAGTTAAACGGAACCCGATGGAACGCCACTAACTGCGTTTCGATTGGTCAAGCTGTTTAAAAGATATGAGATATTTACATGAACATACATAAAAACACAGATACAGCTAGACTGACCTCGTCGTGAAAATAGTTGGTTCCTAGAACATTAACGTAGCGGGAAGTTAAACTCACTCTGTTAATTAGCTGTTAAACTTTGTCAGCATCATATCCTAACAACACGGATATCAACATCTTTGTTATCATTAATATAACATCATCAAATATAGATAATGTTTTATCAATATTTTTACCAAGAAAGCCGTTAAACTTATTTGCTATCTTAGCGATAAGCAAATTAATCTTACCACAAAATCTAAACATTTCTGAAAACAGTACTGTACTCTAAAATAATAGTAATGTTGAGCGTAAACATTTGAGCGTTTGAGTAAAAACATCTACATATACAAATATCGATAAATAATTAATTCATATACATTGTTTTGTTAAGCGTATGTAATAATATATTGTAATAATAAATAAAAAATGGGCACATTTGACTTGTTTTTAAAATTACGTGCAGTTAAAATGATTAACCAAAATTTTCACTGTCTATCTATATAGAAAAACAAGAAAATGTTTTTATTTATAAAGTAATAGTAATAGTTCAGTGTGAAAAATTCGACCGTATAAGTAAATGATATCGCTTTACACATTAATATATAAATATAGGTATAAGTGTTAAATTACTGAACTTTTTACTAATGTAAATATGTATATTAGGTATCCTCTCTGACGTAAAATGAATGCAGGTTATCTTAGAAAATCACTACCTTTTAACTAGGGTATGACACGATATAATATAAGAATTCCGGATTCTTCTGTCAATTCATTTAGTACATATGGTTTAGTAAACATGTTCCAGCATTGTCATGTGTATGTCAACATCTGTCAAAGCCGTTTTAAAATATTCAATAGCTTTACTTTTTATTTTAAAACTTCATTAATGTGATATCACCCCATGTTTTTCCTATTGTAGATTCGCGTTCTCTTAAAAGTATAGATCAGTTGCTTTATTACCAGTCTTCCTATAAAAGACAAAAAAAAGGCTGATACGTATATTATGTATATTACATTAGGACTATTAACTAGATTCTGTAAATGTTCTAGAGTTCAGTAACATTTCTCTCCAGATTTGATACCACCGCCTTACCTATTCCTGCCGCAATAGCGTCGGAGCTCGTGACTGTTGTGCTCTTGTTTGGATAACCTCCAAACTGAAATACAACAGCAGGTTGCCTTACTTATGTATTTCGCATTCCATTATTGCCACATGGATAATAACGCACCTTTATTATCTCTGGTTCTGCAGCTGATGGTTGTCTCTTTTTATCAGAAGAACTATCAGCTTGTTTGCTATTCTATGGTAAAAAATCCCAATTTTTCTCATCCTGTAAGAACTATCAGTCTCTGAATAAGCTGTAAAAACATAAAAATAAATCAAAGCCGCATTTATCACAACAATTCACCTTAAAGAAAGTAGTAAAATACACATGCTAAAAATCATGCATATTAAAAAAATTAGAATTAGAATAAATAGAAATCTTTAAAAAATGCGATAAAGAAATAAACATCAAATAATTTTCAAATTTATCATAAAAAGAAGACCATTAAATATGAATGTCGCCTCGACAATGATGAAACATTAAACATAACGAATAAGTAAATACGCCTAATAAAACAATGTTTAAAACATCTTCAAAAGTTCAAGAAAACAAAGAAAATGTAATGAATTAGCCTCTTGTTTCAGCAATTTTTCTCCAAGGGCGACAAAGCTTTTGAAAAGAAACAAGTGGCTTGAATAAAATTACCGAAAATCTTAACTTTTCATATTAACACAAGAATTCACATTAATAATATAACTTTAGTAGAAAAATAATACAAAAGTTAAATAGAGAACATCGTCATCAGTTTATCAAAAACAAAAGTTGTCGAGAGTAATTTCATGGGAATTATAAAGATGAAAAACTGTTTTAATTTTCTTGAGGTAAATGTTTTACTTGGGAGATTTTTAAAGTAAGACTATTGACTTCAGATCAAAAATAACAAGATTCAGCGTCACATACAAACTCAGCGCAAGATAATATCTTTTTAACAAAAAATGAAACCGACAAAAAATTAGCTTGGTCATACATTACAACCAGTAATTGAATAATCAATCATCCTCTCCTCTCTCTCTCTCATTCTCATTGTTGTATACTTTTGGGTGGATTTATTTTTTCAAGATTTTACAAGACAATTCTCGGGGTGTATTTTATAGATAAGTCTATCAAACTCGGATCACTCTGTAAAAAGTTATGCGTGGTTATACATTAAAATCAGTGAGTGTATAATCAATCACTCCTTGTAGGTGCTTAGAAAATCCAAATTTTAAATTAATAGCGTTAACGTGTAAAATTGCTAGGCACGTGATACTCATAAGACGTTTTCGTACTGACGCGTCCATAAGTTGACTATAATTGGACGAAATAACACCACACATATATTCATGCTATTATTTTAGTAGCCTCTTTTAAGGCCGCGATCTTGGATCTGGTTACTTTTGATCGAAGCCTATTAAAATAAATACCACGCACAATATTAAAAGTGTTAGAAAATGCATTACAAGTCTATGCTAAAGGTTCAGTTACTGAGTAAATGTGTATACCTTCTATAATGTAGTAAACTGTACTATTCTCCTTGAGGGTATCTTGTTCCGTCTCGGTTATGCAGTACCGGTGTTGATTAATACGGAAGTTTTGAGTTCGAATGACGTGTCAGGCTATTTGATGTAATTTTTAAAATTTGTAACATTATAAGGTTTGCTTCTCTTGATTACTATTTGCATTACTGATTACCTCTTTAGGAATATTATTGTATTATATACAGAGAGTAACAAAAACCCTATCCGACACAAAATGGATATTTAGTGGGTTGATAGTGGGACGATGAAAAAATAATGTTTTTTCAAATTTCTCAAAATATCCTGGGCGGACTTGGTTAAAATTTTCAGGAAGTCTATGTTGAGCGGAATTCAATGAAATGCCATTAATCGCATTTTGATCGGTCCAGCCGCTCAAAAGCTATTAGATGTTAACAAATACACATAAACATACACACACACACACACATACATACAGATATAATGACGTCATCGTGAAAATACTCGGAAATGGTTCCTACGACCTCAAAATATGGAGATCTGGTGAAAACTCGATCGCGTGTAGAAAAATCAGTAACTTCCTTTTCTACACGCGTAGCGGAAAGTCAAAAATATAAAAATTGAAAATAAAATCCTAAGTCACGATATTACAATTATTTATCTTGTTAACACTATATATAAGTTTCAACGGTTCTTAAATGGATGTCGGTCTCCAGACATTATACACTGCCTGATTGGGAATTTCTTCTTTTTAACATGTCCTTGTGTTACGTCATCAACCTCCAAAGTTATGTTGTCACCCTGACAACCATCAGCACTCTGGTTCTATCAGTACGACCTCTTTAGAAATACATACCGACCAGCGACGCCACGATCGATTTTGTAATTAATTGCCTTCTACGAAATGACAAGCAATAAGGCAGTTGATCTACTCTTTAAAAATATACCCAAATCAATATGGGGAAAAAAGGCAAAGATTAACACGGGAAGTAACGATAGTTTTGAATATCACATGTGCCTATTATGACTTTTTTTTAATTTTTTTTTTATATCATAAGATAGCAAACAAGCAGATGGGTCTCCTGATGGAAAAAGTTAACCATCGCCTATAGACACCAAAGATGTTAATGCGTTGCTATCATGTGGCGAGGTCTAATGCCACATGCATAAGTTTACCGGCTACCTGACCCTCCAAACCGGAACACGACAGCGACAAGCAATGACGCTATTGCGGCAGGAATAGGTAAGGCGGTGGTACCAGACCGGGGCGAGACAATGCAGAACTCTACCACCTAGTAGCCACGATGTTAGTGACTCGATAGCCAATCGGTCGCCTTTTACGACCTGCCTGGCAGAACGGCAGTTGGCCTATTCTTCAAAGGAGGCCGGGACCAACACGGCGTAAAATGACATGGAAATTTAATTATATAAATAATTTGCACTTGTAAACTTCTTAATACCTTCACGTAAATTCATCTCACAGAAAATTTTATATCATTCTCAAAGACTTAAGGAACGTTTGCGGAAGTTTTCAAATGATATTAATCCCTGTAATTTCTTGAAGGATTTTGAAACGTCAGCGAGATTTATATTATGAGTTGGAATTAAATATTTCTGATATGTAATGGCTTGGCTTGAACTGTATTTTAATAATACTCAGTTTTCTAATATGTGTAATGAATTTACAATTGACATAATAAGCTTACAGATTTTTACATTTTACCCCATGTTGTTCAGGGCTCCTTTGAAGAATAGGCCAAATGCTGTTTTGCCAGGCAGTTTATAAAAGGAGACCACTCACGAAAGTCATTACCATCATGACTACTAGGTGGTAGAGTTCTGCATTGTCTCGAGGGGTCTGGTACCATTGCCTTACCTATTCCTGCTGCAATAGCGTCAGTGATTTTCACTGTCATGCTCCGGTTTGGAGGGCCAAGGTACACAATAAACTTGTACATGTGGTATTAAGACCCTGCCATAAGATAGCAATGCACCATTAACATCTTTGGTGTCTATAAGTGATAGTTGTCTCGTTTCATCAGAAAAGCCAGCTGCTAATTCGCTTAAAAAGTAAATATAATATGATACGTCATTAATCCATTTATCAACTTCGTTTGCTGTCTCAAAATTTATTCATTATTGATTTAACCCCAAACAAGGTCGTTCGCCATAGATATTGGTGCTAGTCAATACTATTAACACCACGGATTAAATCGATACGCCTTTAAAGGTAATTCATTAGGCTGCTTGCATTTACACCTAGAAATAGACTGATAATATTTACCAATGAAGTAATATTACTTCAGAAGTATTCTTTAAGCATTGGTTTCTTATTTGGCACGATTAAATAGCACAAATCACTTATGTGGTTTTAAGGTCCAGTGTCTGTGTTGTCCTCATGAGGACCTAAGTTCGAATCCCGGATCGGGCAATTCAAAATGTATATTTTTAGTTTGTTTATATAAACAACTTTACAGGGATTGGATAAGCGCCCGATTAGCAATAGGTTTGCCCCCTATCACACTGTGGGATTTATGGCCAATTGCACTAACATTGTCTTAGCTTAGGGCAATCCTAAATAGTGTGCTGTCACATTCTTTTCATTTAAGACAAGAAGTGACAGCATACTATTTAAGATATTACAATTATTTATCTTGTTAACACTATATATAAGTTTCAACGGTCCTTAAATGGATGTCGGTCTCCAGACATTATACACTGCCTAATTATACACTGTTACACTAATTATACACTGTTCTAAGCTAATCCTGGGTGGAATTGTTGTATATCTGCCTACCTCTTCGGGGATATGGGCATAAATATACCATATTTATAATAGTAAGACATTGCCTACTTTTTCACGTTATAATCTGTAAACGCTTGATACATTCATTCATTTGCTCATATGGGCAGCTACACGTTCCTTATCCAATACCGTGTTTATTAGTAGTTTTGGGGTCTGTGACTAATGCTTTTACTTATTTATTTTTCGAAAATCGTTTGTCATATACAATCAATGTATTCATATAGCTCAAACTTCTAGAAGAACCGAGAGCAAGAGAATCGATCAACATCAACAAAAGACCGTCGCCTCTGTCAAAGAATACTTAAAGACTAACAGAAGTCAATGTTACTTACAAGTAATATTCGACCATAGCACACATGGACACCTCTCACGGATGCGATATTTCGGATTGGTGCGGAACAAACTATCCCGAACTATTCCGAGATAGCACGTCCGTGAGAGGTGTATATGAGTGCGTTTCTCGAATATCACATGTATGTAGATTGACTACTGTTAGTCTCCAGTATACTGTGCCTCTGTGGTCTAGTGATCAGTTGTTGGTGTTGACCACATGAGGTACCGGGTTCAATTTCCGGGACGGATAAACAAAAATGTGTTTTCTCAGTTTTCGGATAATAATAACGTTGCCCGGGTTTAGATAAGTACTCGGTTGGTGATAGGCTTGTCATCTATTAAATTGTGGGGACTATGTATCTTTGGCTAATCTTGGGTGCACTGATTGTGCCTCTGTCTACTGCTTAGGTGATCCGGGCGTGAAGATACTTTACTTCATAGTTCCTCACTCGAGGTATGGAATCTTAAAATACAAAAAACGGAACTCTTTGATAGTCATCAGTATCAAACTGAAATTCATACCAAATTCTAAAGGAGATTGGTAAGATTGGCCTAAAGTGTAGCACTTAACAAGAATATAGCATCAGACGAAATTATTAATTTAATGTACAATAAGCTTATATTAGAATTCAACGACACTTTTTATAGCAAGTAAATTTTGAAAAGTCTCATCATTCTTCTTTATAGTTTTTTCAGCTTTAAAAAAAAATCATACCCATAAGTAACCTGGATCAAAAATATGACCGTCAATGTAGCATATTACTTCACACGGGAATCAAAATCTATAAGGTATCTTCCATTGACGTAAAATCATGAAAGGTAAGAAATAATTAATATTCTATAGCAAAAAAAATTGTAGTTAAAACACTAAAAATTGTAAATACGTAGTAATGTAGTTTATTGCTATTATAAACTTACTAGCTGTTGCTAGCGACTTCTTCCGCGCGGACTTCGTTTACTCCGCACTGCTCCTCCCCCGTAGGTGATAGCGTGATAATTTGTAGCCTATATGTTGACGCGACCTGTTAGTAATATTCATGCAAAATTTGAAGTAAATCCATGCAGTACTTTTTAAGTTTACCCCGGATATACATACAAACAAACAGACAAAAATTCTAAAAACTATACTTTTGGCTACGGTATCGATTGTAGATCACGCCCCAAGTATTTTTAAAAAAAATATTCAATGTACAGTTTTGACTTTCCTACGATTTTACTATATGTATAGATTATTTACGATTGGTGCAATAACCATATTAACGATATTATGTTATATCGATATCGATATGATGTCGATATTATTATCGATAATTAACGATAAATTCAAGTTTTTCTTACTTTTTATACAGATCTTTGATACGCAAATCCAGCTCACACTTGGCTTGTTTTTTATAAGAAATTTGGGAGAATTGCCATGTTGGAAGCATAAAATTTGGATAACAAGTTCAGAAAAGTAACATTTATAATTTCGGTCTTACGTTGTAGTCATAAATATTAAGCTACGATTCCCGTTGGATACCTACTACATGTCATTGAAAATTTTCCCCGTGTTGGTCCCCCGGGCTGCTTTGAAAAATATGCCAACTGCCGTTCTGCCAGGCAGGTCGTAAAAGGCGACCGATTGGCTATACGAGCCGCTACCAGCGTGGTTACTAGGTGGTAGAGTTCTGCATTGTCTCGCTCGGGTCTGGTACCACCGCCTTACCTATTCCTGCCGCAATAGCGTCAGTGATTGTCGCTGTCGTGTTTCAGTTAGGAGGGTAAGGTAGCCGGTAAACTTATGCATAAGGCATTAGACCTCGCCACAAGATAGCAACGCACCATTAACATCTTTGGTGTCTATAGGCGATGGTTGTCTGTTTTCATCAGGAGACACATCTGCTTGTTTGCTATCTTGTGATATAAAAAAAAACTATTCCTTCCGCAATAGCGTCAGTGCTTGTCACTGTCGTGTTCCGGTTTGGAGGGTTAGGTAGCCGGTAAATTCATGCATGTGGCATTAGACCTCGCCACAAGATAGCAACGTACCATTAACACCTTTGGTGTCTATAGGCGATGGTTGACTCTTTCCATCAGGAGACCTATCTGCTTGTTTGCTATCTTATGATATAAAAATATATATCATTTTACTATCTTTAATTCTTCTGTAAGTTTGTATGTCACTGAATTCCAAAAGCTTGCTTAGTAATGTCACATTTTAAATATTTTATTATTTTCATTTCAATGTACAGTAATACCCCGACTTACGCTACCTCGACTTACGCGAATTCGGAGTTACGCGATTTAATTTTCTTCGCGATTTAACCTTCTACATCAAAATAACTTCAGATTGTGTTTATACATTTTATTAATATAGTTTGTCATATTATCTAGAATTAAATTAAAATTTATTTCCTAAATTATTGTTTTATATTTCCTAAATTATAGTCTCCGGTCCCAATTAAACATACTTTGTATGACTTTATAGGTATATGCAAAATTGTACCCCGACTTACGCGAATTCGACTTACGCGGATAGCGCTCGGTCCCACCTATCGCGTAAGTCCGGGGTATTACTGTACGTTGAAATGTACATTAAACTGAAAAGATTGTTTAAAATACAATGACTAGCTTATTGGTACTGAGTACCGAGGTATTTGAAAATATATCGAGTGGTTAGCAACCCTGACTACGCAATCAATGGGACTTGAGTTCGATGCCTGATAGGCATTTGTGTGATTAGCACAGATATTTGTATTTGTAGGTTTGGGTGTTTATTTAATACATTAATTTGAGTTTTAATATATGTATAATTCTATGAATTTATATCGTTAATTAACACCCATAACACAAGCAAATTATTTTCTTACTTTAAGAGGAGATCAATTCGTTTGATTTGTCCATCGATATTATTATTATAAATAAAAATATAGTTTATGTCCGAGAAAATATAATAAATTATCATAGATGAAAATAATAAAAATCTAGGGCTAAATTAAAAAGTTATCGCAGTGACCAAGAAGACAAACTAAAAACAAGGGATATCTCTTTCTGCAAGATACGATACACTTATTCCCAAACTTAACCCAAAGGAGATAAAAATATCTTAATAGTCGACAGGGTGACAGTATCGGAAGTGGTTTAATGCAATTGGCGAATACTAAAACATGCGGAATGGAACAAACAAAGAGAACTTAGAGTGGTATTCCATAAATCCCACTTACTTTCCCGCCATCCAACGATTTAGAACTAACTCATAGTTATAAATTTTCGGATACGCTACCGAAAATAGCTCTGCGGCAAGGCCTGGTGTGCAGCCAAACAGATGAAATGTTGCCCCGTCGCTCCATTAGGAATTAATGGGCCGATTCGAGAAATGTCATCTTCCGGTAAATACCGCTTATATTTCATTCCTTGTCTAAGAACACAAAGCTTCGTTCCGTTTTCAATATGGAATGCTGTGGCTGAATGTAATAAGAGCGGTCGTGCTATCTAATGTTCATAAAATATGCGGAGAAAATTACTTCACATGACTGGTATTTTATTAAGAGCTCATATAATGTCAGTTTTTAAATTGTTTAATTTTTAAGGATTGACTTATCCATATTTAATGTATCCTTATCCTTTTTATATTATAAATGAAGTTAAAATAGCCACATTTAAACTTGTAGGCATAATTATAAGCGTACCTACGCTTATAACTAATCCCTACTACTACCGAGTCCACTGACCGCTGTGCTGCAATATCAAAAGTTCAATTTAAATAAAACTTTGTTTAGTGTCGAATACCTCAATCATAACAACCTGTTTGTTAGTCTTCTCTTCTTCAAACTTCGTTGAAGAGTCTTATTGGGTTAGGTAACATCTATTGTCATAGTTGACAGTAAATTTTAGCGGTTATAGGTTTTTACATAATTATTGTATTTTTATAGCAAGTGACCGCTGCTTTAGCTTGTACCTTAAAAACAACAAAGAAAAATATCGACACGCGGGATTTGGACCTGCGACCACCTCCCTTTTTTGTTGTTTTTAAGGTTTTTCCAGTTTTTCAAGCACGGGGTGAGTGTTATAACACAAAAATAATTAGCTTGTATCTTTTTTATGCATTTGTGAACCCTAAACACTTCGATTCAATTGAAGTTTTATTACACTAATAGGGACACAGGTTTGATTTCTGAATTTTGGGAAGATCCTTTTGGCAGATTGGAATTGCGAAAAATATAATTTCGTCAATTGGCATAACCTGTGGTCGATAACACTGCGAGTCTATCAGAGCGTTCGCGGTTATTTCGCTACTGTGCAGTATATAGTATTTGCAAAAAAAATGTATTTTTGGTAACTTGATTTTTATTTCATCTGTTAATAAGGTTTTTTTTAGAATTTAAAATAAAAACTATGCCAGACATTTTTGTCGGTTGTAAAGTATTATCTACCAGATACCTTCAAATATATTTTACGAAAGTTTTCAATAAATTTATTTGTTATTTATTTAATATTTTATTATAAACAAATAAATAAATATCCCCGTGTTGGTTTGGGCTCCTTTGAAGAATAGACCAACTGCCGTTTTGCCAGGCAGGTCGTAAAAGATGACCGATTGACTATACCTATCACGAGCATCGTGACTATTAGATAGTAGAGTCCCCCAAAGTCTCGTTCGGGTATTTTTTACCACCGCCTTACATTTTCCTGCCGCGATAACGTCTATATTTGCCATTATCGTGTTCCATTTTGGAGTTACCTTCTTGTTTGGAGGGTTAGGTGTCCGGTAGACTTATGCATCCAGCTACACGAATAGCAACGTACCATTGACATCTTTGGTGTCTACATGCGACAGTTTCCCTTTCCATCAAGAGAACGATCTGCTTGTTTGCATATGATATAAAAAAACCTGCAAAGTCTACGTTTCGTTTGCTTTTCTTTCGTTTATTATTATTGGCGTTTATACATATTGGTTTAATATTCATGCCTTTCCGGCTTTAGATTGATTGAAAATAGGGATATTGTGGGACTAAAACAGCGACAAGCGTCGACTCATTAGACCATAGACCATAGACCATATCAATACAATATAAAATTGAAATAACTGTTTTTAAATTTGTCATTGGCATTAATGATCACAAACGTTTGCCATTAAAGAAAGAAAAAAAATGTTTTTAATATGAACTTTTTTAACTAAATAAATATGAATGTATACGCGGTACATATACCAAAGCATGTTTTTTTTTTAATTATGTCTGTCCACCTGTTTGTTCCGGCTAATTTCTGAAACAGCTGAACCGATTTTGATTGGACTTTCACTGGCAAATAGCTGATATAATAATGAGTAACGTAGGCTACTTTTGTTTTTTCCACTCGGACGAAATCACGGTCGCAGCTAGTTATATTTAAAATGTGCAATCTCTGAGATAGATATATTTATATATTAATGCAGGCAAGTTATAGGCGGTAAACATGCAAACAATAATATACATCTAAGTATAGTCAATAATATTTAAATATGATTTTAACACACGTCATAGTATAAAAATCCTACGCTTTATAAGAAAATTATCGAAATCCATACCAATATTATAAATGCGAAAGTCTGTCTGCTTGTTACGCTTTCACGGATAAATCGCTTGACAGATTTTTATGCAATTTGCCATGGAAATAGTTGAAGATCCGGGGTTAAATATTGGCTACTTTTTTCAAAAATCAACCCCTAAAGGGCTGAAATAAGGGGTGAAGTTTGTATAAATAATTATGTCGACGACATGATAGTCTACTTGCGGGCGAAGCGAAATAAATAAATTTGTGTGAAGATGTAAACAACGAATCGTTGTTGGAACTAGTTGAAACTTTCTGTAAAACAAAATTTTTGTTTTCGAAGTTTGGGTTAAAAAAATTAAATCTCAGAAATTAATGTTCCGAATCCCAGGCACATTTTTATTTATTTCAGACCAAATTAACTCTCAAATACCAACTGAAGAAACTTAAAAAAAATTCAAAAGAAATTATGAAGTATAGCGAGTATTATCGATATTCAGTCAATCGTTAAAATTACTTCAAATATTTCTTATTACAAAAACCTCTCAAATATTAACATTTTTGTAGAATTTCGGATTTCTCTTTGAAAATACGATTAAAGGCTGACCTTGAGAAGGTACGAAGAGAAATACTCAAAAAATTAAGCCACAGACCAACGATAGCGACCGGACTCAAGGGCTGCTAGGGTTACCGTTCTATCGTTCTATTTAAGATTTAAATACAATTTTTCCAGATTAACGTAATATTGCAAATAAATGTATTGAAGGAATACATTTAAATGTCTGAAGATGAGGAGACTTAGACAGAGCAGACTATTTATTCGCATCTCCTGCCGAAGTACCGAAACGTGGTCTCTAGCTATAGCTAAGAAGACTTGGTGTCACTCAGCGAACTGAAGAGCAGGCTATCAAATGGAGTTGATTGGGCGAGATCGAATTAAAAATGAGGATATCCGCATACAAACAAAAGATACCAAAACAGCCAAGCCAGTCAGCACGCTGAAATAATTGCAATCGACAGGGAATATATTTCGAAAAATGGACGGCCGATGGGTCAGAAAAACTCTCTATTAGAGGACGTGTACCGGCAATTGCAGGTAAAGATGGCCATTTTCCAGATGGATAGACAACCTAATAAAGATTGCAGGGACTCGCTAGATGCCGGCTGCTTACAACCGGTTGCAGCGGAAGTCATTAGAGAAGTCCTATATTCAACAGTAGCCGTTATATGGCTGATATGATCATAATGGTGATCCAGTAAACATAAAAAAGAAAAAAAAAATTCAAAGGAAACGTAGCCGGGAAGATAATCGGCGTTTATACCAAGTGTTTGAAGTTAAATAGACTAGGTTTAAACAGTCTACTAAGAGTTCTTCGTTAGAGTTGAAAAATATTTTCCTAGTTAAAACACACAAGTGTTTGCTAAGTCACTATTATGAAGAATAAAAAACGTATGTATACACATGCAGAGTATTTAAAGTAAGTCTATTCACGGGATCCTAAGATAAATTTCTGGGTCAAGAAAGTTTTGCGAAGTTTTTTATTAAACAGTAAGATAAAATCTTATATACTAATTCCAAGTCTGGAAGTGGTACATTACATAGCTGACGTGTTAGCCATTCGGGAAATTTCGGCTGCCGCTCGGGGGCTTGGTTTATAACTGACGTGTCGTGATGACTCGTCTACTATTTATTACATGTCAATCAATGTTGTTTCAACTTTCATTTCATTCATTTCTTTTGTAGGTCAAATGTTTGTCATCAAGAGTGAACACTGTATTTTGATTAAATTTAATCAAAAGAAGATATAGAAATCAGAAATCATTTAAAGGTTTTTAACAGCTTTTTCGCGCGTCAAAAGTACAAGATCGAAAATAAAAGAAGTTAGATACCTATCTACTAAATATGTCTGGAAAAATGAAGCCAAATGCCTTGTATAATCAATAATCATACGTGGATAGTTTTAAAAACCGAAGAAATCGGACGAGGAATGGAGGTCATGGGTTCGATTTTTTTTATATCATAAGGTAGCAAATAAGCAGATGGGTCTCCTGATTGAAAGAGTCAACCATCGCCTATAGACACCAAAGAAGTTAATCGTGCGTTGCTATCGTGTGGTGAGGTCACCTTACCCTCCAAACTGGAACACGACAGCGACAAGCACTGACGCTATTGCGGCAAGAATAGGTAAGGCGTGGTACCTTATCCGGGCGAGACAATGCAGAACTCTACCACCTAGTAGTCAAGATGGTAGTGACTTGCATAGCCAATAGGTCGCCTCTTACGACCTGCCTGGCAGAATGACAGTTGGTCCATTCTTCAAAGGAGCCCGGAACCAACACGGGGAGAGAGAATATTTGTATTATACTTTTAGTTTATTCTTACTACCTATTCTAATAAACATTTTAGTTTATCTACTTTATATTTTATTGGTTTCTTGTTTTAATTTTATTTTATTATAGTGTTAATAACTGACGTGTTACTCTTATATGTCTGCTATTTAGAAAGAACTACGGGATCTATTAATATCGGGTATTAGTAGATCCCGCAGTTCTTTCTAAATAGCAGACATATAAGACGCGATAGTCCAACACGTCTGCTATTTGCAAAGTAGCTTCGGGCATCTAATGCGCCGGGTATTTACAAATATGCTACCCGGACAAAGTGGTTCGACTTGACATTCTTGATCCGGACCGCAAGGGACTGGAATATGCTTCCTGAGTTTGTGTTCCCCGACGTACTTGTCGGGCATCCTGGGCATCTTCAAGAGAAAAATGATCGGGTACCTTCTAGGAAGCGCGTTCCATACTAGGTCGCATCTTAGCTTACCACCAGGCGAGATCGTGGTCAAGTGCTTCCCTATCGGTATTAAAAAAATGTCTCACAAAATCCCATCAACGGTTTTTTTGTAAAAAGCTGCGAACAGAAATCAAGTGATGTGTAACTTATCGGTCTGAAACAACAGCACTGCATGGAATTTGTCAGATAATATAAGTACTGATAACGTAAATAATTATTTAAAAAATCATTAAAAATGTAATATGTATGTATTGATTCCCAAACACAAATGCTTAAAGTAGAATTTTCACGATGGTCGACAAACTCTTCGATTCGAACCTATTATTGTCAGAAAAATATTTTTGAATTACTCATTAAATTATCTTATATAAAACTTAAAAACAAGGAAAAATTTATAAATTCGGTAATTTTTGATCATGTTTAATTGGAAAAACACAACGCTTTTGTAAAATCGTAGATAGAAAGTTTCTTTCATGAAAAGGAAAATCACTCTTTAAATTTCAAGTATGTGTTCATCATTTAAAAATTTGTTTTATATCCTGTGGACTATTTTGTGTGTGTAATAAAAATAAACTCATCATTAAACCACTTAGAAGTTGGTTATTAGATAATAAAAAATCTAGCATGTTAATATTTTCTTTTAATATCCTGTTTTGCAGAAGTTCAAAGTAAACAGTATTGTAATTCGACAAAACAATAAATATATCGTAAACAGTAGTAATGTTTACTTAATAAATATTTTTATACATATTAATAAATTTAATACATTAAAGTTATCGATAAAAATATATCAATCAAACATTACAAATACCTACGTTATTCCACGAATTTTGTCATTTTTATTTCAGTGTAAATTACCCATGCGGCTTCACTTGATATCATAACTTCACATAAGCAATTCCAGATATTTTACGCGTAAATAAACATATATATATTCGATTTCGGTTTCATTCTCGTTTACAATATCAAGCTTGTCAATTTCTTTTACTATTATCTGTCATATGTGACTGTCGCAGACAATTTGTATGTTTTGTAATTATATAAACGGTGTCGTTATTTTATATATATTGAAATGTCCAATACAAATTGCCGAAGGCAATATCTCGATAACATAAATTGATTGATGCAAATTAAATATAAACTCTGAAATCGCTTACGGTCGACGGAGGACGGAATGTAGGATATAAAGGCAACCAAACAAACAGCAAAGTTTTTTATGTAAGAAGCTGGATAGGGTTTTAAATTTAAATAAACAACCTATTTTCATAAAGAGTAATTTAAACAATATGTCGCGGCAATTTGTTGACGTTGGCGGTAAATTCATAAATTTGTTCACTACCCATCCTGTCCACCGACAAACCGGTGAATTTTAATAGACTTTAACATCTCGTGACGCCTTGTGATCACTTAATCAGCAATTTTGTACGTACCCCTTCTGAAAAAAAGATCATGTGCTTTCATGACAGGCAGATAGTAAAAAGTGAACAATTCCTGCCAAATAAATCGTGATTTCTGAAACTCGACATTATAAATGTAGCAGCCCTATTGGCAACTAAGAGTAAAAGCAATTCGTTCCACAAATTAGGCGCTGAAAAGATGCTTTCTTAAAAACATCTTTTATTCTGTTATTAAACGAGTGTCTCTAGAATGAAATATAAGGGAAAATATTTTATTGCGATATTTTTCATTATTTCAGTTCCGTTGAATTTTGTTATAAAAGATGATTACGTTGTTAATATTTTATTCGCAATTTCACAATTTCATAAAAGTAAATGCGTAAAGCACCTGCACATTAATTGAAGATTCTTTGAAATAATTTATTAAACTAAAATCCATACTTAATATTATAAATGCGAAAGTCTGTCTGTCTGTTACGCTTTCACGGCTAAACTGCTGGATCGATTTTCATGAAATTTGGCATGATATAGTTTTTAGGCTATTTTTTTTTACAAAAAGCAGTCCCTGGAGGGCTGAAATAGGGGAGGAAATTTTTATTAAAAGCTATTTGGACGACTTATTAATATACTCGTGGGCGAATAATTTTATTTGCTACTAGCTACGTCTTGCATCATGAAAATTTTTGGTGAATCCTACGGGAATAACATTTTTTTTCGGGATACCAAGTATTTCATATACTATTCCAGGTTATCATCTATATGTATGTCAAATTTCATCTAAATTGGTTTGGCTGTTTTTGAGTAAAAGAGTAAATATCCATCCATCGATCCAAACAAACGTTCGCATATTTATAATGCTAGCTGAACCGTGCAGCCCGCTGCAATGTAATTTTTTTAGTGAATCCCGCAGGAACAATTCATTTTCCTGAATAAAAACTATTGTGTCAGGTTATTATCTACCTGTGTACCAAATTTCGTCTAAATTTGTTCAGTAATTTTGGCGTGATTGAGTAACAAGTTTGCATATATCCAAACTTCGAAACTCTCGATAGTATTAGTATAGATCAGTAGGAATATTATGGAACTGTTTATAAGCATGTAAGTTGTAAGTAAAAATATTTAGTGTGTAAATCTTAATACCACATTTGATGGGTTTACGAATTCTCAAGTTGCAGATTTGGCGATTCCAAGACGATAGGCGCGCCAGAAAACTTTTGGCAACCTGGAGGTGTGTGATCTCAAATTGCACAGTTTTTATCAAGGTTTTAAAGTAGGTTTGCAATTTGTCTTTTTTATGAGACGCATTTTGGTGAGTAAGTATTGTAGCTCCGCAATTTAGTGCCAACGACCATATTTAACGGTCACAAAATGGAATAAGTGATATGTTACCTTTCCTACTTAAGGCATTCGAATCGCTCAATGACTCTGAAGATCTAATCTCTGTACTATTTCTTATTTTGTAGCCAACTCCCAACAACTGAGTTTACTACAATAAAAGGGATTATAGATTATAGAATTTACTTATTACCGTTACATTTTTGTCTTTTTCATTCAGACTGAGAGGCCCGATTTATGATATATTTTCCGTATATAATTACTATAAAATACTTATTCAAAAAATTCTAGTGTTAAATTATCATTCTTACATGTCAAATCTACCTAAATAAAATAATATTAATAAACAAAATAATATTAATAATAAACGGTAATTTTTTTTTTTTTTTTTATATCATAAGATAGCAAACAAGCAGATGGGTCTCCTGATGGAAAGAGTCAACCATCGCCTATAGACACCAAAGATGTTAATGGTGCGTTGCTATCTTGTGGCGAGGTCTAATGCCACATGCATAAGTTTACCGGCTACCTTACCCTCCAAACCGGAACACGACAGCGACAAGCACTGACGCTATTGCGGCAGGAATAGGCAAGGCGGTGGTACCTGACCCGGGCGAGACAATGCAGAACTCTACCACCTAGTAGCCACGATGGTAGTGACTCGATAGCCATTCGGTCGCCTTTTACGACCTGCCTGGCAGAACGGCAGTTGGCCTATTCTACAAAGGAGGCCGGGACCAACATGGCGAAAATAATTATGAATTAATTATAAAAATATACAGTATAGGAGATGCGTTTAGGTCTGTGTGGTCATTTAATAGTGGGGTCTGATGTTTTAGTTAATTTATTTCTAATGTCTCTAAAACGTCAAGCTTCTTCCCTTTATAACGTATATGTTTAGTTCTTATAATATCAAAGACATGGCCTTCAATAATAAAGTGCTGTGCGAATGCCATATGCAAAATATATACGATTAGTACATTATCAAATTGTCAACTTTAATAAACAGCATTTTGCAATTAATTTTTTGCTCTGATGATGCGTTAAAACGCGAAACCACCAACCATGATAGTAAATAAAAACTAAGTTAAACAATACAAGTGCTTATAAAAAATATAAACACAATAATTCAATGCACTATTATATTATCTCTTTCCATCAGATAAAGATGATAGACAGTTGTCCCAAGAACAAACTTTTTTTTATTAATAACAAGCAAAATCTTAGTAAACAGCTTTGTTTTGACGAGATGACCATCTTTTCTATCTTCGAAAAAAATCGAATCGGGTACCTGATAAAGATAGATAAAAAAGAAAACCTTAGAGTGTCGGACTAAGAAAAGTTTCCACATTACGTGTAGGACAAAACAACCCTTGAATTATAAAAACAATTAACTAGTTGTTGTGAGAAAATTAGGTTGTTTTTAAATTGATTAATATAAGTTTAAAAATCTCATAATTCCGAATTTTTAGAGTGGATAACTCGTCAGAAAAACTGTCAAATGTGTAGGACAAGTTTTTTCGTGTTTTTCATTAAATAATCAAGTGATTAAAGCAAAACATAATAATTATTATTAATAAAATATTTTTCCTTCGCCGAATTAAAATGTTCGAATCCCACTAACTTTATTACTCACGATTCGAGATTTTTCGAATATAGAAAAGGTTCGCGTCTCGCCAAAATGAAGCTGTTCACGAAAAATTCGCTTGTCGTTAACCAAAAAAAAGTTTTTCCCTGGGACAACAGTTTAAAAAGTAGAATATAATTAGACATATAATTCGAAATGTAACGATTTTAATCCATCTTCATAGGAATTTTAATCCTAATTTCATGTTTTTGGAGAATTATTTTCTCAAGTAAAAATATTAATTTATCAAACGTAATCACTAAACGTTAATATAAGTTTAAAATTTTATGAATGGGTTTAGCAGTACAAGCATCAGTAATACATGACAACTTAGGTTTAGTCTCTGGTCGAGTAAACCGTTTTGTCTTGCTTTTCAGTTTTTCTGTAAATTAACGAAACTTTTTTATCGTATGTCTAACTCAACGCTTTTTAGCTTGTTAGAATAAACGTTAATCTATATTCTATAAGGATAGTCATTTGAATCTACTTTCAGTGTATTTATGTATACATGTAATCTTATTACACTGTATTTGGAGTCACGGTCTAAAACAGTACAATTACTTTCAAAATTATATAAATACCCATAAAGATTTGGATTTCCATATGAAGTGTTGAAAGAATCTATACATATAATAAAATCGTAGGAAAGTCAAAACTGTTCATGGAATATTTTTTAAAAGATTACTTAGCCGCTCACACCACCAGCCATTTTCGCATTTTTTTCTAAAAAAACACGAACCCTTACACACACGTTCCGAGTTCGTTCCGGTGGACCGTGGTCACAAAAATGGTTTATGAGTTGTTTGGATTGAATTCGATACTGTAAAGCGTATATTTTTTAAGAGGTCTTGAGCACTACAACACACTGGTGTGAGAATTGTTTAATTTAAATGGCTTAAGCTACAAAATAATTCAGGTGTAACACGACACTTTGAGAAAAATATGGCTACTTGTTAGTCGAGGATTTTTAATGTAAATCGATGACCTATGCTTTTTATATTTTTATATATAATTGGTAAACATATACATATGAAAAAAAATAAACAACATATATTATAGTACAAAAATATTTATTTACATAAATATTAATTAATTTTTTTTTCATAATTAATACTTAATTTTTTTCGTAATTTTTTAAATAATTTGTTACTTTTTCAATTTTACAGCTATGTTAATTTTTTTTAAATATTGTTTAGGATGTGAATATGAAATATATTCACATCATATGATTTTTTTTGAGATCATAGATATCAACACTGAAATTTACGAAAATAAATAAAAAAAGGTACCGTCATACCCAAAGCGTTGGTATCATCAAGTTGGTCGTTAACGAAAATATGTTTTATTAATTGATATTTACGGTTTTTTGACAAAATTATTATCTAAACTGTTAGATCTTGAACTAATCTTGATTATAAATAAAGTTTACTTGTTGATTAATACGCCAAAACACTTTTAAATTAACCTGTATCATAAACTGCAACCAACACATAACACACAGTACGAATCAAAATGGCGGACTAAGTTCTTTTATTTTTCCCCAGCGTAAGCGTATTTGAAAAAAAATGCCAATTTGATGTTATTCTGTACAATGTTTCGTTCGAAAACGACAAAATACCATAGAGTATTGTATTAAAACTGGTAAATAGTGAAAATATTGTTTTTTTGGATGAAGTTAGCGTTGGTCCTTATAGAGACCATGTGTATTAACGGTACTAATGTGTATTAGTGTATTTTCTCAGTGGTCTCATTAGTTACCAAAGTGAAGTGAGCGGTTAGGGCGTAATCTACAATCGATATCGAAGCCAAAAATATAGTTTTTAGAATTTTTGTCTGTTTGTCAGTAATGTCCGGGGTAAATTCAAAAAGTACTGCATGGATTTGTTTCAAATTTTTCATGAATATTACTAACAGGTCGGGTCAACATATAGGCTACATATTATCACGCTATCACCTATAGGGGAGGAGCAGTACGGAGTAAACAAAGTCCGCGCGGACGAAGTCGCAGGCAACAGCTAGTTTTAAATATTATATAAATTGCGCCAGCCACGCGACTTAGAAAACTGTGAAATTCTCGGCTTTTCTCTCCTATTTTTAGCGTGTAATATACATATAAATCTTGAATCTTGAATCTTGGTAGAAATCTGTTTATTGGTAGAAACCGTTTTAAAATCCGTTGCGTAGTTTAAAAGATCTAAGCGAACATACAGTGAAAGCGACTTTGTTTTAGACCTCAAACTGGATGTCAGCGATCTGCAACGCGGCGTTGAGAACGGTGCTAACTAATACATAATCTTATGGAAGTAAACTGAATGGCAGCGGACCTACGGTGGCGTGGGTAGTTGTGTCAGAGCGCTAAATCGTGCCGCTCTCGCTGCCGCGCCGCAGATCGCTGACATCCAGTTTGAGGCCTTATCTAGACACATAATAAAATCGTAGGAAAGTCAAAACTGTACATTGAATATTTTTTTAAAAGAATACTTGTGGCGTGATCGATCTACAATCGATATCGAAGCCAAAAATAGTTTTTAGATTTTTTCTGTTTGTCTGTTTGTTTGTCTGTTTGTCTGTTTGTCTGTTTGTCTGTTTGTCTGTTTGTCTGTTTGTCTGTTTGTCTGTTTGTCTGTTTGTCTGTTTGTCTGTTTGTCTGTTTGTCTGTTTGTCTGTTTGTCTGTTTGTCTGTTTGTCTGTTTGTCTGTTTGTCTGTTTGTCTGTTTGTCTGTTTGTCTGTTTGTCTGTTTGTCTGTTTGTCTGTTTGTCTGTTTGTCTGTTTGTCTGTTTGTCTGTTTGTCTGTTTGTCTGTTTGTCTGTTTGTCTGTTTGTCTGTTTGTCTGTTTGTCTGTTTGTCTGTTTGTCTGTTTGTCTGTTTGTCTGTTTGTCTGTTTGTCTGTTTGTCTGTTTGTCTGTTTGTCTGTTTGTCTGTTTGTCTGTTTGTCTGTTTGTCTGTTTGTCTGTTTGTCTGTTTGTCTGTTTGTCTGTTTGTCTGTTTGTCTGTTTGTCTGTTTGTCTGTTTGTCTGTTTGTCTGTTTGTCTGTTTGTCTGTTTGTCTGTTTGTCTGTTTGTCTGTTTGTCTGTTTGTCTGTTTGTCTGTTTGTCTGTTTGTCTGTTTGTCTGTTTGTCTGTTTGTCTGTTTGTCTGTTTGTCTGTTTGTCTGTTTGTCTGTTTGTCTGTTTGTCTGTTTGTCTGTTTGTCTGTTTGTCTGTTTGTCTGTTTGTCTGTTTGTCTGTTTGTCTGTTTGTCTGTTTGTCTGTTTGTCTGTTTGTCTGTTTGTCTGTTTGTCTGTTTGTCTGTTTGTCTGTTTGTCTGTTTGTCTGTTTGTCTGTTTGTCTGTTTGTCTGTTTGTCTGTTTGTCTGTTTGTCTGTTTGTCTGTTTGTCTTTTTGTCTGTTTGTCTGTTTGTCTGTTTGTCTGTTTGTCTGTTTGTCTGTTTGTCTGTTTGTCTGTTTGTCTGTTTGTCTGTTTGTCTGTTTGTCTGTTTGTCTGTTTGTCTGTTTGTCTGTTTGTCTGTTTGTCTGTTTGTCTGTTTGTCTGTTTGTCTGTTTGTCTGTTTGTCTGTTTGTCTGTTTGTCTGTTTGTCTGTTTGTCTGTTTGTCTGTTTGTCTGTTTGTCTGTAAGTATGCCCGAGGTAAACTCAAAAAGTACTGCATGGATTTACTTCAAATTTTGCATGAATTTTACTAACAGGTCGGGTCAACATAAAGGCTACATACATATTATCACGCTATCAGCTACGGGGAGGAGCAATGCGGAGTAAACGAAGTCCGCGCGGACGAAGTCGCTGGCAACAGATAGTACTATATAAAGATAGTACCATAAATTAAATTCAAACGTTTTTTATGTGCTTGATTTGTCTAGAATGACTAACTTTCACACTATGGTACTTAATATTGAATTTCTACTTGTAGATGCACTTAAAGTTTCTCTTTTCGAAAGTAGTAGAACTAACAAATTATATTCATTTTAAAATTTTACTTAATATCTTTGATTAAAATTTTCCACCAGATATAAAATTTTTAGAACTACATTTCATATTGGTAAGTTTTTAACTCAAAGAGCATATTTTAAATGTAAAAATTATGAACGCAAGCCAAGGAATTGCAAGACAGCATAATAAAATATGGGACCAAACATATGACCTCCGCAAAATACAATATTCTTTACAGAAGTATTTCTAATATGATTCTTGTATGCCCGATGTACATTGAACCAGCAATACGAATATCGGGGAAATTTAATATCGTAAAATCTTCCGCCAAAAGATTTGCATTAGTATAATTTTAGCATGTATCTTTAAGTAGACATTGCTTTGATCTTTTTGTATTTTGCATCATTAAGGGTGTATATTATTACATCCATACTAATATTAGAAATGCGAAAGTCTGTTTGTTTGTCTGTTACGATTTCACTGCTGATCCCTTCACTGATTTTTACAAAATTTTAGCAAGGGGTTAGTTGAAGACTTGAGGTCAAACATATGCTACTTTCCTTTCAAAAATTAACACTTAAGGGGCTAATAAAGGGAATGAATGTTTATATGAATGATTATATTTATTACTACTGCTATGTTTTACTGGCGTGTGAAGCTGCGCGGATCAGCTATATTATTTACTAAACACTATTGCTTTATTACCATTATTTGAAAACTAACACATATTTTTTGATGGCTCTCCTGATGGAAAGAAAAACCATCGCCTATAGACACTGAAGATGTTAATTGTGCATTGCTATCCATATGGCGGGATGGGAATATGCATAAGTTTACTGGCTATCTTAACCTCCAAAACCAAAACTTACAAGCATTGACGCTAATGCAACAGGGCTAGTTAAGGCTGTGGTACCAAATACCCGGGAGAGATGTTACTGAACTCTACCACCTAGTAGCAACAATAGTAGTTACACGTATACCTAATCAGTCGTCATTTTCGACCTACCTGGCAAAAAGGCAATTTTTCAAAGTCGCCCGGGCCAACACGGGAAAAAACGTTTGTGAAAGCATTGGCGACACTCAAAAAAAGGTCATCGGTTCTCTTGAGTAGAAATTTCAGTTATATTATTTATTTGTGCTCAAAAATACAACTTACTTCAGGCATGAGTATAATATGTCCATCCGATAAGCTGACCACTAGTTTTATTTCGGACATTCGTATCGTCCCTTCAATGGATTACCGGTAGCAGCTTTGATACATTATTATGAGCTTCTGAGTTAAAATTACGGTTCGGACAATTTTCACTTATTCAGAAACATAATAACTAGATATGTACCCAATTTATCGACAGGCTAGACATCAGACACATCATGGTACTTTAGATCGTTAGGTAACCGTGGATATAATAGTTACCTCTACCTCTTCGGGGTATGGTGTGGCTTTATTTTACTCAACTGCGACTCCATATAGGAAAATATATTGACTAGGAAGATCTGTTCTTCAAAAGGCGCCCGGATTATTAAAAGGGAATATATTTATTTCAGTTACTTTGAAACAATAAAACCAAGCGCCAATAAATCTAGGAAAACAAAACATGGCAATCCAATTTCGGTACGAGTTTTGTGGAAACAAAGGTTGATTCGTGAATGGGAATACTGCGTTGAAACGTTAACAAATTGGCTTGTCAGTACAAGTGTAATGAGCAAATAGTAATAAATCTTTTAAAAATAACGTATACTTATGTATTCTTATCCTTATCTTTACTTAATAATAATTTCGATTGAAAAATTAAACGAATTGATCGAACCTCAAAGTAAGCAAATTATTTACTTGTGTTATGGGTGTTAGTCAACGATTCTAATGCATAAAAATACATATACAAAAATAAACACGTGGGAATAAAAACATCTATCTCTCATATAATTGTTTGTCCCTGTCAGGGTCGAAACTGAGCTCCATCGATTCGTGATTAGGTTTTTAATCACTCGACCGACGGGGCAATGGAGGGTGGACATATTTAGTACACATAACTGAAAGTGCAATGTTGTTCATTTTTATTTTTTGAAGTTATACTTCTTTTAGCGCGTTAGGGAAGAATGATAAGTGCAAATTATTACGATGCGCGCGCACACCGTCACGAAAAATCAACAGCATAAAATTAGTTAGTCAACATATTAGTTTTTCAAAAAAAATTGTCGATTTTTTTTAATTATGACTAAAAAATTCTTTTAAGATATGTAAATAAAATATATTTAACTAGATAATGCTTTATAGTAAAACTTTCTTTCAATGTATTAAATTACCTTTTTTAGGGTTCCGAAGTAAACTAGGAACTCTTATAGTTTCGCTTTGTCCGTCCGTCCGTCCGTCCGTCCGCATGATAGCTCATATATCTTTCATAGTGGAAAGCTATAATTTGGTATGAATATACATATTACTCACGGCAACAAAGTGGTAACATAAAATATTGAAAAATATTTTTTTATTTCGATAAAGTAACTTGTTTGTAAAATATAAAGCTTTAAAGTGCTAATTTTTCTTAGAGGCAAGTGCCCTACCCCCTGCCCCACCCAATTCCAGCTAAACTGTTAATTTTGGAGCGGAAATTCACGATACTAGTAAATATAATAAATTTAAAAGAAAAACTATCACGGTTAAGTAGGTTTTACTAATCTACGAGTAATAGTTACAAGTTATAAAAATGCCGTCTTACAAATCTTCTACTGTAGTAAAAATTCGATCAAAGGGTACGGTAGACTTGATTAAAACCTTACCTGAATAATAAAACATAAAAAATGTTACTTCGAGTCGACAACATATATTCGCAAATTTCTGATTGTCGAGTATTTTGTTAAATTTTAATGGTGAAATGGCAATCAAAATGCAAACACTTTTATAATAACAGCTCACATTTATCAATCGATGAAAAAACTGAGGTTATCAGTATGACATGTATGTATGTGCCTCCGACTTTGTCCGCGTGGAAAAAGTTCTCAAAGTCCCGGGGTTTAGACGACAGTTACAAAAATATTATGTTGTTATTGTTATAACAGTAGCTAGGTAATTTAGTGAATATACTGGACAAACTAGATTTTACCGATCAGTGACAGATACAGAAATACTTTTGGAACCCGCGTTCCACATTCATGGTATTACGTTTCAGGTAATGTGATATTTTTGGATAAGGTATGACCTAATCTCGTGAAGTACCTAATCTCTGTACATAATCCAATATACGAGTATATGTACTTACTTGTAGCATGGTTATCTCAAGGATAGTAACCGTAAACGTTTGGGTATGTTTGTATGTTTGTAAGATTTCTGTAATAAATCTATTTGATTTTATATAAATGTAGAAAAATATTCATTTGAATATAAATTAAACAAAGAAAAAGTATTAAATAATTTTCATTGACCTGAAAGGTAAAGGATCAAGAAAAAATTCTTAAATTCATTACAGTATTACATTCTCTCTGTTCACTTTTATGATACTCTTACGAAGAAATTTTATGCATTTCAAAGAGCGATGGACGATCTCAGTCTAAAACGAAGCAGACATTTAAACTTAGTTTGAATAATTCAAGCAGTGTATTCCAAAATTCGCGGAGACTTGTCGGACTGTAAGACTGAAAGAGGAGGAATTTAATTTATCAATGTTGGTATTTCAAACAAGTTCTATTTGAATATACTTTACAGTGTAGGTTAAAAAGAGAGTAGATGTTTCTCCATGTGGTATGAGAGTCGGAGTCAAAGAACATTTGGGGTAATATTTATACACCTTTGCATTCCTTAATCCGAAATTTGTGTCTACATAGTCACCATACGGTATGACGTGAAGTTTTAAGCACTAATAAATATATCGATCACTTAAACACCTCAAAATCGCTATTGTCTTTTAATATATATCTCCCCAGCCTGTTCATGGCTGTCTTGCATCAATACTTGTCACTGTCGTGTTCCGGTTTTGAGGGTAAGTTAGCCGGTAGACTTGCCGCATGTGATATCGGCACCCTGTCACGCGGATAACAACGCAACATTACCATCTGTAGTTCCTCCTTCCATCAGAAGCAACATTAACATCTATAGTTCCTTTTTCCATCACTATCTGCTTGTTTGCTATCTATTGATATAAAAAAAGCTTTCATGGCTAAATCTCTAATTCAAATTTGATTAAATTTGGTAAGAAGAACGTAAAAAACTCGGGATCAATTATAAGTTTATTTATTCCTACCAGTATGAAATAGGGGACGAAAGTGTGTATGAAAGTAATATTATAATCTGTCATCAAAATAAACTTTCATACACACTAGCAAGTGAAGCTGCACGAATCAACTCGTACTTAATAAAAAAAATTGCACTATTACCATTATTTGAAAATGTCACGTAAAAATTTTGCGAAAACAGGTCACATGTCGTCTTGGGCACCTGGGTTAGAATTTCAAGTACAAGTAAGTTTTAGCCTCAGGCATGAATATGTGTCCAATTTGTCAATAAGTTGGCTACTAGTTTTATTTTGGGGCATAAAACCGTTACCTCAATGCCTAACCAATACCGACTTCGGTATTTAAGTTATCTAGTTCAAACCCTGGGTCAAATAATTTGTCATAAAATTTTAATTTGTCCTAACAAGAAAAATAAAATATAACGTTCTTATGGGTGCTGTCGAGTAAAAATTAATAAATCTATGTTACTTTTACTATTATGACACCTATCAAGCTTAAATCTATTGTGTCTAGGATAAAGAGGCATATAGTCATAGAATAACATAAGCTTCCTTCTAGCAAGCTCAGATATAATACCGCCTCGTTTACATTCCCGAAGAGATAGGCAGAGTTATAATTAGTGAACTTATTGTTATCCAATGTTATGAAATCCCGTGATGTGTCAAGTAAATCTATAAATAAATTTGGTTTATAACTAGTTTTTAGAAAATTTTATATACAGTCAATCTGGCTGTATTCGGCTATGACGACGACGACTATGAAGGAAAAAACTAAAATAATTATTAAACATAAATTATTGTTGATCTATAATAATATTATAAATGCGAAAGTTTGGAGGTTTGAATTGATGGATGTTCGGATGGATGTTTGTTACTTAATCACGCAAAAACTACTGAATAGATTTGAATGAAATTTGGCACACGAGTAGATGATGACCTGGAATAGCACATAAGCTATAACAATATTATTTCTAAGCAACACATTGTATTATTTTAATAATAAATACTTTATATCTTTAAAAACAGAACTCCAGACGCTGTTAGTAGTACTTCATCTTAATTTGTTATTAAAAATATAAAGTACTCATTTTTAAAATAATAAAATGTGTTGCTTAAAAAATAATATTTGTATTATATTTATAGTTGTAGATTAAAATAAATACGAATAAAAATCAAATATCGCTGTATATTAACCAGTTTTGGCATAAACCGGCCGATTTAAAAAGCGCTTCGTGCGACGCCTTGGTAATAAATTTTGTATAACTTATAAACTAATAGCGATCACATTTTAATTGTTTTTGTGAATAAATAATGAACTTGGCGCTCAAATTTGAAATCAAAATATTTAAAAAAAATACGAACTGTCGAACAGTCTCAAAACCGTATGTGAAAACTTTACTTCTGGTTTTTTACAACAAAAACAAACAAAAATTTCATTTCGACCAAAAATTTTAAAATAACGTATTTTTCAATATATTTGAAGAAACTTCATTAATATTTCATTATAACTTCACTGGTTTTTACAACAACGTTAAAAATGTATTTGCTCAAAAATGTCCATTTTTCAGAAGACCATAACTAGACAACTAAGCGTCACACGAAAAAAAAATTGTGTGTACGTATTAACGTCTGCTAAAACTGTAACTGGCCAGAATATAAACTAATGTCATAACCTCACTTTTTTTCCTTGTCCGCTTGACGTGAAACAAAATTAAGCGCAATATGTTCGGTAAGTTAACCTAAGTTTTGATCAATCAATCAGCAATGCCCGGGCTACACGAGGATAGTTTTTCAGGCTAGGATAGCAAGCCAGTGTCAAAAAGCTAGTAAACTAGTACTTCCGGAATCGCGTAGACAAAACTAGCTTAATTTGTAAGCTAGGAAGGTAGTTTACAAGCCAGGAGAGTTATAACTGCTCAATGCCCGTATGGCTTCTAAAGCAGAGGCGACTCGTGACATTTTTTGATGGGAGTTCACAAAAAAATAAAGAAGAAACTAAAGCTTACTGTTTATTTTATTTGTAAAGAAAATCCATTCGTCGGTCTTTTTGGCGAGCAAAGACATCTATTACTTTCTTGTGAAAATTAGATATAAAATTATAATTTATTGCTTTCTTCTTATCCACATAACCAAGGTCTTTTGAAATATTGTTGACCGCCCGTTGGTCGAGTGGTTAGCGACACTGACTACGCAATCGACGGGGCTTTAGTTCCAGACGCATTTTGAGACTCTTCACAATGTTTAATAAAATATATATACTTTATTGTTCCATTTTTAACACAAATGTCACCCACTTTTTAGTATTTAATATTTATTTAAATGAAAAACTAATAAGTAACTGACGAAGCCAGCACTTGTTTTGTTTACATAAGATCGGCAAAATCGCATAAGCAACCCCGTGGCCGAACCCGCGCAGCGACAATATCGTACGGGATCCGCACTTCAGTTTAGGCTAATTTTTCATACGAAATCTTTTGTTTCACGTGTCGGCCCGTGACGATGTTTCTCTTTCGCACTTATCGAATACAGTGCCAGGAAACGTACTAAGCTTTGTTTCATAACCCCTCGTTTACACCAAAAAACATGTTTTATACTTGTTTTATACACAACTTGTAGAATACTTGTCAAAACATAATTATTTGTTTTATACATGTATTGCAACTGTCTCAAACATATTTTCGTTCACACTGTGTAGCCAACAAGTCTTTATACAAGTATAAAACACACTCGCGTTTACACTTGTGTCTAAGACATGTTTTTGATTTGTCGGATACATTGACAGCGTTCTCATCTACGAAGACCTGTCGTGTTTTATACAAGTATTGTTAATTTTATTGAAATTTCTGTATACAACTAGTTGCAAACATGTTTTATACTTTATCCATGCTTGATGGATAATGTTTTATACTTTTACTAAACATACCGCTCCTTTCATCCTTTAGTACCTATCTAATTGCATTTTTTCCTAAATTTGTATCATTTCGTAATATTATGTTAATTATTTTGTAATCTTTTTATTATTGTAATATGTTTATTATTTTGAATTTCATTTTTTGAATGCGAAGAAAACTAAAGTTCTAGTATTTGAAAGAGAAGCAACCAGAACGGATGTAAGAGTTTTGGTCGATGATGTAGTGCTGGAACAAGTGGAGATGACTGTGTATATCTTGGATGTGCTTTTAGCAGGGTTGGAAGGTACATCGGTGATGTTGAAAGAAGAGTGTGTGCAGGGAACAGAGCGAATGGAGCGTTAGGGAGATTACTTAAAAGCACAGTTTTAAGTCAGGGTGCCGTCTAGCCCTGCATAATTATATGCTTATCCCAACACTATTATTGTGTGAGAGTTGGGTATATCAGAAAGGGCATGAAAGTCGAATCAACGCGGTTGAGGTAAGATCGCTGGCGAAGAATATGTGGCGTGACCCTCGCGGACCGGGTTCGTAAAGTGAAAATGGGAGAGAAGTTAGGCTTGAAAGAAAGTCTCGGTGTAAAGATGAGAAAGGGCATTCTCCGTTGGTTCGGATATGTAGAAATAATGGTAGACGGAAGGTTAACAAAGCAGATATTATACAACGCGAATGTGGAAGGATGTAGGTACTGGGTAGAGCCAAGACTGACATATTATGATCAGATTGTTCTAGTACTGTCCGAAGGAGTCAAGAGTTTCCGCAACCGGCGTGTGTATATGAAGAGAGTAATAAATGTGGAGGAAGCGAGACTAGCCTGCAAGGATCATGATGAATGGCACTCGGTTCTCTCTGCCTACCCCGTAAGGCATCTAGCATGAAGATATGCATGTACTTTTATTGTATAATACAGTCTACACTGCACCCATGAACAAAAAATTCCTCAGTATCTTCACTTTCCATTGTGAATGTTGTGTTAAACAGCAGTTAATTGGGCACCCAGGACTTAATAAAACTACAGAATGGCCGATTGATATGTTCCAGTTATAAAAGAACTAAAATAAGTATATTATGTGAGATCATGAACAAGAGGCAGGCAACTAGAAGTTCACAAATAATTTATCCAACAATTTTTGTATTACCTACCTACAACAAGTTTCATACAAATTTTGTCTGCATATTTTGTACAAGTTTTGTATAAAACAAGTTTAATACAAGTTTTGTCTACATGTTTTATACAAGTTTTGTATACGACAAGTTTCATACAAGTTTTGTGCACAACAAGTTTCATACAAGTTTCCAATGTGAACAAGAAACGAAAACATTGCATAAAACTTGTCAAATACATGTATCATACCTTGGTGTAAACGGGGGGTAAGAGCGCAAACGCTGGCGCTCCACTCGGTACACTTGACGCGAAAATCCAAATGTATGCGAAGGTAAGTTTCCACGTTTCTAGTAAACTTAAGAGCGACTGACTCTTTTGTATTTAATTATATATATATATATATATATATATATATATATATATATATATATATATATATATATATATATATATATATATATATATATATATATATAGTATAATTTATTTTATTTCTAATTATTATATAATTTTAATTATATAGAAGTATAGATAATGTAATTTACGTGGGAGTGCACTGTTCCAGTGCTCTTTAGGACGAGCCGCCTCTCGAAATAAAAAAATACGAAAAGGTCCTGGTCATCAAGGGGTTAATAGGATGGAGTTTTATTTTTAAGGCTAGTATAGCCCTCCACCACTGATTTTACTATCTAAAATGGCACTCCTGAACATGGAACTCCTGAACTACTAGTTCAGGAGTTCCATGGCCACTTTCTAGCTCCATTATCAAACCCTGCAAATTTTCTAGCAATAAAGGCCAAATATATCAACCCAATTTCCGATGGCCACCATCCAGTTCCATAATTATTATATCTTAGAAAACATCCGGTCCCTAAGTGTTTGCCAAAACAAACCTAATTAACTCACATTCGATAGGCTTATCTAGTTTAGATAAGAAGTCCTCATGGACTTCTTCCCGCTCAGACACTGCAAATCATCCAGCTTCAAAGTCCTTAAAAGGAGAAATTAAACGAGACCAAAATCGATGGTGTTATCAATTTTAATTAGAAGTGCCTACAACTTCCTACATGTTACATCATAAGACCCTGGAAATCATCTAGCACCAAGGTATTCGTCGAAACAGAAAGAACGAATCCAAACTCGATAATTTTATATTGATTAGTTTAAAAGTTATCATGGCCAACTTCCAGATTCATCATCAGATTCTAGAAACTATCCAGCATCAAAGTGTATTTTTTTATATCATAAGATAGCAAACAAGCAGATGGGTTTCCTGATGGAAAGAGTCAACCATCGCCTATAGACACCAAAGGTGTTAAGGGTGCGTTGCTATCTTGTGGCGAGGTCTAATGCCACATGCACAAGATTACCGGCTACCTTATCCTCAAAACCGGAACACGACAGTGAGAAGCACTGACGCTATTGCGGCAGGAATAGGTAAGGCGGTGGTACCAGACCCGAGCGAGACAATGCAGAACTCTTCCACCTAGTTGTCACGATGGTAGTGACGTGGATAGCCATGCGGTCGCCTTTTACGACCCACCTGGCAGAACGGCAGTTGGTCTTTTCTTCAAAGGAGCCCGGGACCAATACGGGTCAAAACAAACCAAATCATCCTACACTCGATGAGTTTACCTGGATTTGCTTAGAAGTTCTAATAGACTTCTTTCAGTTCTATCTCCAGGCACTGGCAAACATCATTCTTCGAAATCCTTGTAAAAATTTACTCTATTTTTATTCAAAAGTTCCAACGATCACCATCACGCCGTGTTGGTCCCGGCCTTCTTTGAAGAAAAGGCCAACTGCCGTTCTGTCAGGCAGGTCGTTAAAGGCGACCGATTGGCAATCGGGTTACTACCATAGTTGCTACTAGGTGGTAGAGTTCTGCATTGTCTCGCCCGGGTCTGGTTCCACCGACTTGCGTATTTCTGCCGCAATAGCGTCAGCGCTTATCGCTGTCGTGTTCCGGTTTGGAAGATAAGGTAGCCAGTAAACTTATGCATGTGGCATTAGACCTCGCCACAAGATAGCAACGCACCATTAACATCTTTGGTGTATATAGGCGATGGTTGACTCTTTCCATCAGGAGACCCATCTGCTTGTTTGCTATCTTATGATATAAAAAAAGCTGTATTTTATTTCCTAGAAATCGTCCAGCAACAAATTTTTTGCCAAAACAAACCAAATTAGTCCGCACTCGATGGGTTAAACTGGTTTAGTTTAGGAGTTCTCAAGTACTTTTTCCAGCTCTATCACCAGGAATTGGAAGCCATCTCACTCCAAAGTCCTTGGAATGACGAATCAAACGACCCCAAAGTCGATGGTGTTACTCCTTTTTATTCCAACGCTTCCACAACCTCCTTCTAGATGTATCATGAGAACCTGGGTATCATCTAGAGATTTGTATACGTTTGTATAGCAAGGGAAAGTACACATAAAAAAACCAACGAGTCCGAACTTAGTCATGTTATCTTATCTCTTTCTAAATTCTACGCGTGAGTTTCGGTAGCACTCTTTCAGCTTTATCCTCAAATCTCGTCATCATGAGCACAAATCAAACTTAGTAATTATGGTAGCAAAATCAATGAGCCCAAACAGAGTTCGACTAATCCCTACTTCCAGGCTACTTAATGAGATCAGTTTGATGGAACCATAATATTGTAGTGGCAATGAGCTTATGAAGTTTGCCATTTTTTATGCCAATACAAACGGATATCAGGAAGTCGTTAAAAAGTGATTTGCAATATTTAGAAAATCTGTTATTTACATACTAAAATTTCCAGATAAATAGTTGCTGATGAACTGCGAATGAGGATCTTACACTATCAAGCCGAGGTTTTCATGTAATTGTAATATCGATAAAGTAATAAAATATAAAATTTAGTATTGACAAAGCCTTCAAAGTTTATTGATTCCCTTCATCAATTTGAAAAGAGCTGGTAATCTTAAAACGAAAACAGATTCTATTGAATCTTAGCTAAGAACCATCTCGCAAAACAAGGCTTTCAATTAAAAACTGCAACCACATCGGACCATTCGCCTGGCCGCTACGATGCCACAGACAAATACACATATACACAGATACACACCTGAAACTTAGAACATCCCTCTTTTTTGCATCGGGGGTTAAAAACCTTAAGCTGAAGTTGCTAATTATTTTAATTAATTCTTAATTAGGAAGGAATATAATATATACTCTTTCCTTATTCTCATTTGACGTAAAATAATAGAATATAATAGAATTAATTGGAACAGAATAGAAAATATTTATTTAAGGTACTATTTTTATACTATTTTCTATGTGAATATTAATCTACAACGTGCTTAAATATGGCCAAGGACATGAAAATATTGATTAATCATTAGAAATGTTTTAATATGTCTTCATTAAAAAGACTTCTCAAATTTATTATCTGTCGGCACTTTTCACATTAATTGTCATTAATTTTGATTACAGAGGATTAGTTCTCTGTTACTAAAGTTGATAATAAAATCGTTTCTACTTTTCCTTTGTAAAGGTAATTAGTGTGTTTCAGCTTTATATTAAGCTACTAGTCGTAATACAGATATATTTCCAAGACAAGCTGAGTACATATTAAATATGACTATTATTTTACGACGCACTTTATTTATGATGAAATTAAACTAAGTTGGACTGTTTATTGCTTTTGGAACAAATTTTCTTATGAGGCATTTCGGAGGGGTACCCTAGCCAGCAAAAATCGTCGGTAACGTTAAAAAGCGTAAGATTTTTTATAATCAGAAATTTTGTTTTTTATATATTGCTACATTATAGTTAAGTATCAAAATGAACGGTAATCCACATGCATGCTGCTATGGTTAATTCATAACAAAATTTATGTTTTGTTTATAAGCAAACTTTATAACAAAGTTGCATTTTTCAGTCGCGAAATTAAAATGCGCTCCTACACTACGATACTTAAAAAAATATAAGTTCCGGAAAAATGTTTGTCTATTGACCGCTTGATGATTTTAAAGGCCACATACTAAACAAATACTACTAGACACTGTGTTGGGCGCAAAATTTGTAGCCGCTATTATATGAGCAAATGTTGGTAAATCTCAAACGGTTGTGAAAAAATAGAAATATGCCATATTGTGTTATTTTGTCGAATAAAAACCTTAGGCTTAACGCATGCCTCGGGAGTGGTTTTATTTCATCAGTAAGTATTATATCTACATATTTTTTGTGTAAATGCAAGCGACTTTGACAACCTAAGAAATTGCCTTAAAAAGGCGTATCCAGTTTCATCCGTGCTAAAGGCACTCGAAACAACCCAACTCTTGTACTAAATGAACATTGAAAAGTTTTGAAAGTTATTATGGTGTTTGTAAGAAAGTAGTAGGTATGTGGTAATGCTAAACTATGCAAGTCAATGGAAGGTGATTCATGGCGGAATAATGAAGTGAAAGCTACAATTGAGAGAAAGAAGATAGCATGGTTATTTTTTTTTATATCACAAAATAGTAAATATTGCTCTCTTGGCGGAAAGAGAAAACTGTCGTCCATACACACCAAAGATGTTAATAATGCGTCGTTATTCTTGTGGCAAGGTCTTGATACCACGTGCATAAGTTTACTAACTACTTTACCTTCCAAATCGGAATACGATAGTGATAAGCACTACAGCTAATGCGGCAGGAGTAAGTAAGGCGGTGATACCAGACCCAAGCAACCTCTTACTAACTCTCTTGTAGAGCGGCAGATGGTTTATTCTTCAAAGAGAGTTGGGAACATCATATGAGTTGGACTATATATTATATTTGCAAACGAACTATATATATATATATATATATATATATATATATATATATATATATATATATATATATATATATATATATATATATAGTATGATTGATATGAAAAAAAGGATTATATCATTGTTGTAAGAATGCCACTTAAGCTCTTAGTGAAAGAAAAGCATGAAAGAAAAATTCTGAAGTAGTAGAAGAAAAAAGAATAGATAAGATGGTGGTACCAAAATGGAAGCCAATTGCGCCAATGATTTTAAAACCAATGTACCAAGTTGGGCGCCAATTGTCGCGGGTTCGAGAGAAAAAAGAAAAGGCCATTTAGTTGCAAACAAATGTATAAATATATTTCAGTAAAGTAGACCAGATAAAATAATATGGCAGCTGTACGAGCAATTGTACGTTAGTACCAAAAATTGCACAGTAGTACGAATGTAAGGATATATGGCAAATATATCGAAAATAAACAGAAAACGGACGCACAAGCTGGTGAGTAGATTTAGCTAGCGGTGGTGGCGGCAATTGACCCGGCACTGTAGTTCTAGGCCTGTAAGTCGTACTCCAAGTGGCCTTGGCAGTAATTGTTTGGTGTCAACTACCACACAATGTACCAATTTTAAAGCTAAATTATTCTCGTTTAAATTAGTTCCTGCTCCTTTTTGCGAATGCTCTTCATTAAATTGTAAATATCAACAAACTGCACACCACATTCTTTGGGAGTGTAATCTTTTGCAAAACGAACGTAGTCAAATGCTTGATAGTATCCAATGTATATCCGGTGTAATTTATTACTCCGACCTTGTGGGAACACGTAGAAACTTCCGTGCCTTCAAGCGATTTTGTCATATTTACTACTGGAAGCAAAATTAAGTAGGGCATTTTAGTAGTGTAGGGACCTACACGTTCCGTTTTACCTTTTAAGCACCGAACCATAAAAACGATAAAGATAATTATTTTACAGGCAAATCCCGAGGATATGGTCATGGAGTTACAATACTCAATAAATTTATAACTACAGATTGTACATAGCTAGAACAGTTCACTAGTTATTTTGTAAAACAAATGGCACGGTAAGCTCCACGTTTTAATTAAGAGCGTGTATTCGATTTGCAACGAAAACTTCATGTTTTCAAGTTTTTCTAGAGCAATATCGTAATAATGTGAACAGATTATTTGAAGGATATTACAGTTTTTGCAAGATTAAGTCTTGATTATTCGATTTACTGCTAGTTCATTATTTGATCGGCAAACGATTACGTGTGAGGATTTATAGTCTTTTTAAAATAATTCGCCAAAATAAATGAGTTCATATAACGGAATGAAAAAATCAATAGTGTGGAGTAAAGTCAAGGGTAAAGGAGAGGTTAAAGAAAGAAGTTAAGAGGAAGCAAGACTACCTGTCCATAACACAATTATTGTTGAATTTAAGTTTTTTTTTTTGAACTTTTGTTAAATATGCCTAAAAGTGCGAAAAAAACTGTACTCAACAGTGAAACGCATGAGTCTGTGATTCGCTTACACGATTATTTTGAGCGTGAGTCACAAAATGGGGGACCATTATTGCCATTGTCTCAAGTGCGACAACGTGCAGCTGGCGCTTTGTGGATTGGATTAGCTACTGCGACACGAATCTTTACGGAAAAATATGGTAAAGAAGGTGATGAGGAGAATAAACTGTCGTCTCCTAATAAAAAACGTAGGCGTATCCAACCTACCGTCAATATTGACGAATTTAATTGTGCGGCTATACGAAACCACATTTATGTTTATTATTTAAGAAAAGAATTGCCCACACTTGACAAGTTGCTGGTGACACTAAAAGAAGCTAATTTATATGATGGCGGTCGAACCTTGCTGTCAAAACTATTGCGTAGAAATGGACTTCATTACCAAAAAACATTGATATAAAAAATCCAAGATACACGATCAGTGTGTCAAAAACGTCCTCTAAAAATGAGTGCACAATTTTAAATTGTGCACTCATTTCAAATAGAATCGCGTCGGTGGCGACACTCAATTTTATTCATTTTCGTAGATTGCTTTGTAAAAACAACTATAAGTCGTGCACTTAAGGTTGGATATGCAAAGACATATGTTTTTGCCATATCTATAACTAATTAAATGAAATTAGGGACACTTTTGAGTATCAGTTGTGTTCGGGACTGTACATCTAGGGGTTTTTTTATCAATGCCAAAAATCCAACAACCGCAAGATTTTTATGGAAAGGAATGACATTGCCCTCAAACTAGTTGATTTATTAAGAAAAAAAGACGTGTGGCACTCGGAGACTGCCGCGGTAAAGCTATTGCATAGCATTTTTTATCAACTTATGCAATTACAATTATATATTTATTTTATTTATGCAGTTTTTTTTTTTTCTTTGATATTAATTCAAGTTACACATTGAGCGTGGTGACCGATAAAAAAACCATTTTTTTTCTTTTATTAAATAAATGAGATGTTAATATTGTTCAAAATATTTTTATT
Source organism: Apodemia mormo (assembly GCA_036924255.1). Classification (NCBI taxonomy): domain Eukaryota; kingdom Metazoa; phylum Arthropoda; class Insecta; order Lepidoptera; family Riodinidae; genus Apodemia; species Apodemia mormo. The sequence goes on along the minus strand of JAUPFN010000011.1, from coordinate 26,250,163 downwards.
ATCTTTCAATACATGTCGGTTCTTCAGGAATATTTAATAAATGCACTTTGTTTATTCATATTTAAAACACTTTGTACACAAATTATACGAGTACAGATTTTCACTGTTGTACGTAGATGATAAATACCTATACACCTATGTACTTTCTCACAAACAGCTGATTACGGTAGTTTTCCAATACAACCAATGCCATCTAAAGGCGGGTTGTTGAACTAAAGAGACAAGTGTGATATTTCAAAAAGTCATTAAAAGTTCTGGTATTTATCGATAGCTGGAAAAACTAAAAAGTATCACCGCTGTGCCGGTCGGAGTGGCGGGTGTTAGGTTTTTTCGTTACGGAATTTCTGGATTCGGTCTCCACGCTCAAGGCCCGCGATAGAAGCTATGCAATAGCTTAAAAGCCAAAAATATTACCGCTTAGGAAAAAGTTGTGTTTTTAGATGAAACTTGGTTGATGAAACTTTATATTGCGACTCTCTTACTATCTAGACAAACATCTACTTACCATTTATACCCTACACTAAAAACCATATTCAAATGAAACTTGGTTTAAATATCTACATCGATAATATAAATTTCTCTTTTGTAAGTCTTACAGTGGACAAGTCTCTCCAAGTTTAGGAATTTAAACAAAGATGTTACAACATAAGCTATTTTGAAAAAGAAATACAAGACAGGCCCAAATTTTTAGAAATTATGAATTACCAAAATAACATAAATCATAATATTTTACTTTCAAATTGTGTAAACGAAAATGTTACATAAAATTTAATATTGATAAAAAGAGATACAAACTTTTAGAATATTCATTACATTAAATAATTTAAAAGTTTGTAGCAAGAGATTGGGATGATCATTTAAATTGACCTAATCTTTGCCGAAACATTCAGACAAGACCGGCTTGTTATAAAAACAATCTGATGTTCAACTTCAGTTCAATTTATTAATTAATTTAAAACTTTGTTGGAAGGGCTTTGAAGGATTGTTATTCTGGTAAATTCAATAAACAAAATCTGAATAATTTTATCAAAAGACCTTAGTTTAGTTACGAATTAGTATATTTGTTGTATAGGTATTTTCCCTGCGTTGCTCCGGGCTCCGTTTGATGAACAGACCATCTGTGATTTGGTCAGATTGTTTGTAAGCGGTGAACTATTGCCCAAACGTTTTTTTTTCATATTATCGCCTCTTTGATCTAAGAGTAGAAGTAAGAGTATCAGTGTTGAACACAAAAGGTCCTGGGTTCTATTTCCGGGTCGGACAATTTAAAAATGTGGTTTTTTTTCGATTTTCTGATAAAAACAACGTTGCCCGGGATTGAATAAGTTCCCAGTTGACGATAGGCTTGCCACCTATCCCATTCTGGGGCTAAGTATCTTCAGTTAATTGTGGGTGTACTGGCTGTACCTCTGCATACCTCTTTGACGATACGGGCTTGTAGATACTTTTTCACATCATAAGATAGAAAACAAGCAGATGGCTCTTCTAATGGAAAGAGAAACCACCGCCTATACACACTTAAGATGCTAATAGTTCGTTGCTATCCGTGTGGCGGGTAGGTAATGCCACATGCATAAGTTTACAGGCTACCGTGCCCTCTTAACTGGAACACGACAATGACAAGCAGTGGCGTTATTGCGGCAAGAATAGGTAAGGCGGTGGTACCAAATCCCCACGTTGCTTTTATCGGAAAACTGGAAAAACATTTTCTTTGGATTGCTCGACGCGGGAATCAATTCACGAAAATATAAATATTCGTTTAAAACGGGCCATCTGTCTGAGAGAAAGGGTGTGAGAGCGAGAAAGAAGGGGGAAGAGGAGGAGGTAAGAATGAGAAAAAATATAGAACGGAGAGAGAAATATAGAGAAGAATAGAGAAATATGGAATGTGGGAAAATGACAGAGGAGAGGGAGGAAGGTGAAGTGTGGAGAAGAGGGGAAAAAAGGGAAGATAGAAAAGTAAAGGGAGGAAGGGGGAAAGAAAAATAGGAGATAGAGAAAAAATAAATATTGGAAAAATAAAAAATTTCGTTCCAACCGAGTGTTCCACATGACACGACACTCACGCATATTTTATATTAAATATAAATCACATTAAATATATTATTCACTCTGCGTAACCCGCAAGAGATGGGCGTGATAATACTTTATAAATATAAAAATAAAAGTCACTACCATCATGACTAATCCGTGGTCGAGTTCTGCAACGTTTTGCCTGCAATTTGATGCTACTGTCCTGCCCATTGATATAAAAAATATAAGATGCACAGTTCCGAACAAAACTGACATTCAAAACTGTCGCTAATTTCACACAAGTAGTTATAGCTATGGCAAAATTATATGTTTTTGCATATCCAACCTTATGCGCAAGATATATAGTTGTTTTTAAAAAGCAATGTACGAAAAGTAATAATATTGACAGTATCGCGACCGACGTGATTCCATTTGAAATGAGCCCACAATTTAAAACATTGCGCTCATTTTTAGAGGACGTTTTTGAGACTATGATGACTCTCTGATATCTTGGGTTTTTTGTATCAACGGTCCTGCCTATTCCTGCCGCAATTGCGTCAATGCTTGTCACCGTCCTATTTTAGTTTGGTAATTTAGATAGCCGATAATTTAATATTTGTAGCATTACCATCCCGCCACATGGATAGCAACGCACCAATAACATTTTTTCTTTTGTTATCTTTTTCTTTTTAGCGCACAATTTAAAATATTGCGCTCATTTTTAGAGGACGTTTTTGAGACTATGATGACTCTCTGATATCTTGGGTTTTTTGTATCAACGGTCCTGCCTATTCCTGCCGCAATTGCGTCAATGCTTGTCACCGTCCTATTTTAGTTTGGTAATTTAGATAGCCGATAAACCAATATATGTAGCATTACCATCCCGCCACATGGATAGCAACGCACCAATAACATTTTTTCTTTTGTTATCTTTTTCTTTTTAGCGCACAATTTAAGATATTGCGCTCATATTTAGAGAACGTTTTTGAGACTATGATGACTCTCTGATATCTTGGGTTTTTTATATCAATGGTGCTGCCTATTCCTGCCGTAATTACGTCAATGCTTGTCACCGTCCTATTTTGGTTTCGTAGTTAAGGTAGCCGATAAACTAACACATGTAGCATTACCATTTCAACATTTTTTCTTATGATACAAAACTAAATTGAAAATTAATGAAAATAGGTTATAGGCTATTATAGGTTAATCTAGAAAGCAAAATTTTTTCAAATACAAAAGGTAGTGCAAATCATTAGAATCGTCTCCAAAAAATGCGAAATCCGTACTAATATTATAAATGAAAAAGTCTGTTTGAGTGTCTGTTAAGCTTTTACGGCTAAGCCGCTCTAGCGATTTGATGAATTCGGCAATAAAGTGGTTGAAAACTTGAGATGAAATATGAGGCTACTTTTAAAAAAATCATTGAGGCCAAAATAGGGAATGTTAGTTTGTGCGAAAAATTAAATTGATGGCATGATATTTTACTCGCAGACGATGTTAGTAAATTTATACAAGACGAGCCCATTTTAATATAACGTATATTTTACAGTCCAAATTCTACGCTATAATGCACGATTGCGCATTTTAGGTAAATTTTTAATTTATTTTATTTATATATTCTTTATTATACACTTTTGAAATAAAATAGGTAAAAAGGTAGATTTAAAGCTACATACGTTCTCTACCAGTTAACTTTTGGGCTAGCAGAAAGAAAATAATGGATATGTGTAGCATATATCTTTGTATTTTACATTAAAATATAATATAACAATAAAAAATCTTCGTTTTGTTAAATTGAGTCTTACGAATATGGACCAAAGAGTAATTTATTAATTTAGAGGACGAACTTACAAAGTTTGGGTTTGTGCTCAAGGCTAGCGAATAATTTCTCTAAAATTATATAACAAAACTAATTAATATTAAAGTGCCGCGAAGAAAGAGGTATACTTTCAGTTGTAATTTTCATTGTTTCTCAGTTTTGGTAACGACGGATTTGGAACAGTTTTAGCTTTAATATAAAGATATTTGCTACTTGCGGCTGTTTTTACTCTGACAATATTAAATGTTGAATTTTTGACGAATCCGCTACTCTCAGGATATTGGAATTGTGAGATTTTTAAATTGATATGATAGGTATTTTTTAAAGTCAAATAAAAAAAACATAAAAACGTTAAAAAATCGAAACAAAATATGTGAATAAGGATATCCTAATCACAATATGATGTGAAATATATATTCCGTCTGTTATCATTCCTATCAATATTGTTTACTCCTCTATATTATATTGTTTACTCCTTTGAAGAATAGGTATGCCGTTTTGCCAGTCAGTTTGTAAGAGGCGAAAGATTAGCTACGCGAGTCACTAACATCGTGGTTACTAGGTGGTAGAGTTCTTCATTGTTTCGCTTGAGTCTGGTACCACCGTCTTACCTACTTCTCCCGCAATATAGCGTCAGTGTTTGTCACTGGCGTATTCTGGTTTGGAAGGTAAGGTAGCCGGTAAAATTATGAAGTGGCATTAACACCTCGCCAATCGGTTAGCAACGCACCATTAACAGCTTTTATGTATATAGGCGATGGTTTCTCTCCGTCAGGAAAGTCATGCGCTTGTTTGCTATGTTATGATTTAAAAAAATAGAAAAAAAAAACAAAAATTGGTAAAGTGCGTGTCAGGCCACGCGTAATGTAGGGTTCCAAAGTTGCCCATCACAATATTGTGGACTAAGCATGTGGCTGTATATTTCTATACTATGAATATTTAAGCTATTCAACGTCAATGACAAATATATTTATATTCGCACCACAAGTTCATCGCATATAAAAAGTACATATTATAAGTTGGTAAACTATTACTCAAAAACTTATAAAAAGCTTGTAAAAACTTGTAAAGTTTTCCTTTTAAATTCATTATATTTACTACTACAGTGATTTTTTCCCACCCTAGAAACCAACCGTTTAACCTGTAGAGGGAAGGGGGATACTTAACTCTAACAAAATTAGCACATAAAAGCTCAATATCTTACAAACGAGTCCCTTACCCTAAAACCTGTTTCCACAATCTACAATATTTTTCAAAAAACTATCCAACAATACCCCACACAATGGTACGCGAGAAAAAAATTAACATCCCCATCTTACACGTAGAGGAGCTACCTTATAAAATATTTTTCAAGATTTTATGTTACCACTTCGTTAATGTGAGTATTATGTATATTAGTGCCAAATTACAATAGACTGCCCCGTTGGTCGAGTGGTTAGAGACCCTGACTACGCAATCAACGAGGCTCGGGTTCGATCCCCGACGGGGACAAGCATTTGTGTGATGAGCATAAATGTTTGTATTTCCGGGTTTGGGTGTTTATTATATATATTCTAGTATTTATATATGTATTTCTACGTATTAGTATCGTTGACTAAGACCCATAACACAAGCAAATAATTTGCTTACTTTGGGGTTAGATCAGTAAGTGTAATTTGTCCCGTGAATTATTATTATTATTATATAAATTACAGCTTTCTAGTAATAAGGATCGCTGAGATATCGTGCGGACATAGCGAAACTAAAAGGGTTTCTAATTTGCTTCGGAACCCTAAAAAGAAAAACACTTATATTCATAACAATAGCAGCTTCAAAATCGAAAATGATTATTTATTACCGTGCGGAACGGTAAAACTTTCGATACTGGTATTAAATTCGCTACAAGTCGCAAACGCTTCGGGTTGAGAACAAGTTTCCGGTACACTGCTACCAATACTGAGAGTCCTCCGTGAAACCGGACATTTGATATATAGCCGATTTACGAAGTTTTAATTTATGGTGACATTTGACTATAGTGAAAATATGTATTTTGTAAATGAAGTTTGTATATAAATTTTCATTGCATTGGATAAAAGCGAGCGGACGATTTTCTGGTGTTAATATTGCTCTATTGTTCGCGTCCCTGATAATAAATTACATAGTATTAGTAATTTAGTCAATTGTATACCAATACTAAACAACAATTGAAATTAATAAGTTTGGTCACTGGTCCTAAATTTCATCATCAGAGACGAAATTAAGGTAATTAATTTGCAACTTTTCGCTCGAAACTGGACATTTGATGTATAGCCAATTTACAAAGTTTTAATTAATGGTTACATTCGTTTATATATAATAAACTAGCTGACCCGGAAACGTTGTTCTACCTTTTTAACTACCCTTATTTTTTTTCTATATTTTCTCACCTTTTAAATCTTCCCTGGACTTCAACAAAATTAACTTATCGGTTTAGCCGTTCTCGAGTTTTAGCGAGACTAACGAACAGCAATTGATTTATATATATATATGTTGATTTTCATAGCATTAAAAATGCAATAAAATGAGCGGAAAATTTTCTTACAGAAGACGCCAGCGACCTAATTGTCCACTTGTGTCCATTGCATTTTTACCGACTTTAGTAGCAAAAGCAGAAACACATAGTTGTATATATACAGTTACTCAGCGCACGTTTCACTTTGTGATCGAAGCGTCTTCAGGAGAATTGAACAGCACTTTACTCTATAAGAGTTGAAACATTAAGTTTTTACCTAATTAATTATCTCAATTTTGTCGTTGAGTCACGAATTTTCGCAAAATAATTCTGAATAGATTTTGTTACATAGAAATCAGTTATTTTCTAAAAGAGATCAGGTATGAAAAAATACTTTAACAACATAATTAGCAAAAAATATATTTTTTTCTTATAATTTTTTGCGGTGCGAAATGTTAAACTTTTTTAACGGATATGAAACTTTCAAGAATTTAAATGAAAATAAATGGTTATTTAATACATATAAAATTTTACGAATATAAGTTTTACTTTATAATGGTTGGGGGATTTTGCGAACCACACAGCTTCTAAAAACTGTAACCTTTTTATGAATGCAATAAATATATATGCAAAATGGAGTCAATATTTTTAATTATATTTCTATTATTAAGTAAATAATAGTTACAATGATAAAGATAAAATAAATTGTCTTATACAACATTTATTATCGCTATATTTATTTACTTATTATTGCTATAATAATAGATTTAACAAGTATCGGTCTAAATTTAGTTTTACAGATTTGATTATCATATAAAATGGCAATTACTACATAAGTCTAATAACCCGCTCATGGTCATCTCGTAACAGAGCTAATATGGTGAATAATTGGTAGGTGTTAGGGTTCTGGAATTTTTAGCCCGGGTTTCTATACTACCGCCTTATCCATTCCTGCTGCAATAGCGTCGGAGCGTGTCACTGTCGTATTCCAGTTTGGGAAGAAGCAGCTTAAGAGGCTGACAAGACCTAATTTGTTGAAATTTATGTTATTTCAGCAGTTTTTTAAGAAAAACTATTTGTATATAAGACATGACAAAAACTATATATTAATATTCATCATATATCAAAGACCATGGCCGGACTCGATACATAATTGAACAAAATTGGGTCAATAGAAAATAATTGTGCTGATTGGTCTAAAATTAACATTAAACGGTTCTAAATCTTCATTTTTTTGACGTATGGGTCTGGAATTAAAAACATGAAATCATCATATTAATACCTAAACCGCTAGCGAATCATATTTGACTAATAACCTGCACATTTATTTTTTTATTTCAATATTTATTCGTTATATAAAACCTGGCTGCACAGTTTCACTGATAGTGGGCTCTCGTTTACTATCCGAGTAAACGAGAGCCCACTATCAGTGAAAGAATTAGAATGCGCGCTTTTGGTGTTGACAGCGCCCTAACTTATGAATTATCAGTTCATTCCTGACATAGGGATAGCAACGCATCATTCTCATCTTTGGTATTTATAGACCATGATTTTCTCTTCCTATCAGGAAAAACTCTAAGTTACACGAATTAGTCAAAAGTAAGCCTCGAACTAGAAAACTGCTCTCATGTAACTAATTAGAAGAAACAAATGTATAGTATTCAGCGGACTATATCATAGTGGTTACAAGTTATAAATAGATGAAGATTACTTACGCTTGTAAAGCTTGAGCGAGATTTATTTTATTTGCTCTGTCTCTGCTATCTTGTGGCTAGAATTAATATTATAAAATTCTTGAGTGCATCCTTGTCCACTTTTCCGCTTCAAAGGCTCATAAGAAGTATCTTTCATTAAATATACGAGATCAGAATTATGACGTCACACATAAAGCAATAATTATATGAATATTATTTTATAACATGAAATACTCATGATTTTTCTTATGATTATTGTGTCTAGGTTTTATGAACTGTATGTAAGTTATTTAATATGTGTTATTAATTAAAAGATCTTACAAACTCAAGCCTGTTTCTGTTACCCTGATAATCTAGGCACAATTATAAGAGTGTAACAGACCGCTCCGTTGGTGGTTAGTGAACGTAACTAAGAATCGGTGGGGCTCGGGTTCAATTCCCGAAAGACACAAAGATTCGTGTGATGAGCATAGATGTTTTATTTCTTGGTTGGGTTGTTTATTATGTATGTAACAGTATTTATATAAGCATTTCTATGTATTATTGTCGTTAACTAACATCCGTAATACAAGCAAATAATTTGCTTACTTTGGAGTTAGATCCATTTGTGTAATTTATCTAGCGACACTATTATTATATTAATATTATCTGGGCTAGCTCGGTAATTATTGATTACTAGGCATTTCATGAATAGCGGGAAAATACTTATACATCTCGCTTATCTCGTGTTTATCTGAGCCCCTATTGAAGAAAAGACCAATAGCCGTTCTACCAGGCAGGTCGTATAAGGCGACCAATTGGCTATCCGTGTCACTAACATCGATACTATTAGGTGGTAGATTTCCACACCGTCTTGCCTGGTTATATGGCGCCACCAACTTATCTATTTCTGCCGCAATAGCGTCAATGCTTTTCACTGTCTGTTCCGATTTGGACTGTAATGTTATGCATGTAGCATTGTCATGTTGTAACATGGATAGAAATACATATTAACATTTTTGGTGTCCATAGGCGATAGTTTCTCTTTCCATCAGAAGAGCCATCTGCTTATTTGCATCCAATAATATAAAAAAATCATCACGACTATTAACTAAGTGGCAGAGTTCAGCAACTTCTCGTCCGGGTTGGTAACACCGTTTTTCTGTTTTTTCCCGCAATAGCTTCACTGTCACTGTCTTGTTCCAGCGTTTAGAGTAAAGTAGCCGGTAAACTTATGGATGTGATACTCCATCTCTACCTCATGGATAGTAAAGCATCATTAACAAGAACAGGCGAATGTTTATTCCATTTTCATTAGGAAAACCATCTGCTTGTTTGGTATCCTATTATATGAAAAGTGTGATATTATAATAGCGAAAATAATTAATTTACAACAATCAATGATATTATAATATCATTGACAACAATATAATCTATGATGTACTAATTTTAAAGCATTAAGACTGTTAACAACTGGAATTCCACTTTCTGTATCCCGGGAATCCTGCATCAGATTTTCACTGGGTTTTTTTATATCACAAGATAGCAAACAAGCACTTCTTCTATAGATATCAAAGATGTTAATGGTGCGTTGCTATCTTATGGCGAGGTCTAATGCCACATGCATAATTTTACATGTTTATTATGCATGATTAGGTAAGGTGGTACTAGACCCGGTCGAGAAATCTATCACATAGTAGTCACGACGGTAGTGACTTGCATAGCCAATCGGACGCCTTTTCCGACCGTCTGGCAGAACGGCAATTGGCCTATTTTTCAAAGGAGCCCGGGTCAATACGAGGGAGGGGCCCGGTGCAACACGGGGAAAACTTCTAATCGTTCTCGTGAATGTGGCTATAATACGCATAAAAATATTTTTTCCAAAACCGTTTGATACATCTGGAGATTAGCGCAATCAAAAGAAGATTCAAAAAGCTCTACAGCCATAGATGAGGTATATACTCAAAGTCTTCAGCATTGTGATATTAATAAATATATTGACGTATACATGACCTGATATTTAACGCTAACACATAAATGTACTTAATTTTATTCCCCATTAACAACAGAATTGCCAATTTTAATTAAAAAGGCGAATATCAAGGGAAACCTTAATAAACTCATTCAAAATAGCGCCAGCACTTTAAAGTATTAATAAAATTATACGTAAAAGCATCATAGCAGGTAATAAAGACTCTTATCGACGGTCTATAAGTAGGTATTAAACTTTATGGGCCACAACAGGACCATTTTTGTACAAACTCTTTGGAATTTAGATCTTAACTTTGAATAAATGTTACCCGTGCGATTTATCCTGCTATTTACTTACATACTTTAACAAAAAGTAGTTCACAAATAATACAAATTTAAGAAAAATATGTTTTTTATATAGAACAAAGGGCAAACGAACAGGCTCATCTAATGGTAAGTGATCAGCTCCGCTCTTAGACAAATACAGTACCAGTCATCTTGCAGTTCGTTGTCGGTCTTTTTAGAATGAGTAAGCTCTTTTTTTGAAGATACGAGTACCTAAATTGTCTCCGTATTTTTTTTCTAAAAGCCTTATGATCTGATGGTACTAGTCTAGGTATAGACACAGAATACTTAGAGACTACCAGAAGTCAATGTTACATATAAGTATTATTCGAGCATAGCACGCATAGATACCTCTCACGGACGCGATATCTCCGACTGGTGCGGTACAAACTGTACCGAACCATTCCGAGATATCGCGTCCGTGAGAGGTGTCTATGTGTGCGTTGCTCGAATATCACATGTATGTAGATTGACTACTGAGTCTCCAATATACTGTAGTATAGACGTGTGAAGGCTTTTTTGTGTTGTTGTTTACAACACACGATAAATCAGATGTTGCTCTTAATGTAAAGGGAACCATCACCTATAGGCGCTAAAGATATAAAAGTGCATTTAAGCAATGCAGTGCAGTGTGAAAGGATGGTAACACCAAGTACATAAATTTACCGGCTACTTTACTATCTTCACCAAAATACGACAGTGACAACCATTGTTGTTGTTTGGGACTATTTTGAAAAATAGACTATACAGACTTACTGGTGATCTTCGATACTTCGGGAGAGTACTCGGTACTCGATTCTCGTTAAAATGAAATAATAAAATTAGGGACTTAATTTTTGACCTATACTTCTCTTAAAATAAGTGAAATGTGGATATTATACTCTCTAGTACGCGTTAGTCGATATCAAGGACACGCCGCCGCCACCCCCGCTATTCTATGTTGATAGCTCGCTACGCGACACGTGCGTATGTGCGGTGTCCAAGTATAGTGCAGGTAAAAATAGAATTCTCGGTGTACTGTTTACTAAGAAGTATTTTAATATTTATTTTTAACTAGCTGCCGCATGCAACCCGCTCTATTATAAAAGATTTTGGCAAATTCCGCGGGATTATCTAATTTTTCCAGGATAAAAAGTAACATATGTGCTATTTCAGGTCATTATCTACCTGTGTGCCAAATTTCATTTAAATCTGTTAAGTACTTTTTGCGTGATTGAGTAACAAACATCCATCCATCCATCAATCCAAACATCCAAACTTTTGCATTTTATAATATTAATATAGAAATATAGATGTTATTTTTTCTCATCATATATAATCGCCATCTATCACATCCTTAAATATTGAAGGTAACTCACCAGTCAGTCTATATATTATTCTGCCAGGCAGTTTGTAAAAGGCGAAAAATTGGTGGTAAAGTTCCGTAATATTGCCCTCCTATACCATCACTACATTTTACCAACCTAACGACTATTACTTGTTACTGCGATAAATAGTATCAAAAGCTTTACCATCGTGCTCATTCCAGGCAGAGCTAATGCATGTGTTAATACACACGACCACCAAACTTCATACTGAGAGTTTATGTACTGTACGTACATCTTTTTCTCGTATGACAAGAAAAACTCATTATCTAACATAGGTACCATTTTGGGACAAATATGTTTCAATGAATTTTTGCCTGCCTGCGTTTTAAAAAAATGTAGTGAATAACTTTTTCCTGCGGATTAAACTGGATATGACTTTCAAGGAAATTTCATAGGTTGCTAACGTGGCTTGCATTTACACAGAGAAATATAGAGTTATTTAATACTTACCAATGAAATAAAATCACACCAGAAGTATTCCTTAAGCCTAAGTTTTTATTCGACAAGACAAAATAGCAGAATATGGCATATTTTTTTATTTTACTATATGATATATCTACAAGCGTTTGACATTTACTTACATTTGCTCATATGAGCGGCTACGCATTTTGCGCCCAACACCGTGTTTATTAGTATTTTTGTGGTCTGTGGTTTTTCTTTTCATATCAAATTTAAAAAAGACCTTAGGGACTTCCACTGGTATTCATGTGGTCTATGGTAGGTACGATATTTAGTGTTGAAATTATGTAAAAATTGATAACATTGCACGAGTATCATTAACTTAAAATCACCTAAAGTTGTACTTAATTGAGTTGTAACTGTCAACCTAATGACCTTGACTTGCACAGAAGTAAATAGTATAACTTATATTGTCGGTAATATGGTTTATTTTGCCGTGCGCAAAGCGAGCTGTAGGCGAGCGGTAAGAACCGTACCAAGAACTATAACACATCACCACAAAACAAATAGATGTAGAAAACAACTACATGCAAAGGGCGCTCGAGCAACGCGCAGATAGACAACTCGATCTCGGAATGGTTAGGAATAGTGCAAGCGCGAGTGCCACCCGCTTGGACTCGCGTCAGTAAACTTTTTGTGCAAAAAATTTGTAATAAATATAACAATAACATTAAAATATTTAAGTTATTATTAGTAATTCCATTGTTCCTGTTTTATTCTCTACAATAAATCAAACCAGTTTTGTGAATAATCCAAAGTTGACAACCCTAGCGCGACCGCTGAACCTAAGTACGAAAAGTGTAGTACACACCTACATGAGTTTGATTTCTGTACCTATTTGTTTTGGGACATTACCCGCAGACCCCCATAGGCAATTTTTTAGGGTTCCGTACCTAAAAGGAAAAACGGGACTCTGTTGCTAAGCCTCCACTATCTGTCTGTCCGTCTCTCTGTCATCAGGCTATATCTCACTAACCGTGATAGCTATAAAACTGAAATTTTCAAAAATTATGTATTTCCGTTGCCACTATAACAATAAATACCAAAAAATAAAAAAATGAACATATCTGGGGAGGTCCCTATAAAATAAACGTGTTTTTTTCGTATTTTTAGCTCTTAAGGACAGTAACTGGTAGACGCTTAAAATTTTCACGGAATATTTAGTTATATATATATATATATATATATATATATATATATATATATATATATATATATATATATATATATATATATATATATATATATATATATATATATATATATATATATATATATATATATATATATATATATATATATAAAAGGTGTTTAAAAATAAGTAAATAAATAAAAATAAAGTAAACGTAATTTTTAACAACAAACGTGATTTTCTTTTATATATGATGGTACGGAACCCTTCGTGAGCGAGTCCGCGTCGCACTTGGCCGGTTTTTTATTATTTGTAGAATAAACTTAAACGTGACCGACTCATAATTCGAACGCTATCTTTGGAAGCCGAACGTATTACCACGAGATCAACGAATGAATTATTTACTATTTTCCTTATTAAATATTAGTGTCAAGAAGATTGAGCCGTCACTAACAGATTTACACTACATAAATTTGGGATTGTGGTTATCTATAGATAGCAAGCAGCCTACGTAAGGAGACAGTGACATAAGACCGACCTCCTTTAAATTTATGCTGATTGCGATCCTTTAGTGATGTGTGGGTCTAGTTTATTATCAAAGTGAACATGTTTCAGTTGAGTTTTTAAACGTATGTTGAGTATCAACAGTAACTGAAGACTAGATTCATAAACGAATATTTATTCGATCGTGAAATCGATCTGATTTTCTCAATCCATTTTCCCCGTGTTGGTTCCGGGCTTCTTTGAAGAATAGACCAAATGCCGTTCTGCCAGGCAGGTCGTAAAAGGCGACCGATTGGCTATGCGAGTCACTACCATCGTGGCTACTAGGTGGTAGATTTCTGCATTGTCTCGCCCGGGTCTGATACTACCGCTTTGCCTATTCTTGCCGCAATAGCGTCAGTGTTTGTCACTCTCGTGTTTTGGTTTGGAGGGTAAGGTAGCCGGTAAACTTATGCATGTGGCATTAGATCTCGCCACAAGATAGCAACGCACCATTAACACCTTTGGTGTCTATAGGTGATGGTTGACTCTTTCCATCAGGACACCCATCTGCTTGTTTGCTATCTTATGATATAAAAAAATGCCATAATACACTTTAGCTGTTTTTGTTCCTCCTAAAATGTTACGGTGGAAAGAATGAAGATGACTAAGAATTTTTAAATTTTTAATTTAAAACTGAATTTTTAAATGACAAATTATTCGCATTTTAATGTTAACAACTACCAAATCTATTAGCATATACATTTTAAAATTATTTTATATATATATATATATATCCGTGTCCGATAAAAGTGTTGTAATCATCGACATAGTAATAGTTATAAAGTGCTTTCAAGGATTTTCTCGAAAATATAAAATCTCAGTAACAACTTGGAGTCTGGTCGGTGCTGTGTTATTACTCCCGTAGAGCTATCGGTCCATGTTATCGCTAGAAATATTCAGTAATCGTTATCAGGTTGGTAAAATATGATGATAGGAATCACCATTCATCTTGCCAATTGGCAAACTATTAAATTTCAAGTTCATCAGTACTGGAAAGTCTATAGGCGTTCGGTATACTCTACCTACCTCGCAAGTGAACCGGAACATTTTGAAAAATATTTTTTTTATTTAAAACTAGGTCCAAATTAAAAAATTTTTAAAAACTAATATTACGTAAAATAATATTAAGTAATAAACTAATTAAGTATCTACAATATTTTTATTAAATAAGCTGGTAAAATATACAGGAAATTATGCAGTAATGAAAGCAACATTAAAATGGTTGTGCTAAAAACCGGTCCGTATTACAAAGCTATGTAAAATAGGATGAAAAATAAAGAATGAAACGTCGTTTATGCTTAAAAAAAGTTAGACACTAATACACCAAATACTAAGCATTTCGATACTCAAAACTAAACCTATCTAACTCGCGCAACTTCGCCCCGCGTGTAGATTAACATGTCGACATAATCCTTAACATTATAAAATTTCATGACCAATCAGATTTTGAATCTGCGATAAATAGAATAATTATGACTTAGTCTTGCAAAAACGATATTGCTCTGGAAAAAACTTGAAAACATGAAGTTTTCGTTGCAAATCAAGTACACGCTCTTAATAAGGTTCCGTTTGTCATTCTTTGAATAAGAAACTCTAACTTCTGCCCTCACAAAGACGTACTTTTACTATTGCTAGTGTCAAGCAACTACCTATATATTATGGAAATGTACTAAAATTATCTCAAGTAACCCGTTGATCAAGTAATTAGCCTATTTGGCTCACATCGTGAGATTCCAGCGGCGAAAGTCTGCTAATGGCGTAGATATTAACTAACACCTTTTTGGTTCAGATAAGCACGTAATGCTAGCGATAGTTGTATAATTTGTAGCCAACTTTGTCCTGAAAACAACGCCACAAACCAGTAAATTTTATAAAAGCTTGTAAAATAATCAATAGTCGTCGTTAAATATGGATGCCACTTTGCATACATATTTCACATTTTGTATTATTGTGAATGCCCTCTCGTAAGTCGATTTCAGACAATGAATATGCAAATATTGCCATCAATATTCATCGCAGTTTCATCAATGAAAGAAAATTCTTTGGCGAGATATTGTGGCTTAGTTGGAAAAAAATCCTCAATCATTTAAAGTTTTAATGAATGAATCCATCGATCCTTATATAATGACTGAATGAATAACTTTTTTATACAAGAGGGCGAACGAGCAGGAGGTGCACCTGATAGTAACTTATCACCGCCACCGCCAATTAATAGTAATTTATTATTATTAATATTAAAATGCCCGGTTGGCGATTGGCTTGTCAACTATCACATTGTGGGACTGTGGGAACTGTGGACACACTGTGGGAAACCTTCGGCTAATCGTGGGTGCACTAGTTGTACCTCTGTTTCGGGGAAACGGGCGTGAAGATACTTTTTTATAAGGAGAGAATGTCTTATATATTTGTTTGTAATTAATAAATTCAAAGACCCCGATATTATTATTTTACTAGTAGAATACTATACTGTCACTGAATAACACAATATTATGCAATATTATTTTCTAAAAATAATGAATTCCAACAAAAAAAGCTGGTCGATTCTACAGGCCATTCCTAACACTTCCCGTTAAATGGAGCCATTTCAATATTAAAACTTCTTTGATAAAAAACCTACCTAGCACAAATTTTTGAGTTCAAACAGTTAAAAAATGTAAAGTTTTTAAAAATGATACTTGGTAATTTAACTTTCGAAAAGATTTCGATCTTTCAAATGTCATTCAATGCAATTTTTGATCTCTAAATTCTTACGTAGTATTGTATACTCTTTGATTAAATTGTTTTATCAAAACTATAAAATCGATAGGTTACAAAATGTCGAAGAAATGTAAAAAAACTGTTTTCAAAAATGATGTCATTGATAAATCTCGAATGAATCAACGAATTTGATGAAATTATTTAATCAGAAGAGCTGACTAGATTTTTAAACAAATCGACATTTTAGCCTGAACGTTATTTTAAAAATATCAAGTAAGTTTGCTAAAAACAACAAAATATTAATATTTATAAAAGCTGACATAATATTTATTAAGTAATCATGTTTTTCAATTTAAAATTTTAATCGAATTGTTCTATTGTAAAATTGATGATTTATGTTACTAAAATATAAGAATAGATAAGAAACGTTCCATAACAGTTCGCTTGTAGGGTAGACATATTTAACTGGATAGCCAAAAATTCTTGATCCACAATGATTTACCGGTCTGTAGCCTGCCGATTTAGGTGGAGATCTCCGTTGCCAATTTCACTTATAAACTATCTCTTAATACTCAGTGACAACCGAAAAAACAGTTTTGCAGTTGCTAAGTTGTTATCTTCGAGTTGAAAAATTTTAATAGAAAGGTATTTTTTTTTTCTATGACGATTTGTTCATCTGCAACCAAACAGGCTATCGAATACGTAGGAGGTCTATCAATAATCGAAAACAATAATGTTTAAAAGGTATCGTAAAATCAACTCACCGTGTTGATTTGGGCTCTTTCGAAGAATAGACCAGTTGTCGTTCTGCCAGGCAATGCTTCAATGCTTATCGTTATCGTGTTCCGGTTTGGGGGGTAAGGTAGCCGGTAGACATATGCATGTGGCATTGCCATCCCGCCACATAGATAACAAAGCAACATTAACATCTTTGATGTCTTTAGGCGATGTAAACAATTGTGAAAACAGATGCAAAATTGAAGCAGACATTTTACTGAAACAACTCTAACAAATTTTTACTGAAGTGATGTAAGCTTCAAAAAGAGAAGTAGGTACTACAAACGAACCATTATACTTATACATAGTTTTCAAGGAAAGAATGCTTTCATATCACCCTTATCGTTTAGTTTCTAACAAAGGCATGGAGAGGGTCCTCTCGCCCGCAGGATCATGTCGTATAATGGAGTCGCTGAAGCCAGGAATTATTCCCGACATGCCTTCATTTTAATGTCGTAATGGAAGCGACGCGATGGCGTGACTGAACAATGGTTGGTTAATTTATTTTTGTTTGGTCTTTTTTATTTATGAGCTGTCAGAGCGTGACAAAATATTGTGGAAGCTGAAAAGACAGGTCATATGAAGAACAAATGACTGTTCTGTTACGGTTCGCTGGTCTGCGAACATTTTTCTCTTTTTTTACAAAATGTTATATGTTAAATACCTCCTCGAAAACTAACCAGGTAAAAAAATATATTTCAACTTGTAGTCTACATATTAGTACGTGAAGCGAAAACTTTGTGGCCCTTTTTACGACGACCACGCGAAGGGAGTATTAAATTTGGCACGGTTAGGCGCTTTGCAAATGGCGGGGTGGGGTAGTCTTTTTGACCGCGAAGCAATAAAGACCACGTCTGCCCATTGTTGCCCGCCTGGTACCTGCGACACGGTTTTTTTGTCAGGGGGGTTGTTACTCCCCAGTTTAGTTGTATTCGGCCGCGCACGCCGCGCCGCCTGGGTGGCGTATGTCAGTGGGATATCGCTTAACTTGCACGACAGTCGCGGTCACGTCGTGCTCGCGCATACTACTAAAAACGGGGTTGTCACTTGAGAAAAACTTCTCAAGTGACAACCCCGTGCCAATGTTCGCAGATCCGTCATAAAACTGAGCCGCGTAAAGAAAATTGACGGTTTGCGCGCGGTTTCAATTTTGCTTGCAGGTTGCTCTTTCGAGTCTAGATAATGTATTTTTATACCTAAACCAGACATTTAGAAGGAAATGAATCTTCTGTACGGTAGTACTATTAGGTATTCTGTGCGTATGAGTGTGTTGGTAGTATAGGATTCACTTTGTGCTATCGTTTGCAGTGAAAGTGACAGGCCAAACGCACCTCACCATTTGCAAAGCGCCTAACAATTTACATTTTGAAGAAGTGCAGAAGTTCTATATGCATTAGAAATACATTAAATTAATAAAAATAAACATGACACACACTACCCTTTATTTGACACACATCAGAACATAAACAGATTTTATATACTCCTAGTTAACCCGCGCAGCTTTGCACTTGAATAGATTAACATGTCGATGTAGGTTTCAAATTTTCATTCACTATTTCAGTCCCTTAGGGTTTTATTTTTGAAAAAAGCGTATGTTTGACCCCGAATCTTCACCTATCCCAATGCCGAAACTTATTAAAATTGGTTAAATGGTTAAAAGCATAGCAGATAGAAAGACTTTCGCATTTTTAATATTGGTATGGATATGAAAGAACCTTCAGTAAGTATGTCTTGAAAAATCCAAATTCCTTACGACGTAGGCAGAGAAAATTCAGTGCCATATGTAGTGATATAGGGCACTCAATTCTCTGGCATGTGGTCCAGACAAACTTGCCTTGCTTCTTGCAAATTCATAACTCTCTTCATGCAAACATGGGTGCTTCGTAGACTCTTGA
The DNA here is from genome assembly GCA_036924255.1 of Apodemia mormo. NCBI lineage: Eukaryota > Metazoa > Arthropoda > Insecta > Lepidoptera > Riodinidae > Apodemia > Apodemia mormo. The sequence continues at coordinate 26,230,999 of JAUPFN010000011.1, read as the reverse complement.
TACCACCACCGTTTAGGGTATTTGTTGTTTGAAAAAATTAGCTTGTATTTGCCTCTAAATCTTCGACTATATTCAAGTCAAATTTCACCAAAATCAACTCAGCGGTTTGATCATGAAATTGTTACAGATAGACACACAAATGGGCTGTTGCATTATAATATTTGTATGGTTGTTGTTTATGGTTAAAGTTTGTTATCAAACTTACAAGATATTTTATTGCTTAGTCTATGGTCAAACGGGGTCATAGAATTATGTTCGAATTTCGACAAGTGAGCGAGCGCTATTAATTTTTGTTACATGTTTGTATTTTACACTAGCTGATATTCGGGTTAGCTCTGCCTGCGATCCTTTTAAATACCCTTTTTGGCCACTCAGGAGTTTCTTTTTTTATATCATAAGATAGCAAGCAAACAGATGGGTCTCCTGATGGTAAGAGTCAACCATCGCCTATAAACCAAATATGTTAATGGTGCGTTGCTATCTTGTGGCGAGGTCTAATGCCACATGCATAAGTTTACCGGCTACCTTACCTTCCAAACCGGAACACGACAGTGACAAGCACTGACGCTATTGTGACAGGAATAGGTAAGGCGGTGATACCCGGGCAAGACAATGCAGAACTCTACCACCTAGTAGTCAATAATTTTCAATTCTGGTTCGCGAACCATTTTTGTGAACCGGTACGATTTTTGCACCTTTCCAAATATCCGGGTAAGCGCCAAAAACGTTTATAGATAGAGTGAAAATTTTGTGCAGTGGGTTAGCGAGAGTTTCAGCACAATTTTTAGCAAATATAGCTGGTATACCGTCATTTCCTGGCCCTTTATTTGGATTTAATGATTTTGAAGCCTTTGAAACATATTCTTTTGATACACTAAGATTATACATAGTGTCGACAGGTTCTTCGTAAGATTGTAAGTTACAGCTATAAGATGAGGTGGGTTATAGGAAAACACTTTTAAAAAAGCAATTAAAACCTTCGCATACTTCGAGTTCATTCTTATGTGTAGTGTTTCCAAGAGTTAGCGTGTTAGGATAACCAGATTTATTATTCCTTAGGGATTTAATATAGGTCCAAATTTTTTGGGGTCATTTTTTAGAGTAACCTGAATTTTCTCAATATACGAATTATAACATTTCTTTTGTACTCTTTTTTGCCTTGCCCGTAAAATAGAAAACTCGTGGTAGTCCCGTGGATTTTTACTTGATTTTCAACGAGAGTGTGCTCTTAACTTGTCACGAATTATATGTATTAGGGATGAAGAATACCATACGGGGTAATTTTTTGAAGCAGAGTAAGTTTTTTAGGAACAAATTTATCAATTCCCTTGTGAATTTCAAAATAGAACTGTCGAACAATTTCGTCTATAGTTTCACCCTTTAGCAAATTATTCCAGTCGATTTGGGAATAATAATTATTTAGGTCATTATAGTCCGTCTTGTAAAAATTATACCTAGTTACTGTCTTAGACTTTAAACATGGTGTTGTAAGTTCTATTTCTATTTCTAAGCATGGATGGAATGAATCTTCAGATACAAGGGGATTTTCTGAAAGAGAAATTTCTAAATTTGTGTCACTAAACAATAAATCTAAAATATTATTACAGCTGTTACTATAAAAGTTCTGCTGACGTATACCAGCCATACTACTCATGTCGATAAAGCCTGCCGCAGAATCTCGTAACTCGACGGAACCACGTTTATAAAATACAGGGCCCGCAAGTGACCAACCCACATTCGCTAAGTTAAAATCGCCCGCTATAATAAAGCTGTCGTTAGTATTAGAGGGCAAAATATTTATAAGCGAGTTAGTAAACGATACGAGCCTTGATACCTGCAGATTGTCGGGCGGTATATATACGAGACATATATGTAGGTTTCTTTTGTCGTCGGTACGATTCATTCATTAATATTCATTGGATAGCAAAAAGCAGGCTCTCTTGATAAAATAAGAAGACAACACTCATAGACACCAAAGTGGCTAATGATGCGCTCCTATAATAAGTCTATTGGCTACCTTACTTTACAAACCGGAACACGACAATGACAAGAACAATAAGTAGAGTCCACTCAAGTGACCGTTCCTTATTGTAAAATATTGAAGATACACTACCAATGTCTTCTGTCTCACTTACTCAGCCACTTTCCAAAAGTCAGTTTTAAATGATTTTTAAGATTATCCTATATAAAAAAAAATACTTATTTTCTTTCATACAAAGCTAGTTCTAACAATAACGAACCCAGCAAAAAAATAATTATCCAATTTGCTACATTTCAAATGGAGGTCAAATGGTGCTTGAGTTTAGCAATTTCGTATACAACGTGCCGGAGACTTAATATTTATTTTTAGACCGTACATAAATAGATTAATTCAAGAAACTCAATGGTTTAGGTACAAGACAATTTTATTGTCATAATCTGTTTAATAAGAGCGGCTATTTTGTAGTAATTCGTTCATAAACAATCTAGTACTCCGGTATCAATGTAATTGTACTTATTTCTTCCGTGTTCAATCTAGTACTACGCCCGTCAAAACAATGATATCCTCAATGGTAATGTGTTGTGAGTGACCTAACAGCACATAACGTTAGTAAACAATTATCGAAAACTTTGTTCCAAGTTTAAAAAATATTAATACAAAGTATTTATATAGACAACGGAAAACCGTGTATAAAATTAAACTCGTAGGTCATATGCGTTTTTATACAAATATTCATTTTTTTAGATTAGTCATACTCATTGGTATCTTCAAGTTTTCTTATTGGTACTATATCGTATAAAGTTTATATATTCTAATGGATACATATTATAAAACAAAGCCTCTCACCGCGTCTGTCTGTAAAATCGTGATAAACTCAAAAGCTACTGAATGGATTTTAACGGATGTACACGTATTGGTGAAAAACTAGATCTCATGGAAATCATGAAACCTATGTTTTTTTTTATATCATAAGATAGCAAATAAGCAGATGGCTCACCTGATGGAAGGAGAAAACATAGCCTATAGATACTAAATATGTTAATGATGCGTTGCTATCCGTGTGGCGGGATGCATCATACATAATTCTACTGACTACCTTACCCTCTAAACCGGAACATGACAATGACAAGCATTACCGCAATTGCGGCAGGAATAGTTAAGGCGGTAGTACCAAATACTCGGGCGAGACGTAGCAAAATTCTATCACTGAGTAGCCACGTTGGTAATCACACGTATAGCCCATCGGTCGCTTTTTACGACCTGCCTAGCAGAAAGGCAGTTAGTTTATTCTTCAAAGGAGCCCGGACCAATTAGTATAAAAGTCAAACAGTGAAATTGTACCCACTAATTTATTATATTCTCAAAACCGAGTTGTTTGTTTCTCTAGTTATCGTGCACTAGAAATTTCAGAATCTAGTTTAGAAACAAGTTCTAGGAAACACGTAGTAAAAGAATTGCTGTGCTGCAGAAACTACCGTAACTTATTTACCGTATCTACGTGTAGTTAAATTATTAAATCAGATAGCCTCCATGTTTTATAACCTCGGATTTTATACTTAAAAATAACTTTCCTTGTTATTTTCTATTCAGCTCAAATTATTTTACCCTAGCTGTACTCGCTATAGCGTGATTAAATTAGAAATTTATATTTCTCAGATATATTGCATTTTTAAGTAAGTATCATCACATCGGTCCCTCTTCAGGGTAGGAAGAGTGAATTTAACATGTGTAGATTTTCCAGTTCACTACAATTTAGGGTTTCGTGATTGGCGAGATCTCTATTGCAGCATTATACTGCCTTGATGATGATTTCTGCTTATTTCTAGCGGTAATTAGGGGTTTTAGGCACTTGAACGTGCGATTTGCTGGAACCTCTATGGCATATCAAATTACATCGCGATTAATCGCTTGGGTCTCCCCAATCGCGCACTCCCCAGGTGCTTCTAGCGGAAAAAGTAACATCGCTTCGTAACGAAACGATATCTAAATTTGTAATCGTCTCTGAGACAACGAAAACCATTTCCTACCTAATGTGAAACTGCTGTTGAGATCGTTGTGTCAAGGGCCCACAAAGCCAATGTGACTACCAACAAAAACCTAGACAATAAAAATATTTATTCACACAATTCGTTACTTTTATTGTTTTGTTACTAATTATAACATTGTCTACCAACTTGAGATAACGATTTTACACGTGTTGGGCAGGTTTTTTAAAAATAGACCTACTGCCATTCTGCCAGATATGTCGTAAAAGGCGACCGATTGGCTATACGTGTCATCATATTGGGACTACTAGGTGGTAAAAATATGCAACGTCTTGCCCGGGTATTTGATACCACAGCCGTACCAATTCCTGTCAAATAGAGTCAATGTTTGTCATTATCGTATTCCGGTTTGAAGGGTAAGGCAGACTTATTCTTGCTGCATTGTCATCCTATCATATGGTTAGCAGCCTACCAATCTATCCAATGATATCCCACACTATGGAGTAAAGGAGAAACAAATTAACATTCCCACTTTATACGTAGAGGAGCTATCCCAAAAAAGGTTTTTCAAGATTTTATTATACCACATTATTCCCGGGACTAATAAATAAATACATGCCAAATAATAGCTTTCTAGGGTCTCTGGGCTGGACCACATGAGTAGATAAACGGAATTGTATTACTCTTTGGCTGGACCGAGGATGGACTGAGGGAAGAACGGACGGACGGACGGACGGAAATAGCGAAACTACCCTAAATATTAAGACATTAAATTTACCATATTTTGCAGTTGCTGTTGCAATAATGTTAACGCTATAGCGTCGGTGCTTTTCGGTTTAAACGGTAAGCAACCGGTGAACAAACTTCATATGGCATTACCATATTCACATGGATAGCAACGCACATGGACATCTTTGTCAAGTGATGGTTATATTTTAATCAGGAAAGCCGTTGGCTTGTTTGCTTCATTATGATGTAAGAGAAAAAACTTTAGTACGTAACGTAACGTATGCTTCTTGAATTCAAACAAAAAATAAATCAATTGGTAACACATAATTACAATTATTGGTGTCTGCATGCAGTGGCGTAGCGAGTATCAAGGTTCAAAAAGACTCTATGGTTCAAATTCGTATTTTCTCATGTGTTAATTAATTTAACTAATCACCGTACGCTATTCCTGTTGCTTTACAAAACACATTAAGTCCTTCTTCCTGGGCATTATTTTTTTATAAGGTTTTTAAGTTATATTTTTTACGATCGTGTATCACCCTAAATGGGCAGACTGCCCTTGCTAAAATAAAGTTTAAAAAATTATTATAAAACTTAAACTTCTGGTAATATAATAATATTAACCAACAATAATCCAGAACCTATTTTAGTTAGAGTTTCCAAAGACATATAAATTTGCATAATATCACCACCACGTTCAATTAATGGAAATGTATACACAGCCGTTAAAGCCCCACATACGCACTTGTCTGCGGTGCGAGGGGTATATCTTAGAGTTCCTTGTATTATAGAGTCCAAGTACTGCACGATCTTTAAATCAGCAAAGGCTTACATATACATATTACAAATATATACTACAGAGAGAGCACAAGAGAAATTTGATGATCGAAGCTTGAGTGACTAACGAGCAAAGCACCTTATTTTTTTGGTGTGAAACACTCATTGGCGCACCCATGCAGATAAAATCGACTCATGTACTGAGACGCCAAAAAATTGTTCGCTATCTTCCATTATAAATTTACCGCATTTATACCTTCTTTTCGTATTTTTAAAATAAAAAAGAAAAAGAATCGTCATATTTTTACTTTTGTTTTTCATTGCCCGGGATTGTAAAAGTATCTTGCTGGCAATAAGGTTGCCATCTATCACATAGTGGGACTATACGTATGTATCTTCGACTAATCGTAAATGCACTGGTTGTACCTTTACCTACCTCTTCGGGGATACGGGCGTGAAAATACTCAAATTAATACTTTTACCAAAGCATTCTTTCTTGCAGATATTCTGTACAAAATATTTCAGATGCTTTATATCTGCCACACGTTCAATTTGCACACCATATAATGGTAGAATATGTTGGTAACTTAATTTATTTTTAACAACTTGTAACACCCATATTCTTGCAAATAAATATTTTCTTTCTTTCTTTCGTTTTTTTTTTTGGGTCAATTATAATATACAAAAGAAATATTTGTACACTAAATATTTCTTTTGTATTGCATTTTATTTTCTATGACCAGTAAATAATTATTTTAAAAAAAGAATTATTTTTTGAATATATATTTATTCGTATAATTACTTAGTGACTGTACAGTAAATACGCCAAAACATTTCTGATGAAACTCTCCTCATCTTAAATGCGCACGCTCTATGTTAATTTTTACTCAAATAGTTGAACATATTAAAGACTTTTACTTAATTAAATAGGTATATCAGCTATTATACAAAGTTTGTCTAAAACTTTGAGCATATTTCCCTTAGTATATTATTCCGTTAATCCGCCTATCAGCTCCGGCATTTATGTTGTGAATATATGTGTTTATTCCAAGGCTTATGAACATATACCGTATAACCGCTGTGTGTTGGTTCGTTTGAACCTCTGTAAAAATTAACTATCAGCCATTTGGTCACGTAGTTCGTAAAAAGAGTTGCTCAATCATGTCTTCACTATCATGGCTACTAGGTAGTAGATTTCCAAAATATTTCTTAGTATATAACTATTCTACCTACATATACCTGCCGCAATAGCGTCAACACTCGTTACTGTCATTTCATTTACTGCATGATTTTGTATGAAAGAACATTTTGTTAAATAGTAATTTTGACGCAGGTAATTGTAATTCTATTGATATCTTTAGTGCTATACCAATTCAATTATTTTCTCTTGCAGATTCAGGCTTTTCTTTGCGAAAATGCATGACTCAAAGAAGAAAACTATTCAGTTTGCAATTTTAGGGTTAGCTTATATTGCCGCAGAGTCAACGCGAATCGATGCGTCATGTTTTTAAACTTTCAAACTTTTTTAAAGTATATTCATCTTATTTCTATTAAGTATCGTTCTATGTGTTATAAAATTACAAAGATGCGTAACACGGCACATCAACGAATGAATCCGCGCGACGACGCTTAGTTGGAGCCGAGCAAATTGCATAAAACAAATGTGTACGTTACTTAATGGAAAAAGAGATGAAAATACTATATGGTTTAAAAAATATGACGCTTCGCTTCACTTCCATTCTGCGTCAATGTGAGCTGACACTTACGTGGACTTTTATTTATCGGTCCGCCGCAATGCCACTGAAAGGAAAATAAGAAAGCAATGTAAGAAAGGACCAAATCAAAAAATGGAAGGAATCGGTCGGAAGATATACCTATAAGTAATTCACAAATTGATCTAAAGGAAAATCCACCTGAGTTGTTAAATGGCAAGCCACTCAAATACCACACTAAAGTTAAGAATCATGGGCTCATTATGTCAAATAATCTTTCATGGTCTCCGCAAGTAAACGAAGTTAGGCGTAAGCTTATGGCAATGTTTCACCAGCTGAGAAGAATGCAAATTTTTTTACCTTTGTTAAAAAACCTAATTTATATATTTGAAAAGCTGTAAATTTTGAAAATTTAATTCGATTTAAATTATTGAAATGACATTTGGCGTAGTTTTTGAGGACTAAAATATCGTAAAATGTCTAAAAATTATTGGTTGTAAACTTTCAAATTTGTGTCGAAAAATACTTTTTAAAATTTTTCGTCCACAATAAGTTCCGAACGGATAAACCGATTTTGATGCAAATTACGGTATTGAATGCATTTTTTAAGAAATAGAGCTGATTAGGTTTTGTACTACTATTGTTTCATAAAAAGTTATTTTGAGGTTTTTCAAAGTATTCTTGATAGAATCGATTCAGATTTTCAGAAAGTCTAAGTTAAGCGGAACCCAATCGAATGTCATCAACCGCATTTCGATCGGCCAAACTGTTCAAAAGTTATGAGATGTTTACACAAACACATACGCACACATACACGTACAACACACACAAACACACACACACACACACACACACACACACACACACAATACATACTGACGTCATCGTGAAAATAGTTTGAAAAGTTTCCTAGGACCTCAAAACGTGGAGGTCTGGTGAAAGCTCGATATTACAAAATCAGGGCTAAATCAATAACATCCTTATTTATACATATACGTAGTGAAAAGTAAAAATAAAAAAGCAGCCTATGTTCATCCACGCCAATTGCAATTATACTCACGACCTTAAAATATCATTGCAATAGGCCCAGCAGCAGTTTGACCATTATAACGTCACAACAGACATAGAGTCATAATGAGTTATAGTCATTCTATATAACGTCATATAGAGTTACTTTCGCATTTATAATATTAGTTTGGATTACTTTGGCTCTTGTTGAGTAAAGTAGGTTACAAGGTTCGTGTTGAAAGCACAGATAAAGCAAAGAAGGAAAGCAAGGCTGTTTAGTTGTAAGAATAATGGTTGCACAAATTATAAGATACAATGTGTCGTTACCAATAATTGTTAATGTTAACATACCATGTTTGGTTGTGTAAAACCACTCTATTTGTTACTATATTAATATTTATTAGAAATGTGAAATTAACGTACGTTCTTGTAATTCAGAATATTTTTAGTTGTCAGTTGTGTTGTTGTTTTGAACATCTGTGTTGCAATAATTGATTTAGGCCGCAGTTCTAACAATATAAAAGGCATAAAAACGTGTAGAGGGGATCAGTGTAAAACGAACGGCCGACAAGAACACACATAAACGCTAAGATTCAATAAGTGTAAAGTGAATTAAATATTATACATGAAACTTCTGTATTATTTCTAACAAATCAGAAGTTGGATAATATCGAGACAATATTCTCGATATATGGACACAACGCCCATCTAAGGTACATCGTAATGCCTAATTTTTTTTTAAATTAAGAAAATAACATATATTATCAATTCAATCTATCGACTCAAGTTTTAATTACGTTTATTTTTATAGTCTTATTTAAAATTTAAAAAAAGTGTTTTTTTTTTATTAAATACTTGCTTATCCAATATATAATTTCTGAAATTACAATTTTAAATTAAAATATTAAATTAATCAATCAAAAAAGATTGTTAAATATTTTACTCTAATTTACTTTTAATAAAAGAATGTATACTAAATTAAATTAATAAGAATGTATTATTGCATGAAATTTAAAAATTGACTAATTAGTATTGGCTTAAATAATATATAAGCGTTTTTATTATTATTGTTTTTTTTTATTTTTACTTAATTGAATTAAATATTACGTCGGTTAATATAATGAAGTATTGAATATGTACATATTTCTTACAGAACACAAATCAAGTAAGAATAATTTATTGAAATATCAGCATTTTAATTAATTATTTATGTTGTACAACACCTAGTTATTTTATTATTTATTAAAAAAACTTTTAGCATGCTAGAGAGTTCAAACATTAATAACATCCAATATTATATTATGTTCTGGGCAATATACCAAAAGGGTTAAACAAATATATAAAAAGTAGTCAAATATAAATACTTTTAATAATAACGGATTCAGTCTTAAACTGAATCTGTGTTAAAATCTTAGCTTATTTTTACACTTCCAACTGATGAAAAAAAAATGTATATTTACTTAAATCTACATTGACTTATTTACAGAGGAGATATTAATTTTTACATTTTACTGTTTGGAGTATTAATTTCATTTCAGTAAGTCAATATGGGCAAAGGTCAAGTTACACGAAAACAAACTAGCGTGATTCAACGCTCAGATTCTTCGATATCCTCGACTAGCAGTGGGAAGCGGAGGCCTCGGCCGCGACACCACCAAAGCCGTACGTCTCGGCACAAGCGAGTAAGGCGCACTCACGCGCACTCCTCGCCAAGACGGCGAGATAGACGTAGCTGCCATACCCCTACACGGGGACGTGGCCGCAGCCTGTATATGCCGACGCAACAACGCAGTCAGGGTGTGAGAACTGAGGAGCCCTTTCATCTACCGCCAACTGTACCTGCTGGTACAAATGCTATTGGTTGTATCTTGTGAGGAAACAGAAGATCTTTCTGTTAAAACCAGTGTGCAGAAGCAGCACGGTTCACAGAGCCAGAAACTCTTGTTTTTGTAAGAAACGTAAAATGTATTAAAAGAACAGAATACCATTATGCCTATGCAAGCTAGTACCTAATATATAAATATACGATTAAGACCCAATAGACAAATATCACTTAATTTTAGTACAGAAGGGGTAACTAATTGTTATAATTGTAGTGAGGATATACACCCTTCCTTTGAATTCAACCAAACTAAAAAAAAATAATGTGAACTGTGTCGTAGAATAGGACATTTAGCGAAATATTGATTTAGAAAATAATATTTTGAAAAAACAAACAAAAAAAAACAGTTTTGTATATACCAGTATATATATCAACATGATGCAGGAATATCTTTTAATATAATTTATAGACCTGGTCTTCCATGTCCATGCTTTAAGTCGTAATCCATTAGATCTTACACCAAATATCTTGAATGTACGTCTTATGTCTCTCGAATTGATATCTCGACAGTACATCGCGGCGATTCAATGTTACAAAATATTGTAAACGTAATACAATACCCAGATAGAAACAATATAATTGAAAAAGAAATGATTGTATAGTAGCAAGATAAAATCAGTAATCTCAGACACATCCTCAGGCTGCCATTCTGCTACATATGCATCATTTTAAGAGTAAAACGTGAAAGGACCTGATGATCTTCGAAAGGGGATCTTGCAGCATCAGGTTAAGCTTACTACGTTTCCTTACTCAATAAGCTTTAGTTGTTTTATTGCAAAGTTCCGATGGTCTGCAGCTCCACTCTGGAAATCATTTTGATTCAGAGTGTATGTAAAAGTATAACAAATAAGACAACACTCAATAGGCTTTTTTTGTTTAGTCCAGGAGTTCCATGGCCACTTTTAGTTCCATTATCAAACCCTGCAAATCTCCTGGTAATAAAGGCTTACTATATCAGCCCAATCTTGGATGGCCAGCTTCCAGTTCCTTCATTATTATAGCTCAGTAAAACATCCGGCGCCTAATTGTTGGCCAAAATAAACCGAACTACCCCACACGCGATAGGTTTATCTAAATTAGCTTAGAAGTTCTCATAGCCTTTTTTCAGCCCTATCATAACACTGGAAAACATCCTGTTCTAAAGTTCTTATTAGAACGAACCAAATAAGCCAAAAATTGATGACGTTGCTCAAAGTTTCCATAACCTCCTTCCTGCTTCGTCATAGGACTACAGAAATTATCTGGAACCAGGGTATTTCTCAAAACAACAAATGAGTCCAAACTCAGTGAGTTTATCTCGTATAGCTTAGAAGTCCCTATTACTAACTTTCAATTCCTATTATTCAGATACGAATTAGTCCCCACTTAATGGGGTAAACCTGGTTTAGCTTAGGAGTTTTCAGATATATCTTCCAGTTCTACCATCAGGCACTGGAAGCCATCCCTCTCCAAAGTCCTTATAATAACGAATCAAACTAAAGCGATACCAAATTCAATGGTGTTGCTCTATTTTATTCCAAAGTTCCCATAACTTACTTCCAGTCCTATCATGAGACTCTAGAAATCGTCTAGCACTAGAGTATTTATCCAAACAGAAAAAAGAGTCCAATTTAGGCTAGTTTATCATATTTAGTTTAGAAGACCTCATAGTTACCTTCAAGTTCCACCATCAGATCGTGATCATGATCGTGAAAGTCGTCCAGCACTAAGGTATTTGTTAATACAATATAATTAAACTCTAATTCAAAAACATTACTTCGTATTGTTTAGCAGTTAATTGTAATTGCATTTTGAATCTCGATTCTTGAAGTTTCAATGACACTTTTCCGGCTCAATCTTCAGAACCTTATAATCACGAGAAAGAACTTAGGTAACAAATGGAATGACTTCACAACTTCTACTCTATATTAGCAATTTCTATCTGAGTTACAATGGCACCCTTACAGCTCAATTTTAAGATCTTCGACATTATAATATGTTACACGTCACCAAAAATCCAACGAGGTCAAACTCTTCTAAATTTTGCGCGTGAATTTCAGTAGCACTTTCCAGCACCATCTACAGGCCCTTGCATCATGGGTATTAATCAGATTTAGTACATATTGCAACAAGACTAATGAGTTGAAACAACATTGTCTTGTTAAAACTCTGCATCAGAGAATTCCAGTCCCTACGTTCAGGCTAGGTCATGAACTCGGTTAGATGGTAAAATAGTATTGCATTGTTACTAAACATTCATAAGTCTACCAAGTTTTTGTACAAACGGATATCAGAAAGACGTTAAAAAGTGGCTTGCAATATTAAGAAAATCTGTTATTTATATACGAAAATTGCCAGTTAAATCGATGCTGATAATCTTCAAAATGATGACTTTAAAGTATAAGGTCGAGGTTACCATGTAATTGCAATATCAAAAGTTGCCTAGTTCCTTTCATCAATTCGAAAAGAACTGGTGGTCTGGAAACGGCTGAATACTCTATTGAATCATAGTTAAGAAACATCTCGCAAAACAAGGCTTTCAATTTTAAAAAAAAAGCAAGCAAATCGAATCATCTGCCAAGGCGTTACGATGCCATGACCAGATACACAGATACACACATACACACGCACACACACATACACACGCACACACACATACACGCACACGCACACACACACACACACACACACAGAGAGAGAGAGAGAGAGAGAGAGAGATATACACACCTGAAACATAGAACTACTCGTTTGCATCGGGGGTTAAAAACAGGTTTGCTTTATACGAAAACAAGTATTGGAGATCGCTGGGTTATACAAAAGGGAGCGCGATGGTTAATACTGAAAGTTAGCTATGATGGCCAATATCTCTTAGGGCCGCTTGCGCGTTCCAGAGTTGAATTATTTGACTTTGAGTTGGCTGCTAACGCAGGGTTATATTTTTATTTTTTCTTGCACTGACAAGAGTTAACACCAAACCATAGGTTAAAGAGATAAATATTTAACCCGCCAAAGTTGGGCGGTTAAATTTCTAACTCTGGGTTAAAAACGACAAAATTGTGAGATTATACCCCATTGAGTTGTGTATTTGATAAGAAATAACAATTTAATTATCTTTTATTCAATTGTGAATGACTTTTTGTATTCTGACGATGACGAAAAAATTGTCGAATATATTGATTTGGATTTTTTTTCAATAGAAGAGTTGCGGAACGAATTGGTCATTTTAATTTGCAGAGAGACAAAGCATTGAACTTACTTCTAGCCAAAACTTTTACTTTTGGGGAAGATTAGCGCCATCAGTTTTTTTTAATTTTAATTTTGATATATCACAAAGAAGAGAATTGTCACTACTTGTAAAACTTGGGCCACGAAAATGAGATTTTTTCCATCTTTATAGAAAATAACACGGATTATAAAATGCGAAATTATTATTTTATTAACACGAGTCATGAAGCTGGCGCTTAGGTTTTACAATAAAGCCCTCGAAACGCCATGTTAGGCCATATGACGTAAGAAAAGGATATAATAAGCAAAATATGCGAAAGAAAAAAAAAACTTTTGTATTTAGCCGCAGGTAGCAACAGCGGATGAATTTTGGATTTGACAGAAAGAAACACCACAATGCAGAGTTAAAACGTTGGGTTAGTATACCTTGGGTTAATTTCTGTTCGTGCAAGATACACCCCGAGTTAAAAAAAAGCAACAAATTAACTTCGAGTTGGTTAACTCGGAGTTATTTATTTAACTCAAGATTTGCGTGCAAGCGGGCCTTAGAGGAAAGCCCTTTACTGGTGTTTTCTCAAAATTTGTCTTTGGCTGGTTTATCGTAGAAAGTTCTGATGAAGGTAGAGATTGGAGCGTTAATTTATTTTATTTAACATTTCATTAATAAGAATATGAAACTAAAATATCCATATAATATAATTAGCAATAAATTATGTATACTCGTAAATAAATCTAGTAATATTATGAAATGATGTAATTGGATATATGTATTAAAATTATTTTATGACTGTGCAAGAACATGAAGGGGGTCTTGCGCAGGTAAATATTGAAGACATGTATGGGGCTTCAATATTATTTACTTTGTTGTGGATAAGTCTGAGGCCACACAGAGTTATAGTCTAAGAGTATTTAATGTGGATATGACGGAGGCCACATATAATACTTAGTTTTAGTAGTTATAGTCTGTAAATATAATTATAGTATAGATAAATTATTTTATGACTGTGCAAGAACATGAAGGGGGTCTTGCACAGGTAAATATTGAAGACATGTATGGGGCTTCAATATTATTTACTTTGTTGTGGATATGTCTGAGGCCACACAGAGTTATAGTCTAAGAGTATTTAATGTGGATATGACGGAGGCCACATATAATACTTAGTTTTAGTAGTTATAGTCTGTAAATATAATTATAGTATAGATAAATTATTTTATGACTGTGCAAGAACATGAAGGGGGTCTTGCACAGGTAAATATTGAAGACATGTATGGGGCTTCAATATTATTTACTTTGTTGTGGATATGTCGGAGGCCACACAGAGTTATAGTTTGAGAGTATTTAAGCTATAAATTATGTATACTAATAAATAAATCTAGTAATATTGTGAAATTATGTATTGACTGTGCAAGAACATAAAGGGGGTCTTGCACAGGTAAATATTAAAGACATGTGGGGCTTCAGTATTACTTACTCTGTTCTGGATATGACGGAGGTCACACATAATACTTAATTTTATTTAGTTCACTACTTGAAAACATGGAAGGGGTTTCAAGTAGTGAAAGTGCATATAATAGACTTCAAATTGGATGATTTTGGCAATAATTTAATTTTGATTTTAATGTTAATAAGATGCCTATGTGATAATTATTATAATAGTGAGACCTCTCAATATTGCATTATTTCGCGGGACGCGAAAGAAAAATCAGGAAAGGCCGACTGTAAAACCACTCTATTTGTTACTATATTAATATTTATTAGAAATGTGAAATTAATGTACGTTCTTGTAATTCAGAATATTTTTAGTTGTCACCTGTGTTGTTGTTTTGAACATCTGTGTTGCAATAATTGATTTAGGCCGCAGTCCTAACAATATAAAAGGCATAAAAACGTGTAGAGGGGATTAGTGTAAAACGAACGGCCGACAAGAACACACATAAACGCTAAGATTCAATAAGTGTAAAGTGAATTAAATATTATACATGAAACTTCTGTATTATTTCTAACAGTTGAATACTACCAAACATATGTTTGGTAGTATTAAATTCAATTTGGTATGTTAACATTAATTTTTAAAATTTTCACATTCATACATAAAACCTACTAAATATACGAAAGTTATCAACAAGGTTTCCTTAGTTCCTTTTTATTATACGTGTATTTAGTAACCTCTAACCTCCTTGTAATGAAAGTCTTACTCAAATAATTACAAATTGTAATTTAACTGCAACAATTGACTTTTAGCCTATCTGTGTCTGGAATCCCTAATCAGATCTTCAGCGAATTCATACGGAACCAAATAGAAAACATCCTCCCAAATAAATCATATATTTTCAAATCGGTTAAAAAAGAGTCGAGTTTTCGAGGTAAAAATAAAAAATACTTCAAAACAAATTGAGAATCTCCCCTTTTTTGGCAAATCGGTTAAGAAACGTTTTAGACTCTACATATTACTTCAGTGTGGCGTTTTTACACTTGAAGTTAACTAAGACGTGAATAAAGATTGGAATGATTTATTGGCATGGTTTATTTTTAAATATAATATCAAAATTCTAAGAAGACAAGTGGATTTTCACACTGTTTCTAAACTAGAAGTTCCTTAATACTTAATTCCAAACAAATATATTATAAGTAGTACATTTTATCTTGTAGACTCAACAGAAAATGTATAGAATTCTATGCTGAATTACCATTCTAATGCCTGGAATATTAAGCGAAACTGTCGATCAATCGATCGATCGGTAATTGTAATTAACACAAACCTGCGTATCTACATGTCAGTCAGCTTACCTTGAAAACGAAAGGGGAGTATTTTTACACAAGATTTATCATTTTGTCCACAAATATTTCATAAGCCCCCAACTAGGGTAAGATGGGGGCTTATAAAATATTTGTGAACAATTATAAAATGGGTAACATTTTGAGATTAAGCAGACGGTATATTAGAGACAAAACATAGCTTTCAAAATGTTGAAGTCTAAGAAAACTATACACTAAAAAAGAATATGCGAATAACAAGGCAGTCCTTTTGGTAGATTACGAAACTACCTAGACATTTGCAACACAAAGGTGTATTGAGCCGTACTTACAGTCACTTTGACATCCTTGTGCCTGCCTCAGCCACTGAATTGATTTCCCAACGTGTGTTTGTAATTATATCGGTTAAAGTCCTACCAGACTCAGTTACAATAAATATCAACCTCGACTCTTAACCACTCTGTTGATCGAGTTGCTAGTGACACTGGCTACTACTACTAATATGAACTTTTAAACTAACGCGTTCTACTATCATTTTTAAAAATATATAAACGGGTCAAAAACGCGTACATATATAGAACTTACTTGTAAAGCTCGACGTTTCGGCCAAGTTACATTGACCGTGGTCACGAGCAGACTGACCCGTTTTGACCCGTTTATATATTTTTAAAAATACTACTACTAATTTGAGATCTTGAGATCAAGACGGGGCTCGGGTTCGACTTCCAACAGGGCCAAAAATATATGTGATAAGTATAGAGTTTGTAATGATTTGTTTGGGTGTTAATTAAATATGTTTGAGTATTTATATATGTATTATGTGTAACTACCGTCCCGTTGTTATCCAAGCGGGTGATTAGCGAACCTAACTACGAATCGACGGGTCTCGGGTTCAATTTCCGACTGAGACAAACATTTGTATGATGAGCATAGGTGTATATATTACTGGGTTTGGGTGTTTATTATGTATGTAACAGTATTTATATATGTATTTCTATGTACTAGCATAGTTGACTAACAACCATAACATGAGGAAATAATTTGCTTACTTTGAGGTTAGATTAATTCGTCCAGCAATTAGAGTAATTTGTCCAGCAATGTTTATTTATATATATTTATTTATATGTATCCGTATCTTTGACAAATACCAATATCACAAGAAAATAATTTGTTTACTTTGGGGTTATATTAAATTTAGTTCGTGTAATGTGGAGAGCGATATCACAGATTCTAGCTTACCACACAACTATAGCGACACTAGACTTGATGAAGATGAAAAACACGACGCACCATCAAGGATTTGACGTAAAGATATGCATGTGTGTGTATGTGCATGAGTATGTGTGTGTGTGTGTGTGTGTGCGTGTGTGCGTGTATGTGTATGAGTATAAAAATACCTTTGTATATTCTCTGTGTTAATTCAGGCCCCATTTTCTTTTCATTTCAGGCCCCTTACAGTTAAGCATCTCGTATGAGGGGAGAAAAGCCTAATTATATGTAGTACTAACATTGCGACTCCTAAAAAGATGGTAGGGTTCTGCAACGTCAAGGCTACGTTTGGTACTACCGCGTTATTCATTCGTGCCGCAGTAATGTCGGTGTCTCATACTGTCGTGTTTTGGTTTGGGGAGAAAACAAGTCGGTAAACCAACACAAATGGCATCTTAACCACGCTACACGTATAGCAATGCACCATTCATAACTTTGGAGTCTGTAGGCGATGATTGTCTCATTGCATCAGGAGAAAAGTTTGCTTAATAAAGCAAATGTTGGTACTGATGGATTATTTAAATAAAGCATTTTTTTGGGTTTGAGTTTTGAGCTTGTTGTCTAAAATAAAAATATGTGTAAACCGATTGAGCTAGCAGGCCATCCCTGAAACTTCCCGCAATAGAAGTATGCTAAGTTCAAAGGAACAAAAGCACCTAAGCATAGATTTTTTTTAAAGTTCAAAAATCTAAATTTCCTTTAAATGACAGTAATTTATACTTTCCATCGTCGGCACTTGGTGAAACTGCATCATATTGATTTTGTCAAATACTTGTACTATTTCACAAATATTTCACAACTAATCTTTAATTATTTATTGTGAAGCCAACCGGTTTCGCCTATTCAATAGGCAATTGGCGAAACCGGTTGACTTCACAACAATTAAAGATTAGTTGTGAAATAGTACAAGTGTTTGACAAAATCAAAATGACAGTAATTTCATTTTTGAAAAGCTGTAAATATTGGAAATGATGATCGATCTTTCGAACGGCATTCAAAGTTTCGGGCACTAAAATGTTTTCTTAGCTACATAATCTATAGGCAGCAAAAATGTCGAAAAAACTGATTATACTTCGACATCGACATCGATTTGATAAAAACATTTTTTTTTCAAAAATTTTCGTTATTGTTTAATCCCAAAAAATCAACCGATTTTGATTTAATGTACGGTATTTGATGCAGTTTTTTAGAGCGAAAAGCTGATCAGATTTTTAAGTCAATCGGTATATTACCCTGAAAGTTATTTTAAAAATATTAACAATAAAATATTGATATTTAAAAAGCTTTAACTTTGAAAGCTTGGTTCAATTTTCATTTTTAAAAATAGATTTGACGTAGTTTTAAGTACTAAAAGATTGTCGAAGGTCGAAAAATTATCGGTTAAAAAATCTCGAAGTTATGTCAAAAAACAATTTTTTCAAAATTTTTCAACAAAATTAACTACTGAACGGATAAATCAATTTTGATGCAATGGACGCCAGCTTTTGACAAAGTTATATTAAAAAAATACGTTTCACCATAAACTTTCTTGAGGTTTTTTCAAAATTTCAAAGATTTGTTATAATAAATTTTTACTATTTATTTATTCATACCCTTCATTCTTTTGATAACCAAACAAATTTAGTTTCAACAAATAATTTTTAACATGGAGAATATGTCTTAGTAGGTTTGCCAAGTTATTTCTGCTCATGTCTACCTGGCAAGCGGATATGAACAGATGAGTCAATGTAGATAACCTCGTCAATATTATAACCATTAAAAATCTAAAGGAAATCTAAATACCAAATAATCGTATAGGCTTTTCTGCAAGAAATATTGACAAGCTTTATAATAATCGTATAAACTTCAATTAAGGTCTCTTAGACCATACTGACATTTCTAATAACGCATCATAAACTACGGAATTTTTCGGAATTTAAATAAGCAAAACTTGACAAGTTTTTGCTAATGTATATTCCGAGAACATAGCAATGACAATTATAGCGTGATTAAAAAATGTTTTTATCATTTTTAGCCCTTAGAAATGAATATTAGTATGACTATTATTGTACAATATTTGCAATTGATTCAAATATCGAATGGAATTTAGTTCGTGACCAAAATGATGAGAGTATCTGTACGAAATGCACCCTGTTTGCTAACGTCAAAGTAAAAAGGCCACCTCCGATGACAACATAACCATTTAATTCAGCTTATTCAGCTGTAAAAGTTGAAAGGCGTTCGCCACACGTGGCAGATATTTGCTTTGAATAAAAATGGAACTATTTGACCTTTAAAGTTGCTGTATTGTCATAACTACCGCCGCAATGGTACATATATATTGCAACTTTACAAGCGATGTAAATAAAAGGCGAAAAAACAAGGCATAGACCTGTCTGGTATAAGAAAACCAGATAAAGATCTGGCAGCCTAGATATATTGCGCGTCATATACTCAAAAATTTTTTTTTTTTATATTATAAGATAGCAAACAAGCACATGGGTCTCCTGATGGAAAGAGTCAACCATCGCCTATAGACACCAAAGATGTTAATGGTGCGTTGCTATCTTGTGGCGAGGTCTAATGCCACATGCATAAGTTTACCGGCTACCTTACCCTCCAAACCGGAACACGACAGCAACAAGCACTGACGCTATTGCGGCAGGAATAGATAAGGCGGTGGTACCAGACCCGGGCGAGACAATGCAAAACTCTACCACCTAGTAGCCACGATGTTAGTGACTCGTTAGCCAATCGGTCGCCTTTTACGACCTGCCTGGCAGAACGGCAGTTGGCCTATTCTTCAAAGGAGGCCGAGACCAACACGGCGACGGTAAAATGATAAAAATTGCGCGTACTCTGAGAGTGTAGACAGACGGACTGCATTTCAACTGCAATCCGACTACTAAATGACAGTTCAGATCATTGACGTGTATTATACACGTCAATGGTTCAGATGCAGTTGACACGACTGCAATAGAACTTTTGGCGGCGTAGGGATGTGACGACCCCATCGCCCACTGGTGGGATAATTTTTGTTCAAAAATTATCTAGCACCGGTGCAGTCAGTCAACCAAATTAGTGGTAGTGTCATACTGCATTTGCAACTGAATAGGCCGGCACGCCCGGGGAGATACCACTCTCTCACTTGACACCGACATAAAGTAGCAGCTCCGCTGCTGCGTTTCGTCTGGTTTGTGAGAGTCCCGGAGGCCTAACCCCCCCCCCGCACACTATGAATGCGCTATTTAAAAAAAAACTACCCCAGGGGGGTACCACTTGCACCAGCAGTGGAGAATCCCCCCTGAGCGTCCGTGCTCTGGATTCCAGCCAGATCATGGATGCTCAGGCTGCCCTGCGTATTCTGGGGGGGGGGGGGGCAAAATTGCGCTCATAGACAATTCTGTCCGGGGTAAACAGAGCAAGAAGACCATGGCACCCCCTACCACGCTTACTGTGGATTTCTGCAATATCAG
Source organism: Apodemia mormo (assembly GCA_036924255.1). NCBI lineage: Eukaryota > Metazoa > Arthropoda > Insecta > Lepidoptera > Riodinidae > Apodemia > Apodemia mormo. The sequence continues at coordinate 26,210,242 of JAUPFN010000011.1, read as the reverse complement.
GGGCCTTCATTCTAACCTGAACGCCGTCCACTACCATCTCGAGACGGCGAAGCCAGCTTTGCTCTTCTTGACCGAGACACAGATATCTTCTCCGGCTGATACTTCCTACCTCTCCTACCCGGGGTACAAACTGGAACATTCCTTTGTACCGCGGGCTGGTGTGTGCGCATACATCAGAGAAGATATTTGTTACCGGCGCCTCGGCAGACTTGAAGGTCAGGACCTATCCATCCTCTGGTTACGCGTAGCTTGCGACGACCATCCACGCAGCTACGCGTGCCTATACAGGTCCCATAGCGGGAATACTGAAATTGACCGGCTCATTGAGCGCTTACAAACGGCTGTAGATTCCGTGTTAGAGCAGACCCCCTCCGCAGAGTTCGTGATCTTGGGCGATTTTAATGCCCACCACGCCGAATGGCTTTGTTCTCGCACCACCGATCATGCGGGGAGGTCTGTTCACGATTTTGCCTTAGCGTATAGTCTAACGCAATTGGTAACCTCGCCTACGCGTGTTCCCGATGTGGATGGCCATACGCCTTCACTGTTGGATCTCCTGCTGACCTCTGACCCGGATCGTTATCAGGAATCGGTGAACGCTCCACTTGGCGCGTCGGACCACTGCCTGATCCGGAGCAAAGTGCCGGTCACGCGCCCATCATGGTCTCCCTTTGCAGGCTGTCGTCGCGTTTGGCACTATAGGTCAGCAGATTGGGACGGGATGCGGTCTTTCTTTGCATCCTACCCATGGGGGCGGTTGTGCTTCTCGCTGGATGATCCGAATGCTGTCGCTGACTCTGTCGCTGATGTGGTGCTGCAGGGCATGGAACTTTTCATTCCGTTTTCTGCGGTGCCCATCGGTGGCAAGTCTCAGCCTTGGTTTGGTCGCCACTGCAAAGCGGCTTTACGCCGAAAGCAGGAATGCTACCGAGCTTGGGTTGCTGCGTCGGCATCTCGTGATGTAAAAACTAGCGCATTACGAAAGGAGTACAACTCATCCTCGAGATTCTTCAAAAGAGCTATCGCCAAGGCAAAAGCGGAACCATTGGCAGAATTGGTGAGAAATTAGTTCGCCTTTCTTCTGGCACTCGTGCGTTCTGGTCTCTCGCCAAGGCTGTCTTAGGGAATTTCTCCCAGCCTTCATTTCCATCCTTGCACAGAGACGATGACTCTCTGGCCCATACCGCAAAGGAGAAAGCCGATCTTCTGGGCTCGTTCTTTGCGGCCAACTCGACTCTGGATGACCGAGGGAACACACCGCCTACCATCCCGCAGTGTGATAGTTCCATGCCAGAACCGCAGTTTCTGCAGTCAGCTGTGCGTAAAGCACTTCTTTCTTTGGACATCCACAAGTCGAGTGGGCCTGATGGCATCCCTCCTGTCGTGCTTAAAGTATGTGCTCCAGAGTTGGCGCCAGTATTGACGCACCTATTCCGGCTCTCCTATTCACTCGGCGTGGTACCGAATTCATGGAAAACAGCTTTAGTGCATCCCATTCCTAAAAAAGGAGATCGCTCTAATCCGTCAAATTATCGGCCAATAGCCATAACCTCCTTGTTCTCCAAAGTCATGGAGACACTTATAAACCGTCAGCTCCTGAAGTATTTAGAGGAGCACCAGCTGATTAGTGACCGTCAGTACGGTTTCCGTCGTGGCCGCTCAGCTGGTGATCTTCTAGTATACTTGACACATCGTTGGGCGGAGGCAGTTGAGTCCAATGGGGAGGGTTAGTTTAGACATAGCGAAGGTCTTCGATCGGGTATGGCATAAAGCGCTTCTCTCAAAGCTGCCTTCCTATGGGCTTCCCGAGAAACTATGCAAGTGGATCACCAGTTTTTTGGCTGATCGGAGCATTAAGGTCGTAGTCGACGGTGCATGCTCCGATCTTAAACCTGTCAATGCTGGTGTTCCCCAAGGCTGCGTGCTATCACCGACTCTGTTTCTTCTGCATATCAATGATATGTTGCGAATTAGTAACATACATTGCTATGCGGACGACAGTACTGTTGATGCTACATACTCCGGCCGAAGCGGTATTTCTCGGGAACACGTCGAAGAGGGCCGGATCAAGCTCGTGTCTGAACTCGAGAATCAACTAACTGATGTCTCAGAATGGGGTCGTCAAAACCTTATTACATTTAACCCCAAAAAGACGCAGCTCTGTGCGTTCACCGCAAAAAAAAAAACACCCTTTGTCGTATCACCTCGGTTCGAAAATACTCTCCTGACAGCCTCAGCCAGTATTGGAATTCTGGGAGTCGACATATCAAACAACGTTCAGTTCCGCGGTCATTTGGAAGGGAAGGCTAAACTAGCCTCCAAAAAGCTTGGTGTACTCAGTAGAGCAAAGCAGTACTTCATGCCAGCCCATCGCCTCCAACTTTACAAGGCCCAAATTCGACCTCACATGGAGTACTGTTCTCACCTCTGGGCCGGAGCTCCTCAGTACCAGCTTCTTCCTCTTGATCGCATTCAACGTAGAGCGGTTCGAATCGTCGACGACCAGGCTATTTCTAATCGGCTTGACTCTTTGGCGTTACGCAGAGATGTAGGCTCGCTCTGCATCTTTTACCGTATTTATCATGGGGAGTGTTCCGACGAGTTGTTCGGACTAATGCCTGCTGCTAAATTCCACCATCGGACATCGCGTCAAAATTTAAAGTTCCATCCTCACCACCTCGATGTCTGGAAATCCACAACCGTGCGTTTTTGTCGACACCTTTTGCCTCGCATTACTCCTTTGTGGAATCTTTTACCCTCGGGGGTGTTTCCGAATGGATACGACTTAGGGACCTTCAAGAAACGAGCTTATTCATTCTTAAAAGGCCGGCAACGCAGCTGCAATACCCCCGGTATTGCGGATGTCCATGGGCGGCGGTGATCACTTACCATCAGGTGCACCATCTGCTCGTTTGCCCCCTCTACTATAAAAAAAAAGAACTGCAAACCAAATTCTATTAGTCGTGTCAACTGCATACAAACTGCATCTGAACTGCCATTTTGCAGTCGAAATGCAGTCCGTCTGTCTACACCCTAAGACCAAAAGAGAAAACAATACAAGTTTTGATCGCAATTTATTTATTTTTACTCGTATAGCAACAATAAAAGTAATTAAAAAAATTAAACCAACTTCAAACATCTGATCACTATACTAACTTTTGAAATACTGTTGAACTGATTACGATGAAACTTAGACTGTTAGTTAAATAAGAATATAGCTATTTTTAAACCAAAACGAATTATTTCGATATGACTTTTTGTTCGAGAAATTCGTAGACAAACTTACAAACATATATATATATATATATATACTTATGAAATTAAGCACACGCACACGTGCCTAGAAGTTTAAATATTAGTCAAAAGTTAAGCCTATAATTTTATTATTTCATTTTAACGAGAATCGAGTACCGAGTACTCTCCAAGAATCGAAGGTAATTCACCAGCCAGTCTGTATATTACTACTTATTAGTATCATTGACTAATACCTATATAATAAGTAAATAGTTTGCTTACTTTGGAGTTAAACCGATTTGTGTAATTTGTGCAAAGAATGTATATTTATGTATTTAGTATATTTTTATAATAAAATTCAAAGGTTAGCCGCGGTCATATGCTGTTTTGCCTTGTATTTTTAATGAGCAAGGAAAGCTATTATAAAGAACAAGCGATAGTTATTATCAAACTGATGCTGAGGCGATGACTATTACAACCCGTCTCGCTACCTGAATTGTGATGAACCGGGCTGTCTATTTGCGTTCCGTTTACTCTTTATACCTCGTAAATAAATCAGGATAATTTTATTTCTTTATGAATCATATTTTGAGGTAAATTATATATCGCTGCGCTAACAGCTGCCTTAGCGTATGTCGTCTACATAATAATAATATGTGAAGGTATATTGACTTGAGTATCATAACAGAAGATGCTTTAGGCGCTCCATCGTTACTGTATTGACAGATGATATTATAACAAAGTAGTGATTTGTTTACAATGACACATTTTACGCATCACTGGTTATATAATTCGTTATTAAATTTTTAATTGTAAATATTTGAATGCAGCATAAAAAAGAGAAATATATTTAGTTGATTGCCTCGTTGCACTTATGATAACCTATTTTATTTCGATTGTATTATTTCAGGTAAAGTTCTCTAATGAAACAAAATGTTATTATGAATTTTTACTTTACAAACTCTCAATAGGAGCCTAGAATCTAATAATTATGTCTCTACGAAACTGAAACTAAGAAAGCACAGAAAAAAGAAGCGATGTTTATCTAAAATTAACAAATATGATGACAAGGATCACGACTTATCTCACCAGTCATAGTTAGTTGGATGAATCATGATGCATTTGAATGTCTCCTGATGCTAGATTCATAATTATTCTTACCCGGTAGGGGAACAGACGTGATGATATTAATTTTTCTGTAAACACTTAATTTGCCGACGACATAGTTGTTATTAAGGAGACACTAGAGGGTCCATCACTATAACCGAAAACATCGTAAAGCAAAAACCAGTGTGAAATCGGCAGACACGGCCGTGTCTTATCGTATTATACATTTATGCTCCTTAATATGTTTTCCTTAATACTTTTTTATCATTCGATTACAAAAAAAAACAGTTTTATTTCCTAATGGAAAATATACACATCGCCTTTAAATATCAAATATTATGTTAAATGTGTTGCTGTTCAAGTGGTGGGAATGTAACTACATTATTACGTCGCATGCATAAGTTTGCCGAATATCTTTCTCTTTAAATCGGAACATGACAATGTCAAGCACTCCTGCTATTGTAGCCTGAAAAGGTAAGGCGATAATAATGAGCTTGGACTAGACATTGCATGACTCTCCCGTTTAAATGTCACGAGATTAGTGACAGGCTTAAATCGTTCTCCTTATAAGAACTATCTAGCAGACAAGCAGAGTGATAGAACTCCTGATTGCTCGCTTGCGCTAAGATGTTAATACATCCAGTTTCAAGCAACTATTAAAATTTATCTCGACAAAATGTTAATAAGATTTTTAACTAATGCAATTATTGAAACTAGAACTATTATATTTCTCATTAAGCAGTCCTTTACCTAATTAGAAATATAATTAGGGAAAACAAGATATTAGAATTTAATAAAGCCTCACGATCATAGAGCGACGATTTCATTTAATATATTCATATAAACGCAACACCTGTAGACAATAAAACACGCACAATAATGAAACCGACAGTTGCAGAGCCAGACAGAAGGGTGAACACCCCCGGCCTCCTACTCTCTTGAAAATAATCAATTTTCGCTGCCTTATACGTTTGTGAATTTTCATTAGTACGTATTCTTTATACATAGTATAGGATATTAAACAAACGGCTTTCCTGGTAGTAATACGTAGGTCACACATAATTTTTGCGTAACTTAAAAAAACAACATGTTATAATAAAATATTATGTTTATTGCTTTTCAAAATAATCTTCTTTATATTATAAACATTTTTTCATGCAATCGAACCATTTTTTAAAACAGGCGGACCACAGATCTGAAAACATGTTTTCTACGTGCTGATTGAATGCTATCACTGCCTCTTCGGAGCTGGTAAAAGTAAAACCTCTCATCAAATCTTTGATTTTGGGGAAAATACAGAAACCACAAGGTGCTAGGTCGTGGCTATGAGCAAGATGAGTGACAAGATGTACTTTTTTGGGAGCTAAGAATGACTTTGTTTTGTTGGCCGTGTGTGAAGAAGCGTTATCATGCGTAGGAGAACGCGGCTTTTGGGTCGTCTTTCACGAACTTTTTTCTAACACCCTGGGTAAATAAATGGTAGAATACCACTCAACATTAATGCTCTTTTGATCTACATGTGGAATTGTACAGATGGGATCCGTAGCTGAAAAAAAAGGCGATCATTTTTTTACCAACGTTTCTCGCCTGTCTCACTTTTGTTGGCCTGTGTTCATTTTCAAAGACCCATTCACAAGATTGATGTTTTTTTTCGGGTTCAAAACAATAAATCCATGTTTCGTCTCCTGTAATAGTGTCATAAACAGCATTAGAATGTCCGTGGTCGTACTTCAGTAACATCTGTGAGCACCATTCCACGCGAGTCCCCTTCTGCTCCGCTATCAGTTCATGAGGGATCCAACGACAACAAAGTTTCCGAACTTTCAGTTATTTGTGTAAAATTTTCTGGATTTGGCTCATATCAATCCCCAATAGTCCTCAAATTGTCTCTTAGGTAATCCGGGGGTTTTCTTCAATTAACCGCTTAACAGTAGCCACATTATTTTCGTTGACGGCAGTTGAAGGCTGCCCTTCACGAAATTCGTCATTAAAAAAAACTCGACCTCTCTCAAATTCAGCAAACCATCGTCTCACGGTGCTCAAACGAGGTGCTTCTCTCCCAAAAGTATTTTAATGACGAGTGGCGCAGTCTTGCGGAGAAAGAGAACTTTTAAAATCATAAAAAATCATCGCTCTAAAATCTTTTCGACTTAATTCCATTTTCGTTGCGTACGTAGAACATTGATGTGTGATAAAAAAACATTGACAAATAAGTTTTTTTTATTACTAAGAAGGTTACAACGTTTTAAAAATATACCATTCGAAATTCAAATAGTTCCGATTAGCTAGAAGTGCAAAAGTTTTAGTGTGCCCCATGTAGATATCAGTCGCCTAAGAAACTGAAAATTTTTTCCCGTGTTGGTCCCGGGTTTCTTTGAAGAATAGGCTAACTTCCATTCTGCCAGGCAAGTCGTAAAAAGTGACCGATTGGCTATACAAGTCACTACCATAGTGGCTCATAGGTGGTAGAGCTCTGCATTGTCTCGCCCAGGTCTGGTACCACCAACTTACCTATTCCTGCCGTAATAGCGTCAGTGCTTGTAACTGTCATGTTCCGGTTTGGGCCGTAAGGTAGCCGGTAAACTTATGCACGTAGCATTAGATCTCGCTACAAGATAGCAACGCACCCTTAAAATCTTTGGCGTTTATAGGCGATGGTTGACTATTTTTATTATAATTTAATTATTAATTTTGAAGAGAATTTATATCTACATAATTATTTTGCAAATATTTCAAACCTTTACTATTTGTCGTTATTAAGATCTAGAAAATTACAAAAAAGGTCAAGTTCCATACAACATGGAAGCCCTTCTTAAATATTTGTTTCATTCAGCTTTTAGTATTTTTTGTTATAGCGGCGACAGAAATGTATCATCTGTGAAAATATCAACTGTCACTACCACAGTTCATGAGACAGACGGACAGCAGACAGACGGACGAAAAGCGGAGTCTTAGTAATAAGGTCCCGTTTGGGCACGGAACTCTAATGAATACATCATTCTATCTATCAACAGCAATGTAAAGCCTGCATGTGTGGTGTCTATTGCCGGCTAACCTAACCATCTGAGTTAAAAATAGTATTAATATTTATTTACAGCTACATCTTAAAAAGTGATAACGTAAATAACTATATACAAAACTTCGGGACTTAAAATAAAATCCACAAATGGGGAAATGAAACAAAAATAACACTTACATAGGTAATCAATGTGTAAAAAATGATGCAAAGAATAAATTAAAAATAAGTTTAAAAATAAACACCATAAAATTCAAAAAATTGAGAAAATATATAAAAAATAATTAAGAAATATTTAAAAAAATATGTCTTTGATTCACTAAAATAATAATTTTTTAGAAAATGTCATCGCCAAATCAATTTTACAGTGTGCTTTATATAAAATCTATGGAAAACAACTTCTTTCGTCCTATTTGATACAGTTTTGACATTTCTAATACTGTAACTAACTGTATTTGGCTTTACACAAATTTTAATACAGCTTTAAATCCCTTGTTACATTTAAGTTACTTATTCCATCCTGGAATTGTAAAAATACAACTTATCTGACAAAATACGATAAAGTAACTCTAAAAATATGTGTTGAAATTTTATTTTCTGAGTTTTCTATGATTTTTTTTTAAGTTTTTCTATGACTTCTTCAAAAATGTAAAGCCAATGATTGAAAACTAGTATAAAGGAAGATAATTCAAAACACCATCAAGAGCTCTTACCAGTTTTGGATAGTTAATACAATTTTCTTTCCATTTTTCTACACGACTTTTTTAAAATAAAATAAAAAATGCTACTTTTTTAATTCGCCTGAGGAAGCATAATATACTCGTATTTATTTTCGGACGCAATACTTATTTTAAAATCTACAGTTAAAAATCTGGAATGCGACTTTCGAAAAATTCTTAACTTATTTTATTTATTTTAAAATCTATAGTGAAAAATCTGGAATCTGACTTACGAAAAACTCTTACGTTATTTTATTTGTAATTTGTTTTTAATCGGATTAAAAATTGGAACGATGTTATTGAAACCATTGTCACTTGAATAAGTTTATTGTATAAAGTTAAGCAAAATATATGTTCTGCTACATTCAGTACCTGTTGATTTTTTTCACTTGTTTACATTATTTATTATTTTAAATGTAAATAGCAAATAAAAATGTTTTTACAATAATTAAGAAAGTATACTTGATTTTAAATTTTTATTAAACTTTGGATGCATATAAAATGCAAATGTATGTTTATGTTTATGAAAAAGTAATTTTGTACGTGAAGTGTGATGTAGTGCTTTATCTCTTACCTTACCGGAATTAAGCAACTTTCTGAAGTAAAAATGTCTCAATATTTGATATTTTAGTGTTTGCAATCTAATGCCCAGGCGTGGCCTAGGGGTAAGCCTATTCGGCTCAGATGGTGAGGTTCCGGGTTCAATCCCAGGGCAAAACTGAAATTAAGGTGTTTTCGAGGATTTTCTAGAATGTCTAAAATCTCAGTCGCAGTACGGAGTCTGGCGGGTGGTATGTTACCACCCACGCACGTTGAATGAGCACGTAAAATTTTCAGTCGCGGTTATCTCTAGAAATAACTGATAATCGTTATCAGGTTAGTAAAAATGCGATGATTGGGATAACGACTCATCTCACTAACCAATAAATCAATCCGGTGGTGAACAGAAATCGTAATTAACCGGAAAGTCTAAGGAATTTCATTTACCTACTCCACAAAAAAACTGCGTGATAACACTTGCAATCCAGATGGAGTCTTAATTTCAACTATATCATGCTCATAGTTATTAGGCATATCTTTTTATTTTCAAGAATGCGTTGACACTATTAACCCGCCATTGATGACGTCAATTTCACTTACAACGTTGGTGACGCTGGTCTCACAGACCAGGGTTTTTAACCTAAGATTTTGCCAACCATTGGCTAGTTATCCTACTTTTAGTTAGTTTAGGTTTAAGTATAAACACATTTATGAAAATAAAACACAAATTCAGTTGATCACAGGTTGTTTATTACGTATTAAAAAATTATACTCACGACACTAAACATATTCTATTTAAACTAAACATATTCTATCTAAACATATAGTAATTAGTAAAAAAATTATTTTTTTTGATTAAAATCAGCCTTTGTCAATCTAAGTCATTGCAAACTCTTAGAAAATAAACAAAAATATATATCCTTGTAACAAAAAAATATTACATGTATTTTACTATATGAAAATATTATAAATATTTTACTTACATGTTTGGTGACGCTGGTCTTACAGACCGGGTTGGTGCTGATACTCCGGAACGTGCATCTGTGGCAAATTCATGAATGGTACCAACGGTGTGGGACTTAAAATGGGGCAGTTACTCGAAATCGCAACTCAATCGATGGCGGGTGAAAAATTTATTCGAATCTTTCGAATCATCCGGTCTCTCAGACATATACGTCACCAATGGCGGGTTAATGCCATAATATAGTATGCTAATTTTGACTAAACTGCGATTAAATCGTATATTAATACGTGAAGGAAAAATTTTGGACCCCTTTTTTAAACAGTCATGTGAACCGTGGCGTATGAAAGGCACAGTTAAAATTTACATTGCGGAGGACTGCAGAAACCGTTTATGTTTAATTATTTTTAAATAAATTTCATTAGAAAAGTCTACTAATTTGATTTTTTTAATCTACTTTTGCGGGTTGGCTGGAAGAAATCTCTTTAAGTAGAGATAAGCTCGCCCATTGTGCTTATGTTAAGTTTATTTTTTCCCTAATTGTGCTGTTCTCTGTGTACAATAAAGTATTAAATAAATACCATGGGATTGATAACAAACATATGGGTTTTCAAGAAAGAAATAACTATTGCGTATCGACACCAAAGTTTTGCATTCTCGTACTGTACTCAAAACTGTTAAAAAATTTGCGTAATTGAATAACAAATATCCATTCATTCATCCAGATATCCAAACATCCAAACTTTCGCATTTATAATATATATATATTTTTTAAATTTAATTTGAGCGCCCCGTTGGTCGAATGGTTAGCGACCTTGACTACGTAATTAACGGGGCTCGAGTTCGATCCCCAACGGGGACAAGCATTTGTGTGATGAGCATAAAGGTTTGTGTTTACAAACAAGGCTTGAGTGTTTATTATGTATGTAAAAGTATTTATATATGTATTAGTATTGTTGACTAACACCCATAACACAAGCACAATAATTTGCTTACTTTTTTTACTTTATCAGTAAATGTAATTTGTCCCGTGAATATAAATGTAAACGTAAACGTAAACGTGAACGTGAACGTGAACGTGAACGTGATCGTGATCGTGAACGTGAACGTGAACGTGAACGTGAAAGTGAACGTGAACGTGAACGTGAACGTGAACGTGAACGTGAACGTGAACGTGAACGTGATCGTGAACGTGAACGTGATCGTGATCGTGAACGTGAACGTGAACGTGAACGTGAACGTTAACGTGAACGTGAACGTATACGTGAACGTAAACGTAAACGTAAACGTAAACGTAAACGTAAACGTAAACGTAAACGTAAACGTAAACGTAAACGTAAACGTAAACGTAAACGTAAACGTAAACGTAAACGTAAACGTAAACGTAAACGTAAACGTAAACGTAAACGTAAACGTAAACGTACACGTAAACGTACCCGTACACGTACACGTACACGTACACGTACACGTACACGTACACGTACACGTACACGTACACGTACGCGTACACGTACACGTACACGTACACGTACACGTACGCGTACACGTAGACGTAGACGTAGACGTAGACGTAGACGTAGACGTAGACGTAGACGTAGACGTAGACGTAGACGTAAACGTAGACGTAGACGTAGACGTAGACGTAGACGTAGACGTAGACGTAGACGTAGACGTAGACGTAGACGTAGACGTAAACGTAGACGTAAACGTAAACGTAAACGCCTACTAATGTGCCCACGTTCACCGCAGGCGTAGCACATGGGGCCCAGTCTCCTAGGTTCCGCTATCTTTGATCGAGCCACAACTTCTGTAACCTCGCGTCCCATATAGGCTCGAGGTTCGTGGCGAACAGCTTCTACCTCCAGCGCATGATCCAAAGCCTCCTTCATCGTCACATGATGCTGCAGGCGAACAGCAGCACGCACTTCCAGGTCTTTAATTCCATCAATAAACGCCTGGACGATGGTGTTATTCACTGTGTTAGCGTCGGCTGAAGGATACGCCTTCCTCACAAGCTTCTCGATTTCCACGGCCCATTGCTGAAGTCCCTCGCCGCTCTTCTGTACACGGTCCTTTAATTGGGCACGGAACATATGCTCCAAGTGACGCTCACCGTAGCTTCCAATGCCTCCATCAAATCAGCGAACTGATACTATTTAGGCATTGCATCCAAAACAGAGAGCGCCTGTCCCCGTAACGCCGTGCTCAGAGCTGTTAGGCAATGTTCATCTGTCCAACCACTGGCCTTCGCTGCTATTTCAAACTGAGTGCGGTACGCACTCCATGACGTTAGACCGTCATAAGAGGGTACCTTTACCCGGGGACCTACCTGATGAGAACAACCATTAATGGCAACACCCGATTTAACACCCGTGATCTTCATCTTCATGACTTCTCTCTCTAGTTGGTCCACAAAAAATATATATATTATAAATGCGAAAGTTTGGATGTTTGGATATCTGGATGAATGAATGGATATTTGTTATTCAATTACGCAAATTTTTTAACAGATTTGAATGAAATTTAGCACACAGTTAAATGATGACCTGAAATAGCACATAGGCTACTTTTTATCCCAGTAAAGGTAGGTGATTCCGCGGGATTCGCTAAAAACTGTTATAATGCAGTGGGATGCACACTGCAATTAGTGTATGTGTCGCAGTGAACTAAGTGATAATTTAACTGCTAACCTAACCTAACCAAATTATAAACTCCCTAGGTATATTATAATCTAACGACTATTGACAATTTCACTGCGACATATGCATAAATACTGCAATGTGCTAAATGAATACAAAGATTCGGTAAAACAATCATCTTTTCAATCATGTATGTCCTTGAACCCATTAACCACTTGATCAACAGGATGGTCAAAGTATTTTTTACTCTCGCCTATTACGTAAAACGGATAGTTATCCTGACATCGCCGACCCTAACACTTGATTAGACTTAACACTTGATTGATTTGGTAAACGCTTTCACTCAGAGTATTTTTATATGCTTTCACCTTTTAAAGAAATGCAAGTTTACTGCCCGCCTTAAGCTTAGCATTTCTAAAAAGACGTTATCAAAATTTTATTATATTATGCTGTAAATTGTTTTTCGTATATATCGTTTTAACGCCCCTGCCACCTGGCGCAAAAGCTCTTTTCGCTTTACCCCAGGACCGGAGCTACATTCAGAAGAGGCTCTGTATTAGCACGGCCTTGTTATGGCTTCAATTAAGTTTATTAATACTTACAATTAACTTCTTTCGGGTTCCGAAGTAAACTAGGAACCCTTATAGTTTCGCTATGTCCGTTCATCCGTCCGTGCACACGATTTCTCAGAGATCCTTGTTACTAGAAAGCTGTAATTTGATTAGTCACGTCAATAAAGTGGTAACATTGAAAACTATTTTTTTCAGAGTAGCTTCTCTACATGTAAACTGCGGATATTAATTGTTTTTCTCACGTACGTACGATTGATAGGTTTTTAAAAAATATTGTAGGTTTCTGAAAACAAATTTTTTATTAACGGACTCGTTTGTAAAATATTAAGCTTTTAAGTGTTAATTCTTGTTAGAATCAAGTGTCTGCCGGCTCTGCAGGTTAAACGGTTGATTTTGGGGGTGGGAAAAAGTCAGGGTAGTAGTAGTAAATATAATGAAGTTAAAAGGAAAACTATCACGACTTATAACTTTTTTTAGTATTAGTCGATCAACTTATTAAATATACTTAAAGTAGTTTTATAGGAGGTGAACCTGTGGTGCGGATTTATATATTTGTTATTGACGTTGAATGTTTAAATGTTTATAGTTCATAGTTTGATATAATTTTGATAAAACATATTGCGCATGGCCGACACGCACTTTATCATTTTATTCAAAAAGAGGAGGTTATTAATTCGGCTGTATTTTATTTATGTGTGTCACTTCAAAAACTATTATAATGTCAATGTTCATATAAATATAAAAAACCGATTTTGAAAATTATTATTTTTTTGTTTGGTAGGGCATACTTCCCGTATGGTTTCATTTTAATTTCGTAAAAATCTAATACAGTGTTCAGGAGATACAGGAAATGGGAACTCTTTTGATACAGTTTTACTGCGTTAAAAATTATGATCAAAAATAGTAGTCAATGTATTAAATCTTGGCAAAGTCTTACTGCATGTCAAATTTTATTTAATTTTATTCAGTTGTTAAGACGTAACAAACACAATCTCTCTTATCTTTTGTATCTTTAATATAAGTAAAAGTAATACCGAAAAAGTTTTATTTCTTGCATTTAATAACTTAAATAATTTAAAATAAATTATAGGTTATATAGAAGTAAAATTCAAATCTTTTTTGTATCATATAAAAAAATTAAAACTTAATTAAGGTATTATTTTATAATAATTATATTATCATAATAAACATTTGACAAGAGAAAGATAAAGACTTGGCATTAATTCCCATAAACAATCAAAATTATAAAATCGAAATCATTCCAACGCTGAACAAATAAAAATGGCTTTATCTCTGTCTAACAAGTGAGAATTTTTACAATAGACAAAGCTACAGCCAGTTTTGTCAGTGTTCTAATTTCAAATCATATAAAAAAATTAACGTCACCTTCAACAGCTTGCAGCCAAAACGCCATTACTAAAATATACTGTTAATTTAGGTCAGTTAAAATTTAATGTCAAATAACCCTTTTAATTTTAATGTGTAAAAATAAATTAATTGTTTAAATAACATGCTCAGTTGCAATATAATTTATCAATTGTTATGTAGACAGTAAACAGTTGTTCTTAATTCCGCCATTGTTAGGGACAAAATGATATGGTTTTCCCTTGGTTATTTCATATCTATTAGTAGTTTCCTTCATTTAAGTAATAAACCTTATGTAACTTTAGTTTTTCGTGCTAACCGTTCGTGCTAACTGCTATGCTAACCGTTTTAATATATTTTATAGATTCAATTGTTACGTTGCGGAAATCCATAATTTAAAGGTGAAATTGAGGTGTGATTTGTAAACTTTTCTGAGAAGCTTTCTGAGAAATTTATATGGACTTTTTGTGATGCAATTGAACCAAAAGGTAGTATAATGGGGTAAACCTATCCAAGGCCTGAAAATTAAAGGAGACCCCAGCGTCACAATAGTACTATGACGATCCTCGTTCGTCACGGAGCATACTCTGCTTGGCTGCTATTCGGAGTGACTTTTAGGTACCGAGGAACGTCTTTACTTTGTAGGAAGTTATTAAATTAAAAAATTCTTGAATACTTTCATTTATTTTGGACTATCCATCCAGAGCCAATGCTAGAATATCTCTCTGTACATGCATTTGTTTTCTATCACAATCCGAATATAATTTAAATATCTAGTTATATGTTTTAAAAGTCGACAAGTAGTTAGCATTTGATGTAACAACTCTATGGTGTTACAGTACCTACCTACGGCCACCACCACCTTCTTTTACGTCAATATCTAAGGCACACACACACAACTTATGTAATCAACGCCAAACTTAATAGGTGTTTGAATAATATCTAAGATCAGAGACTAAAATTATAACGACATATCCAGCAGATACGCAATAAACTTGATGGCACTTGAGCATATATAGTACTTATATCTATTCTTTAGTTTGAGCCAGACTGAAGGGTGAACGCTCCCACCCTCTTGAAAGTAATTAATTAGTCACACACGCTTATAAAAATGTAGCGATGTGACGTGGGCGACAAAAACTCGTAGGTAGCTAGTACTTGACTTGGTTGACTGGTAAAAGATTGTACATATTGAAGGAAACGACAATTAATGATCTTTATAACCTGTAGATAGATAATATTGCTTAACTACATAGTAAATTTTAACGAAATTTGTATAGTAATATTCAAAAAGTATGGTGACTGGGTGACTGAGCGAGCGAGTGTGGTAGACTAGCGAGTTCGGAAAATCTCTATGCGCGGATGTCCATACATAAATATTTTGTTGGATAATAAGGTCAAAATTTAAGAACCATATTTTTTCATATTAGGTATTTGAATCGAGTATTAAACACTCTCCCAAACGTTATACCCGCATTAGTAGTAGACCGACCTCTTTTGATATTAAAATATTATTTTCACGGAAGAAAACACACATTTGTTCAAGCATTAGCTTTTTAAATATTTTAATAAATATATACTGATAAAATAGACACTGACATATTATTTTATTGTTAAGTATATACTAGAGATGATACGGGTACCCAATGTGATTCCGGTATCCCCCGGACCCTGCAATTTTTCAGATTCGGCCGGGTACCGGATAATGATGCCAGATACCCGACACTGCCGGGTAATTAGGTCTAGGATAAAATTAAAAAAATATATGTTTTAAGAACGGATTTTTTTCAATTAAACACGAATTAGGAGAAGAATTAATATTTATAAATCAAAATGATGATGTAAATGATGGTGAAGAAATAAAGGCTGTTCAGCATGATCTGAATTAAGTCTATTGCGCTTTTTCTCATGGTGTTACCAGCCTCCGAAAAGAGGCGTTCGCTATATATGGAGCTGGCGGGAGTGGTTAAATATCTAATCGCGACACTCTTTATAATAGGGTAGTGACCCATATTATTGGCCCACCACTTATTGGGATTTATATCCCTACGAGCCCTTGTTGAGTTGAGATTTTGATGTAATTCGGTCGCGGCTGAGTTTTTGGAAGAGTTCTGGTTAGTTTCTGATTCTTCGGTCGCCTCTTTGAAACAGGCCCAAAACAAATTATTTGTCGGCATCCAATCTCGACCTTTTTCCTGCTGGTCCTGTCTCGTTGTCTGATTGATTCCTCATCATCCATGATATTTGTAGAGCTTCCGTTTTTTTCCCTTTTTTCACTGAAGTAAAATAACTGTTTATTTACGTTTTTGACGACTGTTCAAAATCAAAATTATCATTCCTAGCGCACAAACAAATAGCGGCAAAATGACAGCCTGTAGGTAGGTACATTCCCTCTCTGTCTTAATTTTGTCGGGTACCCGGCTACCCAGCATAAGCTTGCACAGGGTACTCGGTTTCCATAAGTTTACAGGGTACTCGGTAGCCGGTAAACTTATGCATGTGCCATTAGACCTCGCCACAAGATAGCAATGCACCATTAACATCTTTGGTGTCTATAGGCGATGGTTGACTCTTTCCATCAGGAGACCCATCTGCTTGTTTGCTATCTTATGATATAAAAAAAAATACTAGCTGACCCGCGCAGCTTCGCCCGCGAGTAGATTAATATGTCGTCAAGATAGTTTTTCATACAAATTTCATCCCCTATTTCAACCTTTAAAAAATGTTGACCCCGGCTCTTCAACTACTTTCATGCCAAATTTCATGAAAATTGGTCCAGCGGTTTAGCCGTGAAAGCGTAACAGACAGACAGACTTTCGCATTTATAATATTAAGTTTGCCAAATTTCATGAAAATCGGTCCAGCGGTTTAGCCGTGAAAGCGTAATACAGACAGACAGACTTTCGCATTTATAATATTAAGTATGGATAAAAGCCACCGTGGGCACAATTGCATAAATTATGTTTGACACTACTTTGACTGACATACCTCACAAACCTTCTGTACCTTTTATTTTAACTGATTTATAAAAATTGACAAACTCCTGAGGTAAAATATGTCTGAACTTAAACTCGTAAAACGTTACTACTAAATTTTTTTTAAAAAACATTCAGCGAGTTCAGGTGAAGAGCTTAAAGAATTTGTAGTCTCTAATGATAAATTCGTGAAAAACGTTTATAAATGTTTGGCAATTTCGCTCCTGAGATTTATAAAAACCTTGTGTAGAATATCTTTCAAATGTTTTGTTATTAAATTTGTTTTTTTTTGTCTCATTGTCTCATTATAAATTATATTCCAAGTCATCTTAATTTTATTTTCAGTTTTTTTAACTTCCCGCTACGTATGTAGATAAGGATTTTGTCCCGATTTTAGAAAGTCGAATTTTCACCAGATCTCCACGTTTTGAGGTCCTAGAAACCTTTTATCAGATTATTTTCACGATGGCGTCAGTATGTCTGAGTGTATTTATGTGTGTTTATGTGTGTATGTAAAAATCTTATAACTTTTGAGCAGCTGGACCGGTCAAACGCGGGTAGCATTCGACTGAATTCTACTTAACATAGATGTCCTGAAAATTTGAACTAAGTCGGCCAATTAGATTTTGAGAAATTTAAAAAAAAAAACAAAAACATTTTTGGTGAAACAGTATTTTTTTAATATAACTTCCAGATGAATGTACTGATTGAGTACAAAAACAAATCAGCTCTGTTCGTCAAAAATCTACGTGTAATGCATAAATTGCATCAAAATCGGTTTAGCCGTTTGGGAGTGATTGTTGGCGAAATATTTAAAAAAAAAGTGTTTTTTCGACATAAATTTAAAATGTTTCAACCAATCATTTTTTGGTTTTACGACATTTTAGCACTAAAAAAACAACGTCAAACGCCGTTTCAAAAATAAAAATCGAATCAATTTTCAAAAGTTACTTACTTAAAAAGCAAACTTACTTAATATGTTCTACACTCTTTGTTGTCGGCACTTGGTGAAACTCCATTTTCATTCAATGTTTAATATTAAAACACTTGTACTTGTAAAATGTTAAATCGTGATGGCTAGATAGTGTTTTGTTTTTAGTTTTATGTTGTAATTGCCCTGATGATGTTTATTTAGAAGCGAAACCGGTTGGTTGATATACGTAATAATTTATTGTGAAACAGTACAAGTGTTTTAACATTAAACATTAAATGACAAACTTACTTAATATTTTTGAAATAACTTTCAGGGTATATTGGTTAACTTAAAAATCATACCAGTTTTTCTCTTTTAAAAACTGCATTAAATTCCGTTAATTGAATCAAAATCGGCCAATTTGTTTAGGATTTATCAATGATGAAAATATTTGAAAAAAAATTTTTTTTTTTGACATTGCTTCGAAAGTTTTGCAACTATCCATTATTTAGCTAAAGCAACATTTTAGGTCTCAAAAATTGAGTTCAATACCATTCGAAAGATCAAAATCGATCATTGTTTCTAAAATACACAGCTTTTCAAAAATCAATATACTGTCATTTTAAGTAACTAGATGTTTACACTGAAAACATCTATGTTTATAGTTTTTATTCCTTTGATCTTAAAATACCTTAACTTAACGGGAAGGCTCAGGAATAGCTTGCAGGTTCAACCATTTATACATTTTTTTTATTAACTGTGGCTGAAATTGGCAAGTTTAGATACTTTTTCTACAATTTTAGAATATTTTTTAACATAATTTTGAAATGTTTTTATGCTAACATAAGTTCTCATGTCGTGTCAAATTATCTATCTTTGCTTTTATGAATTCCACGAGAATCTTATTCACTGAATTTTTACACTGAAATTTTTAACAGAAAATATGCTTGAAATTTAACATTCACTATTGAAAAAAAGTCTGTATAAATTTGATCAGTCCTTAACTGTTCCTTAACCTTAACCTTAACCCTCAAACTGAAACACGACACTGATCAACATTGATGCTTTTGCTGCAGATGTAGGTAAATTGGTGGTAAGAGAAAGACGTTGCCAATTATTACCACCAAGTTAGAAGCCACGATAAATTACTTACACTATTCTTTAAGTTGAATTAACAGAGAGATACGTGAAAAAAAATACGTTATGCATACATACGTACACCGATCATACTTTGTATATTTGTTTCATTTCAGATAAAAATCGACACATTAATAAAATCGTAGGAAAGTCAAAACTGTACATTGAATATTTTTTTAAAAGAATACTTGTGGCGTGATCTACAATCGATATCGAAGCCAAAAATATGGGTTTAAGAATTTTTGTCTGTTTGTCTGTTCATCTGTTTGTCTGTTTGTATGTATGTCCGGGGTAAACTCAAAAAGTACTGCATGGATTTTCTTCAAATTTTGCATGAATATTATTAACAGGTCGGGTCAACATATAGGCTACATATTATTACGCTATCACCTACGGGAGAGGTGCTGTGCGGAGTAAACGAAGTCCGCACGGACGAAGTCGCTGGCAACAGCTAGTATGAAAATAAATATACTTTCCAGAAACATTACATAAATACGTTTCAAATTGATAACCTTTTTTCCTAATAAGTTGAAAAGTTAAAAATATTAGATTTTTAACTACCTATGAATTATAATCCAAGTTAAGCGGGGACCGCAAAAGGTGTGGCGATCCAGAATAAGAACAAAATTGGCCTAGTTTTTTTAATCATTAAACAAATAATAAAATAGATGGCGATCTATGGCGATCTGGCGATCTATACTTGTGCGATTTGTTTGTAAAAATTTTTTTTTGCATTCCTCTATCAATATACTAGAGCAATTCCATTCAAAAGAGAAACAGTAAAACGCTAATTTTGACGTTTAGTTATTTATTATACCTTATATCGATAATTTAGAATAAGTCAATTATAATTTCGGTATAAATTCGGTATAAACCTATTTCGCCTACACAATCATCAGGGCACTTGCAGTTACGAACTAAAAACAAAATCGAAAAATGTTTTTCAAATAAAATCGAAAAAACAAAACCGAATGGAAATAAATAAAATTATAAAATAAGTGAAACAGTACAAGTGTAATTGTAATGAAAAGAAAGTATACTGCAATAATTAAAAGACGCTAAAAAGTTATAGGAGACGGTAAACAAGATTACAGTGTAAGAATCGTGACGAAGCCGGGGTCGTGTATTGGTATTATGTTACAAAAGAAACCAGTTAAATAATAAGTAAATTATACTCCATGCTTTTGTAATTTTACTATACTTTTAATACTTTGAAAATTTCTTTAAAAATGTCTTATGTAACGTAGGTATTGTAACGGCTTGCCGGGTTAATATAACGGCCGGCCGTGTTACTCCACCAATTTGTAACACCTTTTGCCCGGGGAATTTGCTTTACTCTGCTTGGCTGCTTGAGGTTCACGAAGATCGACGGATTTTAGTATTATTTCCAATAATACACCAATTTTTATAACTTCATTTATTTTTCGGGCATATGTCTTTTCCCGTCAAGATTACTTCGAACACTCTTATTCTATTACATTTAAATCGAAAACCTAGACAATGTTCTATATTTAAAAGTAGACAAAGCCGCCAGTATGCAATATTATGCATGTAACACCATAAAGGTATTACATCAGCTACCCCCCAAGGTAGGAGCAGCTGAAACCGGACAGGCATTTGTCTCCTCTTAAATGACCTACCTATTCTTATCCCGATTGCCCTACCTATGGAAGGAAAGTACATTTTGGCGGGACTGTCTTTTCCTAAAACATAGTTTGCCCCATGTGTGGTTTTGACTATTACCACCACACCATGTCACAAACTTTGGTCTACCAAAACCTCCCTAAAAGGCAGACCACAGCCCCCTCACCTAATCTATCCTACTGCAAACATTTATTATTTTACTAAACTTTAGCCTGAAGAGCTCTAGCTGTATAAGAGATAATAAGAGATGGAAAAGTTTAACAATTCAAACTTCGTTTTCTTTGGTGGACCAAAAGAAAAAAGATTGAAGTATTACTTCCTCTCAACACCGAGCTCGCCCCAATATATATACATCACGAATATAAATACTTCTTACTCTGAGCTATACTAAACCATCATTACAATATCTCTCATAACTATCCGAGTTCATATATATCTTATACAGATGTTCTTTGTGTCGACTATGTCGTATACTACAAAGTTGAACTCACATTCACATGACTATCAACCCCCTACCTATACTGACTTTTACGACTTCATACTAAGGCGGCTCTGTCCCTAGTATACATTATACCCCATTTGCCTTTATTATTGTTCAGAAGAACTTGAGAGGAATACATTCGATTGAAAACATAACATTTCTTCATTTAATATTCTTTTGGTCATCTTTTTTCTTTTTAGCTCCGGTCCACCATCACAGCATTGGTTGAACCCCGTCATATTACATGAAACAAATACAAATATTAGCATTCTCATATACAGGCCGAGACAAAAATAATGAACTAACATATAACAATTATTTACTACAATGAATGACCATAAAAATACATTATATTTTTTTTTTTACACACGTACATGAAATGCCTTTTTTTATATATATATATATCCTTCAACCTATTCACGAAGTTAAGCAATAGGAGATATAGAAATATTGTACATGTATACAATATTTCTATATCTCCTATTGCTTAACTTCGTGATTACATAATTTACATTAGATATTCTTTCCACTATTCTGAACGGCCCTTTATATAATCTACATAATTTCAAACTCCTATTGTCCACCCGTCTTGGTGTATATACTAATACTAATTGTCCCGGTGAAAAGACCTTTACTTTAGCGCTTTTGTCAAGATATCTCTTTTGCCTAACTTGTGCCTTCCTAATGTTATGTACTGCCTTTCGAACTAACGTACCTTGTAAGTTATGTCTCTCGGCATAATTTATCTCTCGGTTATGACTATCCCTATTTACCCCCATATAGCTTTGAAATATCGGTTTCCTAGCGTACATCATATATGGTGAAACCTTAGTGGTTGATTGTTTACTAGTGTTATATGCATGACATACTAATGGTACAAATCTACACCAGTCTCGATGGTCCCTGGCAACATACATCGATAACATTTGAACTAGCGTTTTATTGAACCGCTCTACTAACCCATTCGTTTCTGGCCTAAACGCCGTACTAAATCGCGATTTTGCCCCAAATCGATTCACAGTTTCTTTCACTAGGTGTGAAGTGAATACTGCTCCCCATCAGAAATTACCTCCTTAACACCTCCGTACCTACAAAACACCTCTTCAATCAAAAATTCACTCACTTTCTCTGCCGTTACCCTTTGTACCGGTTTACATATTGCATATTTCGACACATATTCAACACATACTATAATATATTTGTTCCCGTTCGAAGATTTTCTAAAAGGCCCTAAGATATCGATTCCTACCTTTTGCATCATGCAGGTCATAATCAAGGGTCATTCGTGTTCAGCGTTAATCGATACGGGAGCAGATATATCTTGCATGTCGGATGATCTCGCGGAGTATCTAAAAGTAACATACAAAGATACTGCATCCAATGGGCATATTGTAAAATCGCTAGGTGGATCGTTATCAAATGTGCTAGGAAAAACGTGTGTAAATTTATTGATAAATAACAGTATTTTTGCGAATAAATGTTAATAATAGAGAATATAAAAACTAAACTTATATTAGGTCAAGATTTTCTAAAAAAATATGATGCTGTAATAGACTTTTTAAAGAATTTTATATGTCTTAAAAAGCGTTGCTATGTAGATTTCATTAATACCTCATTGCTACGAAATAATGATGATCGTTCCAGTATGGACGGCTACCATAGAAACGTTATAAATAATAATGTCACTGATGTAAATAAATCATATAATTTGTTAAAAACAGATTATATATACTACGTGAATTATATAAAGAAAAATGAGGATAAGTTATATCCGTATGTAAATTTCGGAAATAAATGCGAAATGGATGAGATTAATATTAATCCGGAATTATGTCAAAACCAAAAGAATGTATTACGAAATCTATTCAGTACATATAGAAAATGTTTTGCATTTAGACCCACGGAATTAGTTAGGTGTAAGTTAACAGAAATAGAAATAAAAACGGTAGACCAGGTAGCGGTACACCACCCGCCATATCGTGTCTCACCAAAACAACTAGAAATAATCAATACACAGGTTAGAGAAATGTTAGACAACGGTGTTATTCATAAATCTAAAAGCTCTTATGCTTCCCCAGTAGTGTTAGTGCGGAAAAATGATAACACATGGAGAATTAAGTCAAGTACTGAAACTAGGTCTTTAGCCTGTCGCGAATTGGATGGTGTGAAGAAAGCATATGATGTTCCTTTAGATTTTGAACGACCTGTTCTACCAATCCGATGTATATAATCTTCTGAAGAATTAGGATAGTCAAAGTTTATGACATATTTGATTCCATCAACATCAAGACCACGGGCTGCAACATCTGTGGCTACAAGAATGCTTGCACGGCCTTGTTTAAATTGATACAATACTTGATCTCTTTCCTGTTGCGTCTTATCACCACGCATGCATACCGCAGGCCATCCATAACATTTAATATTTCTTGTTATATTTTCAACCTTTCTCTTAGTTTCGACAAAAATTATAGTTTTTGCCCCTGGCTCTTGGCTTTCACCAATTTCTTGTAATAAAACATTTAATTTGTTTTCTTTTTCGTGTTCTTGGCAAACGTCTATTATTTGCAATAACACACCAATTTTTATAACTTCATTTATTTTTCGGGCATATGTCTTTTCCCGTCAAGATTACTTCGAACACTCTTATTCTATTACATTTAAATCGAAAACCTAGACAATGTTCTATGTTTAAAAGTAGACAAAGCCGCCAGTATGCAATATTATGCATGTAACACCATAAAGGTATTACAGTATATTAAGTAACGTTCAAAAGCAAAGTATTAAGAGATTGGTTATTTTTTTTGACAATAGACTCAACCAAACCAATTGCAACCAGTTGCAAGAAAAAGTAGTTATTGGTTTGAAAAGAGGGGCAATAGACAATCATCGCAAGGGCATCAGAAATATCAAAATTCTTTTTTTTGCATTGCTAGATTTTAAAACTATTTAAAATACGTCAAACAAATAATGTTTCATAGTTACTAATGAATAAAATATAAACCGGCAAACGTTGTTTTGCTGCATAAAACTTGGTGTCTATAGGCATGGTTGACTCTTTTCATCAGGAGACCCATCTACTTGTTTGCTATCTTACGATATAAAAAAAATGACTACTGTATACTTTCCGAATAAAATGAAATAAGCAATAAAAATTATATAATTCAATTTAATTATTTAGGTGTTTAAATTATCAGAGTTCTGAGGTTATTTCATTATAAGACCAAAAATTTTCCAATAAGCATTATTTTATACAAGTAACATTAAATAAAAGCTCTTCATTTAATGGCTGAAACATTATCCCTGAATCATCATCGTTATATTGCGGTAACACAAGTCAAACATATTATAATCATTTTTGGCAAATATGGCAATTTGGTGTGCTTTTAACATATCGCTCGTATGCAGCTGAGGTTTCACTGCTCTATAATATCATTAAACTCGATTAATTAACATCTGCGTTGGACTGTCCTCACTTTCATTAAATTTATAATGGATTTTTGTAATTGACATTAAGATTTATGTTAATCATTGTGTTTAAGATTTGACTGCCTCGTGATCTAGGTGTTACCCTATTAGGCTCAAATAATTAGGTCCCGGGTTCGATCCTCGTGTCAGGCAAATGTGTTATTGAGTTTTTTTCGAGGTTTTTCTCGAAAATCTTAGTAACAGGTTGCCTTGGCGGGTGGTGTGTCACCATTCTCGTACCTCGGTGGAGCACGTAAAGTCGTAAAAATAGTCGATAATCACAATAAGTTTGGGAAAAATGCGGCGATGGAGATCACCACTCATCTCGCCAAGCGATAAACTGGTGAATCGTGGTGAACCGGAAAGTGAATGAACGTTCAGTTTATTTTGCCTACCCCGCAAGGGAACCGGCGTGATGATACTATTTTGTGTTAATTGGAATTGTTGTGACGAGCGATACATAATATAATTTACATTATGAATCACTTGTAAACTTCATATGAAATGAAAATATTTATTTGCAAGAACTTATGACGTTCATATTCTTGCAAATAACTTGAACGTAACATTTATGATTTTAGAATACGACAAATTTTGAACAAACTGGAAAACGACATTGTCGAGCACTGACGCTATTGTGGCAGAAAAGATGAGGTAGTGATTTCATATTCAAGCGAAAAATTGCAGGACAATCATTCGCCGTTTACGAACATGCTAACAGGAAGGTGGTCCACTCTTTAGATTACATTAAAACGTCCGTCTTTTGTTCAGCTTTCTAGTACAAAAGTGTAAATTGGCATGAGTACACATGGAACACAAGTATCTTTACGCCTGTATCCCCGAAGATGTAAGCAAAAGTAACACCAATGCATCCACGATTAACCGAAGATGCTTAGTCCCACAATGTAATTGGTGGCAAGCCTATCACTAACCGGGCACTTATCAATTCCCGGGCAACGTTGTTTTTGTCAGAAAAATGAAAAAAACACATTTTTAAATTGCTCGACCCCGGAATCGAACCTGAAACCTCATGTCAACACCGACGCTGGACCATTAGACCACAGAGGCGATACATACGAGTATACATGTTAATCACGACGGCGTAGTGATTGGTAATCTATGGCGTAGTGGTAAGATTAAGAGAATAATTATGTAAATTGTAAAAAGAAAGTGGATTGGAGGGTTTTTTCCATGTAATAGTTGTACAATGTTCCATTCAGTGTATGCTCCGTTGATAGAATGTTTAGCGATCGAGCAATCGATCGGCTTGGGTTCGATTCCCGATAGCGAGAAGCGTTTGTGTGATGAGCATAAATGTTTGTGTTTCTGGTTTTGGGTTTTTTGTTAAGTATATTTCAGTATTTACATATGTATTTCTATGTAGTTAATATCTTTGACTAATACCACACCGTACCACAAGAACATGATTAATTGGCTTACTTTGGGGTTAGATAAATTCGTGTAATTTTTCCAATGAATATTTATTAAATGCTATCGGAGTCGTTTAAAATATTACAGTGTGAGAAAAATATTTTAAAGTGAATCTTTTATTCTATCGCCCCATAATTTTTCATTCATCTATCGCATGTCGCATAACAGTTGGCCACGGTGTAGGGAATATAATACACCACTATAATACACCCGTATTTACAAACGATATTATGAGATTCCATAGTGTTAGCGAGCGCATAGGGCCATGAAACAGATGGCTTGTCATGTGAATTGCATAGCAAATTAGCCTTCTTTGCATAGTGTTACTACGTTACTTAGGTAAGAATTGTTTATAAATACAGGCGTAAGTGTATAAGGCGCATGATAGAGCAGACAAGACCAATATGACGGCACTCATAGCTCGCATCAGCTGACCGTGTACGATTTATATTCTCACTTATTCGTACAATCTTTCCGCGGTAAAAAGTTTTACTTGTATCGTGGTTTCATAAAACCACGCATTTTTTTTATTTTGGTACTTATCTGCGTAATGTTCAACGTTTTTTAGATCATTATATAGCAGAAGATAGCAATAAGCAGATGGCTCTCCTCTCAGTATTTCGTAGACTCCAAAGTTGATAATATTACATTGCTATTCGTGTGTGATGGAATGCCACGTTACGGAGACGAGATATTGCAAAACTGCTACTTGGTAGTCACGATGGTTGTGTTACATATAGTCAATAACCCACGTTTCACAAACTGCCTATAAGATTGGAAGATATTCTTCGAATAGGAAGTTTGAATGTTTACTATATTCCGCACAAAATCTATCAAACTATCGAATTGGTATAAAAGCTAAGTTAAGGGTGTCAGATAGTTTGAAATATGAGAAGGCAGGCACAAAATCAACATTACACGCAAACCTGAAATTGCTTTTCTATTTTTATTACAAATATACTGAAAATGTCAAATATTTGTTTCCCAATTTGATGTTGTGTGGAGCGAGTTCTCCGAGTGATATTCTAGCGAATTTTAGTGGCGAGTGTAAACAAGACTGGAGCGAAGGCTCAAGTACTCTCTTCACAGATCACTCACCTCGCGTCAACTGTGTTGTGTGCACAGCTTAAGATAAAACAACACAATTTTGTTGGAGAGAAGTTTAAATCAGAAAACTAGTAAGTACCTACAATATTTTTACGAGTATTACGAGTATGGAATTAATCTATACATATAATAAAATCGTAGGAAAGTCAAAACTGTACATTGACTATTTTTTTAAAAGAATACTTGGGGCGTGATCTACAATCGATATCGAAGCCAAAAATATAGTTTTAAGAATTTTTGTCTGTTTGTCTGTTTGTTTGTTTGTCTGTTTGTCTGTTTGTTTGTTTGTCTGTTTGTCTGTTTGTCTGTTTGCCTGTTTGTCTGTTTGTCTATTTGTCTGTTTGTCTGTTTGTCTGTTTTTCTGTTTGTCTGTTTGTCTGTTTGTCTGTTTGTCTGTTTCTCTGTTTGTCTGTTTGTCTGTTTGTCTGTTTGTCTGTTTGTCTGTTTGTCTGTTTGTCTGTTTGTCTGTTTGTCTGTTTGTCTGTTTGTCTGTTTGTCTGTTTGTATGTTTGTATGTTTGTCTGTTTGTCTGTTTGTCTGTTTGTCTGTTTGTCTGTTTGTCTGTTTGTCTGTTTGTCTGTTTGTCTGTTTGTCTGTTTGTCTGTTTGTCTGTTTGTCTGTTTGTCTGTTTGTCTGTTTGTCTGTTTGTCTGTTTGTCTGTTTGTCTGTTTGTCTGTTTGTCTGTTTGTCTGTTTGTCTGTTTGTCTGTTTGTCTGTTTGTCTGTTTGTCTGTTTGTCTGTTTGTCTGTTTGTCTGTTTGTCTGTTTGTCTGTTTGTCTGTTTGTCTGTTTGTCTGTTTGTCTGTTTGTCTGTTTGTCTGTTTGTCTGTTTGTCTGTTTGTCTGTTTGTCTGTTTGTCTGTTTGTCTGTTTGTCTGTTTGTCTGTTTGTCTGTTTGTCTGTTTGTCTGTTTGTCTGTTTGTCTGTTTGTCTGTTTGTCTGTTTGTCTGTTTGTCTGTTTGTCTGTTTGTCTGTTTGTCTGTTTGTCTGTTTGTCTGTTTGTCTGTTTGTCTGTTTGTCTGTTTGTCTGTTTGTCTGTTCGTCTGTTTGTCTGTTTGTCTGTTCGTCTGTTTGTCTGTTTGTCTGTTTGTCTGTTTGTCTGTTTGTCTGTTTGTCTGTTTGTCTGTTTGTCTGTTTGTCTGTTTGTCTGTTTGTCTGTTTGTCTGTTTATCTGTGTATATGTGTATAGCTGTTCGTCTGTTTGTCTGTTTGTCTGTTTGTCTGTATATATGTCCGGAGTAAATTCAAAAAGTACTGCATGGATTTACTTCAAATTTTGTATGAATATTACTAATAGGTCGGGTCAACATATAGGCTACATATTATCACGCTATCACCTACGGGGGAGGGGCAGTGCGGAGTAAACGAACTCCGCGCGGACGAAGTCGCTGGCAACAGCTAGTAAAGTATAAAAGATCTCGCTACTTAACTTGTTAGTACAACATTACTTGGTACATTACATATTACTACATTAATCTCTTGAGGTAATACTTAATAGCTAAGCATATTCTCTATTTTATTATATTTTTACACGCTTTTTATTAGCTTCATCTGTATGTTTGTATGTTTGTTTGTAACCGACTTCTTTGGGCGCGATTTTGACCCACTTTAAACGGCCAGATTTCGTTCAAACTTTGTAGATTTATCGAGGACCGATGACAATACACTAATTTGACATAAAATTATTAGGATCACCTGTATGTTTTTATGTTTGTATGTTTGTTTGTAACCGACTTCTTTAGGCGCGATTTTGTCCCACTTTAAACGGCCAGATTTCTTTCAAACTTTGTAGATTTATCGAGGACCGATGACAATACACTAATTTGAGGTTTTTTGACCTGTGTGTTTGTATGTTTGTTTGTAACCAACTTCTTTGGGCGCGATTTTGACCCACTTTAAACGGTCAGATTTCGTTCAAACTTTGAAGATTTATCGAGGACCGATGACAATACACTAATTTGATAAAATTATTCCATTTTTCAATTTGCAAAATATGATTTTTGTTAATTTATATAATTTTCATCTATGGTCGATAAGGTAAGAAACTTAATTAAATTTTTTTATAATTTTTCTCTACAGTCGATAAGACAGGACTTGATGTTAATTTATGAGTGGGGGCTTTTTAAGATATTATCAAAATGATAATCCTTCTACTCTGTTACGTTTTCATGTAGCGTTGCAGTAGTGATGTATTTGAGTAAGAATGCGAAATTAGGTTGCGTGAGCAGGGTAATGAAGGTAAGTGCAAGCTGGTAAGTTAGTTGCATCGAGAATGTCGAGTTGCACTTCGTAAAAGTGGCCGATGTAGTGTGTCGCTCGATCACTTACCGAAGCGAGTTTCAGCCCCTTGGACAGTGGTGATTACCCCGGAGGGGCAACTGAAATTTCGCCGTCTTAAAGTACGCGAGTTTGGGTGTGAATGAGTAAGGTGCGTTTAGTGTGGAATTAGGTAAAATAAATGTACATAATATTTATAGATATAAATATATCACCATCCATGTTAATTTTACATGGATATATATAGATATACAGTTTTGTAGTTTTCGTTTTTTATTAATTGTAATTAAACGACACTGAATTTATTAGCCATTCGCATTCGGTGACCTACAATTGTCGATTAGAATTTTAAAAAAATTTAACTCAAATAATTGATTTTTTCACAAGTTACTGTGTTTCCGGAGTTACATACATGACGGACAGGATAATTTTTTGACCTATTTTGATGTTTTTTTCCGTTTCTATTGCACTAAGTCAATTTTTAGAAAGTATACAATTAATCTCCATCAAATTATCTCGATAATAGTATGCAAAATATCTTGGTTCCCTTAACTAACAAGGCTATAATACTAAAAATAGTTGCCAAAATGAGGCGAAAAAAATTTTCGATCGTAAAGCACTCTCTGATGCTTCGCATCATGAGCCGTGCAATAGTTTAAAATTAAAAAAAAACAAGCTATTATAAATAAACCAAACTAAAAAGTAGAAAATAAATAATAGTTTAAAAAAACTAAAAACACGCTTTTTATAGAAAACCAAACTAAAAAATAGAAAATAAATTTTAATAAGTTTAAGTTAAGAATAGTGTTAAAAATTTCAATAAATATAAATTAATAATAGTGTGAATAAAGAAAAATTATTTTATTTTAAAAAAGATACCAACAAGTAATTGTCAAACAAAATCCACTAAGCCGTCGCATTCCAAAGAAATATACATACGAACACACATACACTTGAACATACATTCTTTTAGCGTAGTCAGGTAAAAACATATGGCAGTGGGTTTGATAAATCACAATAGAGTTTTTATACTCTATAACATGCTTGTTAATTAGTAAATAAACTTAAGACAATAGGATTAGGGAAAATCTGTTAGGTTGATGCTAAAACTATATGTATAAAGTAGGTCATTTATTGAAAGGGTTGGTAAAACTGTCAGCCACAGATTTATTCTGTCACAAAAACAATAGCTTTTTCTAATTTTCAACATTCTTTATTACTAAAGTGTGTTGTTAAACTTAATAAAAGAATATTTTGGAATTTCGACCACTGGGTAATCACTAGTATAATATATTAATACGTTACGCAAAAATTTGTACCTTTTATGACGAAAATTGCGTGGAATGACGAGTGTGAAATTTGCTACAGCTAAAGTTTATATGAAGAAAAAGTGCAGAAAGATCACAGGCGATTTTGGTTTTGTACATCCCTTGCGTATCTTTAGATAAACTAGAATAATGTTCTAAGATTTTTAAATCAATTAAATAAAATTTATCGCTAGGAACTATCGTATAAAAAACTAAAAATCTCTAAACTAAAATCTCTCTGTTTTTGTATTAAAGAATAGTTTAATGCTAACTTATTTTTAGCTCTTTTAAGTACCTATAAAGTGTCTTCGCAAAATCTTAGCTCAGAACTCTGTCAATCTTAGATTCCTGAAATTAGCAGCTGTTGTACTGAAGACACCCAATGACAAGGTACGGACAAAAGAACTTGTACGGTTTTGTGGCTATAATGTATTGCGCAATGTCGCGTGGTGCATAGCAGTGTGATAAATATGGCAATTATAATAATACTATTCATAACCCGGTATAATTTATATTATTCTATATTGATATTATAAATGCGAAAGTTTGAGTATTTGGATGGATGTTTGTTACTCAATCACGCAAAAACCACTAAACGGGTTTGAATAAAATTTGACATTCAGGTAGATGATGAGCTGGAATATTTTTGAAGTGAAAACTTCTTTAGGCGCGTTGAGCGTTTTGGTAGAGGGTAAAATCCTCGGTTCGCGTCACCGACATGCTAATGATAATAGTATATCTATAGCTATGTTTTGCATATAGTTTTAATTACTCTCAACTTAATAGTTCCGTTTTCACTTCTATCGGCAGTCCCACGACTGCTACTGTTTTTTTTTTTTTATATCATAAGATAGCAAACAAGCAGATGGGTCTCCTGATGGAAAGATTCAACCATCGCCTATAGACATCAAAGATGTTAATGGTGCGTTGCTATCTTGTGGCGAGGTCTAATGCCACATGCATAAGTTTACCGGCTACCTTACCCTCCAAACCGGATCACGACAGCGACAAGTACTGACGCTATTGCGGCAGGAATAGGTAAGGCGGTGGTACCAGACCTGGGCGAGACAATGCAGAACTCTACCACCTAGTAGCCACGATGGTAGTGACTCGATAGCCAATCGGTTGCCTTTTACGACCTGCCTGGCAGGACGGCAGCTGGCCTATTCTACTAAGGAGGCCGGGACCAACACGGCGAAATAGCATAAAAGCTACTTTTTATCCCGGAAAAAATTAGGTGATCCGCCAAAAACTTCTATAATGCAGCGGCTTCCCGCCGTAACTAGTAATCATATGAATTTAATAATACACATTACTATGAATTATTAAAGTACTCGTATCATCACGCCTGATTCTCTTGCGTGGTAGGTATAAGAAACGGAACATCTATAGACTTTCCGGTTCACCATCATTCACCGGTTTGTAGGTTAGCGAAATAAGTGGTGATCCTCGTCGCAGCATTTTACCGATATGTTAACGATTATCGACTATACCTAGCGATAATCGGGACCGACAGCTTTACCTGCTCATCCGAGGCACGGGAGTGGTAATACACCACTCAGCCAGTCTCTGAGATGCAACTAAGATTTTGGATTTTCGAGAAATTTCGAAAAATCACACCAAAGTCAATACCGCTTTTATCCGACCCTAAAACCAAATCCGTCCTGGGTCGGCCTATGATCTAAGCCGAATAGGCTAATCCCTAGACCACGAGTCAATTAAATTATATTATCTATATTACATATCTAAATTACATATCTTTTTTTCTATTCTATTCTATCTATTTCTAAATACCAAAAAAATATTTATCTATTAATAAAATAATAATATCACGATGTTACAAAAGCTAGTTTATACGAATACACATTCTATCCATCTCGCCTATCTCTGTGATGTTGCAAATTGAGCTTGTCCAACGCCTAACAAATTACATTCATTTGTATTGGTCTGTTCTTGTTAAGTTCGTACCTAACGTGTTTGTATCTAGTGTCACTTCCTCCCCGTTAAGCCTTCGAGGGAATTAATGTATTTCTCGTTAGAGAATTGTTAATAACATTACCTTGTACTAGTTGTAATAAATGTATTTTGCAAGTTTGATATTTTATCGTTAGATTTCACCATACTTTTTACTTATACGTAGCTCTTTAATTAATGAACTGATTTGTCGGCGTCGGGACGTGATGACCCCATCGCCCGCTGGTGGAATAATCTTCTTCTGTGAAATTATTCTACCGGTGCAGTCAGTCAATAAAAGTGGTAGTGCTATGCTTAGCTGAATGGGCCGGCACGACCGGGGCAATACCACTATCTCACTTAAAACCAACGTAAAGTAACAGCTTTGCTGTTGCGTTCCGTTTGGTCTGTGAGGTTCCCGGAGGCCCTTTCCCCCCTCCCCCTAACACTATGGAAGTGCGATTCAAAGGTAGTAGTTTACCCCAGGGGGGTACCACTAGCGTTAGCAGTGGAGAATCCCCCTCTGGACATCCATGTTCAGGAATTTGTCATCAACCTAATCATGGATGCCCAGGCTGCCCTGCGTACTCTGGGGGGGGCAAAATCGCGCTCACACACTTCGCTGCTCGGGGCAAACGGAACAAAAATCTTCAGGCATCCCCTACCACACTCCACGTGGACTTTACTAATATTAGGGGTCTTCACTCGAATTTAAATGTCGTCCACCACCACCTTGAGACGGCCAAGCCGGCTTTGTTCTTTTTAACCGAGACGCAGATATCTTCTCCGGCTGATACTTCATATCTCTCCTACCCTGGGTACAAATTTGAGCATTCATTTGTACCCCGGGCGGGAGTTTGTGCTTACGTCAGAGAGGATATCTGTTCTCGACGTCTCAGCAGCCTTGAAGGCAAGGACCTATCCATCCTCTGGCTACGTGTAGACTGCGACGACCATCCCCGCATCTATGCGTGCCTGTACAGGTCCCACAGCGGAAATGCCGAATCAGACCGACTCATAGAACACATCCAAATTGCAACAGATTCCGTGCTGCAGCAGATCCCCTCCGCAGAGATCGTGATCATCGGTGATTTTAACGCCCACCATGCCGAATGGCTCGGTTCACGTACTACCGATCATGCGGGGAGATCTGTTCACGATTTTGCTTTAGCGTATGGTATGACACAGCTGGTTACCTCGCCTACGCGTGTTCCAGATGTGGACCACTATCTTCCTTCCTTGTTAGACCTTCTGCTGACCTCACACCCAGACAGTTATCAGGTTTCTGTAGACGCTCCACTTGGTTCATCGGACCATTGCCTAGTACGGAGCAAAGTGCCGATTTCGCGCTTATCACGGCCTCGTTCTTCAGGCTACCGTCGCGTTTGGCACTACAGGTCAGCAGATTGGGACGGGATGCGGTCTTTTTTTGCATCTTACCCATGGAGGCGTGTGTGCTCCTCACTGGACGATCCAGATGTCGTTGCTGACTGCGTCGCTGATGTGGTGCTGCAGGGAATGGAACTTTACATTCCGTTTTCTGCTGTACCCGTTGGTGGCAAATCTAAGCCATGGTTTGGTCACCAATGCAAAACGGCTTCACGCCGAAAGCATGAATCCTACCATGCCTGGGCTGCGGCATCGGCATCTCAGGATGTAAATACCAGCACACTCAGAAAGGAGTACAATTATGCCTCTAGGTCTTTTAAAAGAACCATCGCTAAAGCAAAATCCGAGCACATTGGCAGAATTGGCGGGAAGCTAGTTCGCCTTCCTTCGGGAACTCGTGCGTTCTGGTCTCTAGCCAAAGCTGTTCAAGGTAATTTCTGTATGCCCTCTTTTCCACCTTTGCACAAAGATGATGGCTCTCTAGCCCATTCTGCAAAAGAGAAAGCTGATCTCTTAGGCTCATTTTTTGCAGCCAACTCGACTTTGGACGACCAAGGAAATACACCACCTACTATCCCGCGGTGTGATACTTCCATGCCGGAGGTAAAGTTCTTGCAAACTACAGTGCGTAAGGCACTCTTTTCCTTGGACGTCCATAGGTCGAGTGGGCCTGATGGCATCTCTCCAATCGTGCTAAAGATGTGTGCTCCAGAGTTGGCACCGGTTTTAACGCATTTGTTCCGACTCTCCTACTCAAAAGGCGTCGTGCCCATAACTTGGAAGACCGCCTTAGTGCACCCAATCCCTAAAAAAGGCGATCGATCGGTCAAGTCCAACTATCGGCCTATAGCGATAACCTCCTTATTCTCCAAAATAATGGAGTCCATTATTAACTGCCAGCTTCTGAGGTATCTTGAGGAGCACCAGCTGATTAGTTACCGCCAGTACGGTTTCCGTCGCGGACGCTCAGCTGGTGATCTTCTGGTTTACTTAACACATAGATGGGCGGAGGCAGTCGAGAATAAAGGAGAGGCATTGGCAGTTAGTTTGGACATAGCGAAGGCCTTTGATCGGGTATGGCACAGGGCACTTCTTTCCAAGCTTCCATCCTATGGGCTTCCTGAGAAATTGTGCAAATGGATCACCAGTTTTCTGACGGATCGGAGTATAAGGGTCGTTGTTGATGGCGCATGCTCTGACCTTAAACTCGTCAATGCTGGTGTTCCTCAAGGTTGTGTGCTATCGCCTACGCTGTTTCTTCTGCACATTAATGACATGTTGCGATCGAGCAGCATTCATTGTTATGCGGATGACAGTACGGGCGATGCTTTGTACTCTGGCCGCAGCGGAATTTCTCTGGAACACGTCAACGAGTGCCGGAACAAACTAGTGTCAGAAATTGAAGCACAACTTTCTGTTGCTTCGGAGTGGGGTCGATTAAATTTGGTCCAATTCAACCCCATTAAGACACAAGTTTGCGCGTTTACCGCTAAAAAATCACCCTTTGTCGTATCACCTCGTTTTGAAAATACTTCCCTGAAAGCCACAGCCAGTATTGGAATACTTGGAGTCGACATTACGAGTGACGTTCAGTTCCGCGGTCACTTGGAAGGCAAGGCTAAATTAGCCTCTAAAAAGCTGGGAGTCCTCAGTAGGGCCAGGCAGTACTTCACACCGGCCCATCGCTTATTACTTTATAAGGCGCAAATCCGGCCTCATATGGAGTACTGCTCTCATTTATGGGCGGGAGCTCCTCAGTACCAGCTCCTTCCTTTTGATCGAATTCAACGTAGGGCGGCTCGAATTGTCGAGGACGAGACTCTTTCAAATCGGCTTGATTCTTTGGCGTTACGTAGAGATGTGGCATCACTCTGCATCTTTTATCGGCTCTACCATGGGGAATGTTCCGAGGAACTGTTTGGATTAATTCCTGCTGCCGAATTTCACCATCGGACATCGCGACAAAATTCGAAGTTCCATCCTCACCATCTCGATGTCTGGAAATCCACAACCGTGCGATTCTCGAGGCATTTTTTGCCCCGCACCACTCCTTAGTGGAACCAGCTATCGGCAGAAATTTTTCCAAATGGATACGACTTAGGGACCTTCAAGAAAAGAGCTTACTCATTCTTAAAAGGCCGGCAACGCAATTACAAGACCTCTGGTAGTGTGGTTGTCTATGGGCGGCGGTAATCACTTACCATCAGGTGAGCCTCCTGTCCGTTTGCCCCCTCTTCTATAAAAAAAAAAAAAAAAAATTTAATGCTATTTTTTATGAGAAAGCTGATTTTTAAGCGATAGTTCTTCGATAATATATTTATCGAAATCGGTTTAATCGGTGGAAGGTTATCAGTTCTTTTCTGCTTGATGTAAAACTTTAGCAACTAGTATAGACAAAATTGGCTTACTTCAATTATATTACAAATACATGATAACTTTTTCTGAACTTTTTAAACTTTTTAATTTAGTTTTAAAACTATACTATAATAACAAAATTATTAACACAAATCCAAAACGTTGTGAGGTAACATGCTAAAAATCCATACTATATACTATATAGTACATACAATAGTAATAAAAATGGGAAAGTGTGTTTGTTTGGTCGTCTTGCACGTCAAAACGGAGTGACGAATTGCCTTGCCTTTGATTTTAAGTGGAGATAGTTAAAGGGATAGAGAGTGAGATAGGCTACTTTATGTATCTTCTTTGCCCCCCCACTTCCCTAAAATGAATTTAACGCGAGTGAAGCCGCGGTCAAAAGCAAGTTACTAATAAATTAAAAAAGCAATTTATTAGATTATAATACAACCTCAATCAGAATCATTAATAGGTACTACATAATGAGCATGTAACTATGATGATATTAATATGCACGAAAGAATAAGTAAAAGCTCTAAGGGATCTGAAGTAAAAAATAATTCGGAGGCAGTCATGAGGACTGCTGACAGAAGAGAAAACCTAAAACTATATTTTCTAGTATAGATTTAATACAATATTTTACGAACAGTCATGTCGAGTAAATCCCAAAAACCCCTCTTGGGCTTCTTTACTATTTACTTTTAGATTTACAAGCCTAGATATCATGGTTTGCAAAGCTGTTTTTTTTTTCAAATTTACCCTATTGCTTATATTATAAGGGGGATAAATAAACAAGTTAGTAAATAGCCCATCTGATAAAACTTCGTTTATTTATACAACACCGTGTTTGAGTTACTGATTTACTCATATGTAAACAGAGGAGAGGAGAGGAGTGATACTATAAGGGTTTATTTTTCCCATTAAAATACAGAACTCTCAAAAATATAAGTGATATTTTTTACATGGCCATTAAAGTTTTTAGAAACTACATTGCACGATGCAGGCGTAGTCGCAGATACTCCGGTGCTTAATATTTTTACATTTAATTCTCAGATACACTGTGTGTCTGTCTATGACATCGTAGCTCGCGATCGGATTGCGATTGTTTTTAATTAAAAGGCTGTTTTATCAAGGTTCTTAGTTACGAGATGCACTTGAAGCACGCTCTCACTTTATCTTAATGTTTCTTTATCACTTATAATTTCTACGCTCTCTCTTTATTTCCTTTTTTCACCCAACTGTAATTTATATTCCTTCCTTTCTCGATAGTCCTATTGATTTCATACTTATTTTTAACAATCGCTCGACTAACGTCTAATCATGTTGCTAACGCGAATTCACGTAATTTTCCTCTGTCAGAAATCGTCTAATGCGGCTTAAAAAGTTTTCATTTCATAAATATATGTATTGGTATAAAATAGTAATCATACTATCAAGTTGTTCGAAGTAAAATAAAAGAAAATACGTTTTTACTTATTAAATTGTCGATACTACACTCTCTTGCACCATTTTGAAATGAAAAATTAGAAAATACCTCAATGCCACAATTTTATCTATTCTTCCTATGCTTGCCGCTGTCGTGTTCTATTGGAAGGATAAACACAGCTGGTAAACTTATTCAAATAGCATAATAGAATGCCACGCGAATAGCTATGCTATCTTAACGGATTAAAGGCGATGGTTATTATAGTTTCCATCAGGAAAATATCTGCCTGTTTATTACATTATGGGTGAAGTGTCAAATAACTTACACGCTTAATTTACAATGTGCGAGGATTTCTCCAACATTTTTTTTGACCTGATACCTGAACCCGATTGTTAATTACCCGAATCCTATTAAATAATATCAACTTTATTGAATGCACCATATAACTAGTCTAGTTATTCAGGTTTCAATTTATTTGTAATATAGTAAGATTGAAAATTATATTTATATTATTTTTATATAATACAGTTATATATCAATAATATATATAGTTATATAATTATTTATGTATAGCTATATATTAATTTATTTATTTATTTTATTCCATAGGATAGAAAACAAGCGGTGGCACAAAAACCCAGGTAAGACGTTGCAGAACTCTATCAATAGTCATGATGTTAGTGACTCGTATA
This sequence comes from Apodemia mormo, assembly GCA_036924255.1. NCBI lineage: Eukaryota > Metazoa > Arthropoda > Insecta > Lepidoptera > Riodinidae > Apodemia > Apodemia mormo. The sequence goes on along the minus strand of JAUPFN010000011.1, from coordinate 26,171,536 downwards.
AAACTTTTTCCACCGCTGATGAGATGCAGTTATTCTAATCTTTGAACGGAACTGGACCAAACCTGTAATAATGATAATAATAATAATGATACCACTAGCCAATCTTATCTTTTCGAAATACCTCATAGGAAAGTGGGAAAGTGGAATAATAAGCAGATAAGCAAAATAAACTACTCTTAAGTATATTTGACCAACACGGAGAAAAATTTGGATATTTGGATCTTTGCCACTCATGTACTAGTATGTCACAACAATTGGACAAAATGAATTAAACCAACCGTTTTCCACGGTGAAACCCGTGTGAATCCTATTCCCGCGGTAAAATCAGGATACAATTTAGCCTTTGTCATTTAAAAATAATATAGTTTTCTACTGGTGAAAGAATTTACAAGATTAGTTCAGTAATTCCACTACCTGCAAATGAATTCTCAAATTTACTAATATTACCTCTTTATAATTTAGGTAGCCACCCGCGCCGGTTTCGCACGGGTGTTTAATGATATGCTTTAAAAATCTTTCAAATTCTCGGCTTTTCTGCACTGTTTTAATCCTGTATTATACATATAAACTATGAGCTAGTATCGTACACATTTTGTTTTTCAGTGGGCCATCTTGATTTTTCAAAATACATACTCTTTTTATTGACAGGTAAGCGCTTGAGCTCGATCTCACCTGATGGTAAGCTAAGATGAGACCTACCTGTTCACTCTTCTCTTAAAGATCCCCAGATTGTACTTGTCAGAGAACACAGACTAAGGAAGCATGTTCCAGTCCTTTGCGGTTCGAATGAAGAATGTTGAGTTGAACCGCTTTGTTCAGGTACGTGGAACGTCCACCATATGGCGATACCTAGAATCTGTGGACTTCGACGATCGATAGAAAAACGGGGATGGCGGAATTAAGTCGTTCAATTCCGCAGCGCACTCTCCAAGGTGTATCCGATAAAAAACCGATAAACTAGCCACTCTGCGCCGATGAGCGAGGCTCTGGAGTTTTTTCTTTACCAGATCATCGTTGTTTATGAGCTTCTTGGCACGCCTCTCTATCGCCTCAAGTGTCTCCAGCTGGTATTTGGCGGATCCATCCCAGTGGTGAGAGCAGTATTCCATGCACGAACGGACTTGTGCTTTATAAAGTTTGAGCAACTGTCCCGGGGCTGAAATACCACCAGAATCTCAACCGTCTCGCCAGAATACCAAGCTTTTTTGAGGCAACTTCGGCTTTAAATTCGATGTACGAACCAAAGTTAAGAGTAGACGTTAAGGTGATACCAAGGAGCTGGAGGTGGTCAGTAATCAGTACGGACACACCCTGGAAAGACGGAAATAGATGGAACGGATTCCGTTTAATGGAGGTTAGACACACCTTGGTCTGTGTATATACATTACTTACTAGCTGCAGCGCGCAGCGTGCAGCCCGCTGCATTATAAAAAAAATTGACAAATTCCGCGCGCGACACCTATTTGTTCTGGTTCCCGGCTTCTTTGAAGAATAGACGAACTGCCGTTCTGCCAGACGAATCGTAAAAGGCGACCAATTGGCTATGCAAGTCACTACCATCGTGACTAATTGGTGGTAGAGTTCTGCATTGTTTTGCCCGGCTCTGATACCACCGCCTTACCTATTCCTGTCGCAATAGTGTCCGTGCTAGATAGCAACGCACCATTAACATATTTGGTGTCTGTAGGCGATGATTGACTCTTATCATCAGGAGACCCACCTTGCTTCTTTGCTACTTTATGACATAAAAAATAATCTATTTGCTATTCTAGGTCACCATCTATATGTGCCAATTTTCATTCATATCCGTTCAGTAGCTTTTCATTTTGAGTAGCTTCCAAACATCAAAACTTTCGCATTTATAATATTAATATAGATTAAAAAAATATGTCTAAGAAGATTTAATCGTGCGTGAATAAGTTGTTATAACTACCCGTCACTCCTAACTACATTACTATTTTTTAGAGATGAAACCTCAGTAATCTAATCGTAATTATTTTCAAATTAAGTTATTGGGCGAGTAATCTACACTGCGTCACGTCAACTTGTATATGACCACCCAATACAAAAACTATAACGTATGTTTGAAAGTTATAAACTATAAATTATCAATGTACTCTCTTCAATAATTACTACGCTTAACAATCGAAACAATATCAAACTGTACCTTGAGATTAGTAGTATGTAAACAAGTCTAATTAGCCTGCTATGACCCGCAATTGTAGTCATTACGAGGTATATGTATTGACAGTAATAATTATAAGGACGTTTATGCATATTAAATTCTAATTATATTTGACACCTGATTTATATCACGTCAAATTATTTTTTGTATATTTTTAAATACTCCATCGTTAATACTTGGCAAAATTCCACAGACTAGGTCTTCCTAAAATTTGGAACCGATTCGGTTAAGGAGACTTCGAAAATTATCAAAAACCTCAAAAATTTTTTGGCAAAACAATATTTTTAAAATAACTTTCAGATTTATGAACCGATTGATTACAAATTTAAATCAGTCCTTTTCCTTCAAAAACTGTATTTAATGCCATAAATTGTATGATAATCGGTTTGTCAATTCGGATGTTACCGTAAGCAAAATATTTTAATAAAAGTGTTTTTCTGACATAACTTAGAAATTTTGCAACCAATCCATATTTGTCCTACTAAAATATTTTAGTATTAAAAGAACTGCGTCAAATTCTAACGATGATAACCAAAATCGAAATTTACCGCTTTACCTAAGTTAAAATTATGTTGTGTATCTACAACAAACTTACTTCATGTTTAAAATAACTTTGCAGGCTAAAATACCGATTGATTTAAAATTCGAATGTTTTCTACCTAAAAAAACTACGTCTAGTATCATAAATCGAATAAAAATAGGTTGATTCGTTCGGGATGTTTCAATGATGAAAATTATCGACGAAAGTGTTTTTTTGACATTACTTGGACATTTTTCAACTAATCTTTTTTATACCTAAGACACCATTATAAAGCTCAAAAATTGTGTTGAATACTATTTGAAAGTTTAAAATCGATCCCCGTATTGATCCCGGGCTCCTTTGTAGAATAGGACAACTGCCGTTCTGCCAGGCAGGTCGTAAAATACGACCGATTGGGTATGCGGGTCACTACCATCGTGGCTACTAGGTGGTAGAGTTCTGCATTGTCTCGCCCGGGTCAGGTACCACCGCCTTATCTATTCCTGCCGCAATAGCGTCAGTGCTTGTCGCTGTTGTGTTCCGGTATGGAGGGCAAGGTAGCCGGTAAACTTATGCATTTGGCACTAGACCTCGCCACAAGATAGCAATGCATCATTAACATCTTTAGTGTCTATGGCGATGGTTTGCTCTTTCCATCAGGAGACCAATCTGCTTGTTTGCTATCTTATGATATAAAAAAAATCGATCATTGTTTTTAAAATAAACAGCTTCTCAAAAATTAAAACACTGTAATTTTTAACAAACTATAGAATTTCGGACTCTGAAAAAATCAAAGCTTATGTGTAGTTTTTGCTTTTTTGAGGCCATCCCTGAAACTTTCCGCTACATTGAGGTATTCAACCTCAACCAGTCAACCAGTTTACAGTTTCTTTTTTTTTGTGTTATAAGATAGGTTAATGCATTTATGCACTACGTATACGTAGCTTAGTTCAAAACTCATTCCGTAGAAACAGACTACGGGCCGTACTAACTACATATCCTTCCTCGGTCCCTACTACCATAAATACCCCCACGGAACCGCTGCTAACATTACTTCATGGGGCGGCTTAGATTTTCCAGCTCTGCCTCATGCAGCACTGGACAGTATGATTGTTGCCCATTCTAATCTCCTAATCTAAATTCAAGATTGTGGCCTTAAAAGTGCCTAATAAAATAAGAGCACAAACCAAATGTGTGATCTTATATCGTCAAAAAACAGCCAACAGCTTACAGCAAGTTAACACCTTATGAACATCACGTCACGTAATGAGCTGTAGTATGTGACTTTCAGTTTTAAAAGTTAAAGCTATCAGCTTAAAGTTGAAATTTCTAAGGGCGTAATAAAATTTTAAAAGCTCTTGTTGATAAAGCAGAGCAATAGTCGAAACTAAACCATAACGTACTATAAATAAGGTTGAATATTAAGATACTTTTATGATTTTGCGCATGTTGCGATATTTTTTTTGTGTTTCTGTATGTATCATTCTTCATTAATCAATCAATTAAGCTATTTTCTCTCGCTGAGTTTGTAGGTACCGCTAAATCTTTATTTTTTATCGAAAAGCATAAGCCCCACACCACACAAATTTCATAACAGACCATAAATACGTACCTAATTATATCTGTAAACTTTAAATAAACCTCATCAGGCAAATTAAGCGCTAATATTACGCAAGAAATTGGCTTATAACGTCAAAGTAATTACGTCTACTATCTATGTAAGCAGTGTCGACACGCTCGGGTAAAGTTAATAAAAATAAATAAGCCAGCCCGACTCGATTACCCGACATCCTTCCTTGGCAATTTCCGTCCGATATAGGAGGCAGGGACACGTGAAATCAGAACCGAACTGACTTTATCTATGCAACACTGATTTAGTACTTAATCGAGAAACTCTTTCAAGCTACATCAATATTGAAATTAGCTTAATTTGAAATGGTAGCAGAGTTTTAGACTCATCATTAATTCATTGGTTTAGTGTTTTTTTTTTTTTATATCACAGGATAGCAAACGGCCTGTTCGTTCCCGTGATGGAAAGAGACTGTTCGTGTGATAAGATACCAATATCACATGCATAAGTTTACCGGATACCTTGCACTACAAAATGGAACACAAAAGTGACATGCATTGACGCTATTGTGGCAAGAAGTTGCGGAACTCCATTAATTGGTTTTAATACTGGTTCTTTATTCTTTCCTACCATTTAAAATAATGATTATTATTTTTACAACTCAATTTACATACCTCACAATTACTGTTATTATTTATATTACTATTGTTTTTATCGTGTTTTGTTTGTATACCTGTTTAAGTGTCAGGAGACGGTAGCTCAGAAAATCAGCTGTAAGATTAATGATATTTGTCACCCTATGTATTTGCTGAGTAACTTACCATTTTATCGTTATACCGCTATACATAAACATTACTAGAGTTTATGATATTTTCTAATCAAATATTTATACCAATATATATATATATATATATATATATATATATATATATATATATATATATATATATATATATATATATATATATATATATATTATATATATATATATATATATATATATATATATATATATATATATATATATATATATATATATTATTCCTTTTTTGTCCTTACAGCATTTGCTGTTTTTTCACAGTTCGGAACTATACAATAACTAGTTAATATCATAAGCTAAGTTTATTTCTAGTGGTTCGCCATGAACTATGAACTCGCGATAGCGTAGTTTACATTGCATTTTTGATTTCTTTTTGAACTTCTATATCTTAACAACTCCCTAGACGACTTGGCTCGTGTTCAAACTTAAATATAATTCTTAATTGACTTCAAAAAAGGAAGTTTTCAGTTTGACCTTTACGTATGTAATATTGTTGGCGTAGAAAATATTTAAATATGATTATCTATTAGGCTTGCAAGCGCGTGTGCTAAATTTTGTAAGTGTATGTTTGTATTATATCCACGAATTTATCGAATGTTATCAGATAATAATACTTTTTGATTTAAATCAGGTATAGATATTCCAACTTAAGCAACAGTTTTCCATACAATTACGGTACATATATGCAAAATTCACTAGAGTGGCCATAAAATAGCGTTGCAGATGTCTCTAACTATACTGAAATCTTAGACATAGCTTTGGCTATGCAACATGACGTCTCTGCCAGGGCAATCGTGACTAGTCTACGGATGTGATCCAAGACTATATTAGTAAGATATGTTTGATACCCTTAAGTGCATCTAAGTAAAACATTCGTCTCGAATTGTTCGCGGTACTAACGCATACTGGTTTAAAGACCGTACGCTGCTTAACGGCTAGTAGGTATGTATTTCTGATTTCTTTTATTTCTGCAATTTCTGTTTCGTCTTAGCCAGTTTCAAAGGAATCACTCCAGTTACTAAACTTTCAGTCAAAATATAAAAAGATAAACTTAAAAGCTACCTCACCGATTTTAACATTTTTATTTTCGAAAATCGAATTTCAGTTAGAGTTTGGAATCTAGTGATAGTGTGCTAACACACATCTTGGATAAGCACGTTAAGTATTTGGTCCCGGTTACCGTATAAAACAAGCAAAAGACTTTATCAGGTCGATAAAGAGCGTCGATTGAATCATCTAGATAGAACAACAATCTGGTTAATCGTAGTAAATCAAAACCTCTGGTAATGTTTAATTCATTTTGCCTACTTCGCGAGGGAACCAGCGTGATAATATTTATCAATTTTCTGTTTTAATTAAACTAAGAACCTGATATCCTTAAAAAGTTTAACTTTATCCGCCTTGTTTTAAAGTTATTCCTTATTTCTCATATTTCCATACCGAGAAACTTTTGAATAAGTTTAGAATTTCATGAAACCTTGCAAAACAAATACTTATTCAATAAGTAATTTATACATTTAGGAATTAAAATTAAAAGTCTGTAATTAATAATAGGCAGTATCACAGGATAGTAATTATAATATAAATATAACTATTTATTATTCTGGCCCTTAGCACTACCTTACTAAAATAAATTGAAACTTTAAAACGATCAAATAGTGAATATCCATACTTTCAAACTTAATATTATAAATGCGAAAGTCTGTTTGTCTGTCTGTTACGTTTTCACAGCTAAACCGCTGAACCGATTTTCATGGAATGTAATTTGGCATGGAAATAGTTGAAGATCTGGGGTCAAACAAAGGCTAATTTTTTGAAAAAAATCAACCAATCAAAACCAAAAAATCAAAACCAAAATTTGAAAAAAAAACCAATCAACGGGGCTGAGTAGAGGATGAAATTTGTATGAAAAACTATATTAACGACATGTTAATCTACTCGCGAGCAAAACTGCGCGGGTCAGCTAGTTTATCTTATATATAAAAATCAATTGCTGTTCGTTAGTCTCGCTAAAATTCGAGAATGGCTGAAACGATTTGGCTAATTTTGGTTTTGAATTAATTGTTGAAGTCCAGGGAAGGTTTGAAAGGTGACAAAATATAGAAAAAAATAAGAGTAGTTAAAAAGGCAGAACAACGACTGCCGGATCAGCTAGTACATAAATAGTTTTTTAAAAATTCAACTGTTATCTTTTTTTATATAATAAGATAACAAACAAACAGATGGCTCTCCTAATGAAAAGAGAAACCATCGTCTACCAAAGATGTGAATGGTGCGTTGCTATCCGTGTGGCGGGATGGCAATGCCATATACAGGCAGGAATAGGTAAGCCGGTGGTACAAAATACCCGGGCGAGACGGGTAGAACTCTACCACCTAGTAATCACGATGGTAGTAATACGTATTGCCAATTAGTCGCCTTTTACGACCTACCTGACAGAAAGGCAGTTTGTCTATTCTTTAAAAAGGAGACAAGACTAAGACGGGGGTAAGCTGTACTTACTGTCAATTACATGAAGGCTAAATTTTACTAAAATTCTTTCGGAGTAACGAATATCAGATAAACTAGAATAGTTTTCTACAATTTTTAAAACAATTATATAAAATATATCACTAAAAACAATGTTGAGAGTTTAACTTGATTGAATTCTATCACCATATTGCACATTTTCATTTAAGTGTTACCATTTTACATATTCATTAAAACAGCAATAAAGTTATATATTATAATTTTCATTATAATTATCAAATAAAAATTCTCCTTGTTTTTGTATTAAAGAATAGTTAATGCTAATTTATTTTTTGTGCTTTTAAGTACGTATAAAGTTTCTTCGCAAAATCTTAGCTTAGAATTGTGACAATTTTAGTCAAATTTCTGAGATTAGCAACTGTTGTACTGAAGACATGCAATGACAAGATAAATAATTAACCACATAATACTACGGAGAGGACTGATTGTTTACGTTACCTAAATTCCAACTTTATTTAGCTACTATTCCCCAAGTTAAAAAAATATTTATTAAATGCGGATAAGTTAAGGAGTTGATATAGAATATTAAGGAATATATTAAAATGTAATATAATAACTAAAAAAATGATGTATGAAGTCTTGCCCGTCTTCTTTGTAAAACATGTTATTTTGGTTTACGTACTGTGTATATATCCGTGTGTATATAGTAAAAAGCGGTTAAATATTAATATTACAAACAGACATTCCAATTTTATTTATTTGTATAGATAAGCAAAGATAAAATAAAGATAAAATAAAATTAAACCTTATCTTTAATAAAATTAACATACTCAAATATTTAAACATTGGACTAAAAAAATATATAAATAAAGATTGAGTAAGTAATGTTTTTTTTGTTTTTGTTTTAAATATGGCGTTAATCTATCAGAATAAATTATGGTCAGTTCTGGCCTCTTCGTATATGGGAAAACCGACTTTTTATGACCATGCTATGTTAGATTAAAGAAACGGTAGAGGGACAAAATCAACATTGTGGATGTAAAATTACATTCATTTTTAATCTCTAAAAACTTTAGGCATCCTTAATTTTTACTGACTTGATTCTAGCTTTTTCTGATGAGCAAGGTATGTTGATTAGATTTCTAATTGAGTATTTTTGCAACATCTTCTTAGGTGTTGGTACCATCATATTATCTATATCAGCCGCGTAGCGTCAAGGCTTGTGATTATCACGCAAATATTACAAATATTTAGAGGGAAATCTAGCCGGTAAACTTATGCATGTGGCATTATCGTTCCACCACACAAATGACAATATTTTACCTTTTTTTTATCAGGAGAGCCATGTTGGTACAGGCTCCTTTGAAGAATAGGTCAACTGCTCTTCTGCCAGGCAGGTCGTAAGAGGCGAGCAATTGACTATGCTAGTTACTACAACTACTACTACTAGGTGGTAGAGTTCATTAATGTCTCGCTCGCGTTGTATATAATCCTCACTAATAATAATATGAGCTACATTATGATCAAAAAATCTGATCTCATCTGAATTCTTTTTTGCTAGATTGTAATGCAAACTTATAATGTGCTTACTAATATTACATAGTCTAATATCATCGATATTATAGATGATTTGGTATTGATTTTAAAGGGACTAACAAACAGAATTTATCCTCTATGCTTACAGTACTAACCGCATCAACAAATTACTGTGTACACACCCGCCTGCCCATAACTCATATTTGCATCAGCATTTATCCCTTTAAGGCAAGCTTACGTGCGAGGTTTGTAAGCACAATATCCTTTAACAAGCGCTGTTAGAATCTAGTACCTCATAAATAATACCTGTAAGTACATTTAGTCTGATTACCCGCAACACAATGCGGACCTACGCCTACATGTTGGCTGCAGAGCAAGTGAATTATACGCTTTGCTTTAATACGCCGTGTTCTTTAGAAGTTTAATTCTCGTGTTGCTAACAAAGTTTTAGTTGTACGTAGTTAAATTTTCAAATTCTTGTCCTAGGTGTAAAGACGTATATACTCTTTCACTTAATTTATAAGCGCTACCTAAGACGATGAAAACTTTAATTCAAACACTAAAATTAAGGTCTAAATTTATATTTTATACATATAAAAAGTAAAATTTATTATGATTTGACCGCCCCGTTGGTCGAGTGGTTAGCGACCCTGGCTACGCAATCGACGGGGCTCGGGTTCGATCCCCGACGGGGACAAGCTTTTATGTGATGAGCATAAATGTTTGTATTTCCGGGTTTGGGTGTTTATTAAATATATACCCATAATATAAGCAAATAATTTGCTTACTTTGGGGTGAGATCAGTAAGTGTAATTTGTCCCGTGAATACTTATTTATTATTTATTCTTCTTTCATGTTTTCTTGTCAGTCTTTCATGCATTATTTAAAAATGTTGAGACAGTAATAGTCGGTTCGCGGCGCAATTTTATTGGCGTGGTTCTATTATACGCTGACGTGTGTTGATGCCTCGTCGGCTAATAAAGGCGATTAGTTAAATAGATTTGCCAAGAGCGCAATAGATTGAGGAGTATTTTATGATTTATATGATCAAATTGTTAAAATATATTTAATTTTAATCCTTAATAACATATGATATCAATTATACCAAATTAATGATTTTCTGTTAATATATTTTCAATTTCTAGACAACTGTCTGATGTCCGATGAAATTTGACAAGAAGGCAATTTCTTTATAACATAATTAGATAGCAAACAAACAGAGGGCTCTCCTGATAGAAATAGACAACACAAGAGATTGCGTTACTATCCTTGTCACTACACGGTCTTAATGCAGTTTATCAGCTGACTTACCCTCCAAACTAGATTACGACAGTGACGAGCACTGACGCTGTTGCAGCATAAAGAAGTACTAAAAATATTACCCCAAGCTGTGGCTCAATTGGTATTTTTCGTGCAAATTAATATTTAGGTTGCGTACACATACATATTTATTTATTTATTAATAATGGTGAAATAAATTGAATTTGCTATTTCATGCGAAATGTTGTTTGTGATATCTACGATGCCACTGACAGTAAAGATAGCAGTTTAATAAATGGATAAAATTTACCGAAAAACAAAAATACTTCAGCTGCATAATTATCCATCCGAATCTACCACACTCACAACAAATAAAGAAGCTGGTTTCAGGGCACCCTTAGATCAGATCGATTAGATGTATGCCAGTGTTGGTCTTCCCGATGGGTACTTATGCATACATCAGCGTTATAATTTCTTTCTTAAACAAGATAGAATATCTTCCATCCTCTCTAAATATCCGAACGACAAGAGCAAGCTCTTTTCCATATTTACATTAGCACTTTGCCTCAGTCCTAATCTCTCTTTCTTCCTAATTAAGAACGCAATCCACAAACATTTCATCATGTATTCTTCGAAGCAATCTTATGTGAGCGCGTTAATTCTACTTTAATGATCTACATTGCCCTTCCAATAAGGATTTTCTTTTTGTAAATTGGTTTACATATTTTTTTTTTTGCATTTGTTCCGATATTATAAAAACATTTTATATTGTTTGCATAGTCTTTAAACTTCTAGGACAATTTAATTTCTTTTCCGCTGTATAAAACTACTTATATTCTATTTTAAAAATGAATTAATTTAACATACATAGAAGAAAATTCTAACTAATAAATAAACTTTCTATAGGAATCGGTTAAAAATGATCTGACATAACTATTTATGTCAAGGAAGCCACTTGTCGACGGCTCGAATATTGGCCGGAACCATTTTGGGCTCTGTTTGGTTACAGACGCTGCTATCTGATAAGAATTCCAATTCATTCACATACTGCGACCGTAAATAAATTAAATTATATTCAAAAATAATAATAATATAAGGTAAATACAAAAGGGTAAATTAAACAAAAATGTTGTCGTATTTAAAAATGCTCCGTCTAGTAGACGTTTTAATTGGACTTGGTCTAGCGGTCAACATCATATAGTATTTTTTCTATCTAAGCGAGGGTAACATATTGTCACTCCAATTATGTAGTCTGAGCGACCAAAATTGTAACTATTACGTAAGTCACACTATAAGTTTTGCGTAACTTAAAAAAACAACATGTTATAATAAAATATTATGTTTCTTGCTTTTCAAAATAGTCTCCTTTACATCTTAAACATTTTTTCATGCGATCGAACCATTTTTTAAAACAGAAAGACCACAGATCTGAAGGCATGTTTTCTACGTGCTGATTGAACGCTATCACTGCGTCTTCGGAGTTGGTAAAAGTAAAACCTCTCATCAAATCTTTGATTTTGGGAAAAATACAGAAATCACAGGGTGCTAGGTCGGGGCTACGTGCAAGATGAGTGACAAGATGTACTTTTTTGGAACCTAAAAATGACTGTTTTGTTGGCCGTGTGTGAAGAAGCGTTATCATGGTGTAGGAGAATGCGGCTTTTGGGTCGTCTTTCACGAACTTTTTCTAACACCCTGGGTAAATAAATGGTAGAATTCCACTCGACATTAACGCTCTTTTGATCTGCAAGTGGAATTGTACAGATGGGATCCGTAGCTGAAAAAAAAAGGCGATCATTTTTTTACCAACGTTTCTCGCCTGTCTCACTTTTGTTGGCCTGTTCTCATTTTTAAATACCCATTCACAAGATTGCTATTTTTTTTCGGGTTCAAAACAATAAATCCATGTTTCGTCTCCTGTAACAATGTCATAAACAGCATTAGAATGTCCCTGGTCGTACTTCAGTAGCATCTATGAGCACCATTCCACGCAGGCCCGCTTCTGCCCTGCTGTCAGTTCATGAAGGAACCAATGACAACAAAGTTTCCGAACTTTCAATTTTTCATGTAAAATTTTCAAACTTCGTGTAAAAAAAATAGCCAGCCCCAATCATCGACCTAAACATTTCAAAAGAATATATTGTTTTCTATATCAGCACAACTCTAAATTAAATTAAAGAAAAAAGCAAATCTGACACGTTCTTATATCATCAGACCGTCCTATTTCATGTACATCATTCCCAGAGTAAAACATAAAAAAGCTGTCATTGCAATATCATTGGAGTAACAGAAATCCAAATTGCCTATTGATCAGGCCTGTACAAGTTGATTTATTCCTTTCATCAAGTTCAAAATATTTAGTGGGCTTTAAATCCAAATCAGAATTCCAACGAAAATTTTCTACCTTGTGTTGGTCTGGATCCGGGCATCTTTTTTAAGATTTACAAAAAAAAACAATTATTACGGTACGATTAAATAAATAACATAAGATTCTCCCTGTGTTAGCCCTTGGCCCATTTGAAGAATAGACCATCTGCAATTCTGCCAGGCAGTCCGTAAATCGCAAAATCGCAAACGATTGGCTAACGGCTGTACGTTTCACGACTATCGTGACTACTATGTGCCAGAGGTCTGCAACGTCTCGCCCGGGTTTTATATCACTGATTCCCCGTATTGGATCCGGGCTCTTTGAAGAATAGACCAACTGCCGTTCTGCCAGGCAGGTCGTAAAAGGCGACTAATTGTCTATGCGACTCACTATCATCGTGGCTACTAGATGGTAGAGTTCCGCATTGTCTCGCCCGGGTCAGGTACCACCACCTTACCGATTCCTGCCGCAATAGCGTCAGTGCTTGTCGCTGTCGTGTTCCGGTTCGGAATGTAAGATAGTCGGTATACTTATGCATGTGGCATTAGACCTCGCCACAAGATAGCAACGCACCATTAACATCTTTGGTCTCTATAGGCGATGGTTGACTCTTTCCATCAGGAGACCCATTTCCTTGTTTGCTATCTCATGATATAAAAAAACTGTCTTACCATCAGAATCGGTTTATCCGTTTGGGAGTAATCGTTGATGAAAATTTTTGAAAAAAGTGTTTTTCGACATAGCTTCGAAAATTTTCAATCAATCATTTTTTGGTGTTCTACGATATTTTAGTACTAAAAAAACTACGTCAAATGCCGTTTCTAAGCTCAAAATCGGATCTAATTCTCAAAACTTATAGCTTTTCAAAAATTAAAATTACAATGTTTTTAGCAAACTTACTTAACTTTTTTAAATAACTTTCAAGTTAATTTACCCATTGACTTAAAAATATTATCAGCTTTTGTTCTTTAAAAACTGCGTCAAATACTCTTAATGTAATCCAGATCGTTCAATTTTTTTGGGATTTATCAATGAAGAAAATTAAAAATAAAATGTTTTTGACATAGCATCGAAATTTTTCAACCTATCGATTATTTAGCTAAAACAATATTTTAGATCTCAAAAATTGAGTTGAATCATCGTTTTTAAATATACAGCTTTTCAAAAATTAATAATACTGCAATTTTTAACAAAATAGATGTTTGAACTGAAAAATCTATGCTTATATTTTTTATTCTTTTGAGCTTAAAATACCTTAATTTAGTGTGAAGTTTCAAGGATATCCCGTAGATAGGGTTGCCACCTTTTAAATGAAAAAATAGATTACATTTTCTTTTTAAGGTTAAATAATAAAGTACAAGATTGAAAAATAAAGTATTATTTATTAGCTGTGTTTACCATATATATTTTTTGTTGATTCTAGCAACATCTAACAATGCTTTTTAAAAAAATAAAAAATGAATTAAGATATTCCAAAGATAGCAGGAAATCTTCATGGTATAGGGAAAGGGGAATTGTTTTTCTCCAAATTTAACGCGTGCGGGTCACGAGCACGCACGCGTTACTAGATAGACTCAAAACTACTAGATCGATTTTAATCATTTTTTTTTCACTGAATGACATAGGCTATATATTTTATACCCGTGCGAAGCCGGGGCGGGCCGATAGTATGATATAAATAAGTATAAAATTATGCACAAAAAAGTAATACATTCCTTATTCCACGAATCAGGATAAAAAATGTAAAATGTTAGTATAATATATTATACCTAAGTATATCTGAAGTGGCGTAATGTTTTGCGTGTAGGAAGTTTCGGTTCCGAGTTTCCAAATATCGCCGGAAACATTCTAGGATGTTGTCCTCATGATGTTATCTAACAAGAATGCTAATGCCCTTCCGCATGGATATACCATGAATAAATAGTATTTAAACAGCTCGTTTTGTATTTTATTTTTGCTGCACAGTATGCTATTACATGGTAGTAAAAAGGGCTCTCTATTTTCCCGAGGCATAAAGTAACCAATAAAGGGTTCCAAAATCTACAAGAAACCTGTTAACTGGCGGGAACAATAATGTTCTCGCCAGTAAAGGGGTATGACTCTAAACGCACTTGACAGGCTTACACATATTAAACAACGCCTCCATTTAGACACATATCTTCATGCGATATCCTCGCATTTAGGCACATATCTTCACGCCAGATCCCTTACGAGGTAGACAAAGAGAATCGAATGCCATGTATCACGATCCTTGCATACTTATCTCGCTTCTTCCACATTCATTACTCTCTTCATATGAATGCGCCGGTTGCGAAAACTTGAAAACACCTTCGAACAGTACTCGATCAATCTGACTATGGTACGCCAGTCTTAATGTTCGCCGATACGTACATCCTTGGACATTGTTAACCTCGCATCTACTATTCTTTCTACATGTTCAAACCAACAGAGCATGCGCTTTGTCATCTTTGAACCGACACTTTCAAACCTAACCTCTCTCTCATTTCAATATAACGAACCCAGTCCGCGAGTGTTACGCAACATATTTTTGGTAGCGATCGTATCTTGACCACATCAGCTATTCTACTTTCATGCCCCTTCTGGCATACCTAACTCTCACTTCCATACAATAGCGTTGGGATAAGCACATAATTATTATGTGCTTATCGAAATTCATTTGATTTTTATTTCCATCATAAAATGAATAAGGCTAGCTAATGAGTAAACAGAGCCTCACATAATATTCCAAAGGGGAAAAATACAGCAAATTTTTCTAGTTCAAGTATTGTAGCAAGAATTTACTGAAGCTACATTCTATTTAAAGATGGTATCAGGAGATTCCTTTTTGCTCATATCTGGCTTTCATTCTACTTTTTACTAAGAGAATAAAACGATTCTAGTAAAACAAAGATCAAGTAACAAAATTTATAATTATATTATTATTATTATTAACAAAATTTAAAATTATATTATTATTATTATTAACAAAATTTATAGCAAAAAAAATTAAACTTTGCCGTAGTAATGTCTCAGGATAAGCGGTTTTATTGTTTAAAATGTGTATATGAATAGAAGAAATGAAAATATTTTTGTCTAAATAATCTTTTATATGCCTTTTATGGTGTATTTAACAGTTTATCCTATTGATCGAACAGAGCGGTCATATAGATACAGGAGATCTGACATAGGTACTGAACATACTAACACAAGCGGTTTGTTGTCTGCTTTCATATTTTCAAAATAACTTTAAAAATATAATAAGGTATTACAGTCTAAAACACAAGAGCGTACGGGGCGAAAATGAAAAATGGTGGACCAGGGGAAGACGAGGGTGATAGTAATTCACGCAGCGGGAAAACGACTCCGATGCATAGTGGACTCGGAAAAAATTTGACTGTTGAAGGAGTTCTAAATTTTGCTATGTGAAATGAGTCCTAGATTGAAGCTCCTAACCTTAGGTCTCTGTGAATGCGAGCGCAAAAACTTTTTACTGCTAACCTGTAAGTGCACCTTGATCGTAGGTAGCAACATCGATATCAGCAAATTGTTACAACATTGGAGTGACCATCTCCGACGGCGAAAACGCAAGGATCCATACATGCTCAACATGCTTGCACTTAGAGTGTAAACAAACTTAAGTTGCATTTGTACCGTAACGAGCACCTTCTGAAGATTACCTATATTTTTGTCTTACGGAGCCTGATTGCGCAAGCTAACAGGAAAGTTAATACAGTCGACGATATCATGCCCGACATAAAGTATAAAATTGTATGCATTATCCCCAACATTTTTCCTTTTTAGATAAAAATAATTGAATCATACATGTAACTAAATTCGTTATCAATTCTATTGGTCTCGTGTTACACTATGACCTCATGTTGTTGGAATTGTTCCTTATTAGTGAGTTTATCTAACATATTAGGTAGGTTTTGAGTAAATATAAATCGAAGAAACGATCTATACAATCAATCATTAGCACATAGACCCTCGACATAATCACCGGGAGCTATAAAATCAATCAGCACATATACCTTCGACACGATAAACATGTGGGCAAAAAATAGTGAAAATTCTGAAGACGCCGCGAAAAGATGTTGGAAAGAGCAAAACGAAGAGACGGATGGACAAGAGAGGGAGCTTGAAGAGTCGGAGCTTGAAGAGTCGGAGCTTGAAGAGTCGGAGCTGGAAGAGTCGGAGCTTGAAGATTCGGGCTTTGAAGAGTCGGAGCTTGATGAATTGAAGCTTCAAGAGTGGGACTTTGAAGTGTGGGAGCTCCAGGTGAACGGGCAGTGGCCAGTTGAGCCGAGCATGAGGGTGTATAAAACAGTTCCGCGCAAGCACACGTCGCTGTGCGAAACCTATTACCAGCAAAAGTAATGCATCCTGTTTGCATGTATGATGATCTGTAATAGTATTTGTTCTTTTTCAAAAATAAAAAAAACTTGTTCCTCATACATAATTATTTCATTTCAAAGTGCATGTTAGCATTGCAACGAATACCAAGCTTGCGTGTACCTCTTTACAAATGTCACGACACACCGGTTTCCTTCATGATACTAGATATTCAGGTAGTTGGTTTAATAATAATAATAATAATAATATAGTGTACTAGTTCTATCCACTAAGATGTTGTAGAATCTACACCCTATGCATAGATAGCCGTGGTCACTACACTTTGTAAAACACGATTTCAGTTGCAAATAATTGTATAATACCGATATGTATTACACGTCGACATCATCGGTATTTCCCAACTTTACCGCAAACACATTCCCCTACCTATATTCGTTATCAATTATTTTGTTATTGCGGCACACCATAGTGGGTTTTGAATGAGGATAAATTATGAAAACGTCCAGAATAATCAATCATTCGCACATATACTCTCGACTCGACTCGATCAGCACATACACTCTTGGCATAATAAGCATGTCGGAAAAGAATAGTGCAAACTCTGAAGAAGCGGCTCGTCAAGATGAAGAGTGGAACAGACGAGAGAGGGAATTTGAAGACGCGTGCAACAGAACGATGGCCATGCTTGCTGAGCGGGAGAGGCAGTTGCAACAAATTGAGGAGGTGCTGAGGAGGTATGCAGAACTATTGTGCGAGCAGGCATTGCGGTTCAAAACAGGTTGCCCCTATTGCCAGCCAAAGTAATACATCCTAGTCGTATGTACGATTTGTAATAGTATTAGTTCTTGAAAATAATAAAACTTGTCCCTCATACATAGTTATTTCATTTCAAAGTGCATGTTACCTCAGCAACGAATACCAAGCTTGTCTGTACCTCCTTACAAATGTCATCACACGCCAGTTTCCTTCATGATACTAGATATTCAGGTAGCTAGTTTAATAATGCTGATAATATAGTGTACTAGTTCTATCCACTAAGATGCTGTAGAATCTGCATCCTATGTATAGATAACCGTGGTCATCACACTTTGTAACACGATTGTAGGAGCAGCGTGACATGCTATGCAGCGATAGGTAGGTACGGTGCTCGGAGTTTCCACGTAAGGTATCTGTCATACTGTAGTCCTAACAGGAAAAATAAAACGTACACATATTTAGAATAATGTTTTATTATGTCATTACAGTCTAACCAAACCTATGACCTGCTATCGATTAAATCGCTGAGCAGAGCTACCTATTTTTGTACGGCAGCCAATAAGAACGTTTTGATAACGATCCCGCAGTCGTCACATGTTATTTATCTTCTGAGCCATGCCTCAGATTCTCTGCAAATGTTACTCATGGATCAAGTTAAGAAAAATCTCATTCAGAAGTCTCATATTCCTGTATGGTTTGCTCCGTACCTTACCGTCGCAGGTACACGTACTCTGAAGCGAATGCACACTCAGGCCGTGCTCAAGACATATGATAAGCATATTCCCAAGCACAGTTTGTAATGAAGGAGCTTTGCATGCCATGTGCACATAACTCTAATCATCACGCCTTGCGACTCAACTGCAAGTGATAGTGATGTGACGTGCTATGCAGCGGCTAGTAGCACGTCACCTGCTAGCCGTTACCTCTAGTGCCATCCAAGCTTGACTTGATAGTATCTAACATAGAGTTTCCATGAGAGGAACTAGATTTTAACTTGAGGCAACGTAAGAGGAAACGGTCTCGTTACCTTACCTGCACAACTCTCCATCATCTTACACTAATACCGATAAAAGAAATAAAAGTACATATATTAAACACAATTATTTATTCAAATCTGCCCATAAAACCATTCATATCGCATGATTGTTACTCATACCGAATAAACAAAACAATACAGTTTTCAAATTATCAGTTTGGAGTTCCCACAAGGCGATTCGCAGTTTCCTGCAATAATGGTATGCTACCGATTTCGTACATCGTTTAAAAACGTTCAATTGTTGTACTGGACGCATTGTCTTAGCTCGCCAGTCCATAATAGGAATGCGGGATACTCGTAGTGAAAACCAGTTCTAAAGTGTATACCTTTAGTATACAGGTAAAAAATACCAATTAAGTATATACGGCATTGTGTGCGCGATAAGACGACAACGATGCAGATCGAATGCAGTACTAGTTGGGTAAAACTACCAGTATGCGATCTTTGACCGAGAACTGATAACACAGAAGGTATAAACAAAATTGATTACAAACAAAATAACCGTTCGGTTACCGAGCGACTTTGAGATAAGCAAGCGACGAAGAAAGTCTGTAGGTGCACGCTGTGCTTACAGGTATCAGCATACTTTAGTACTTCTGTTGGAAAAATAACTTCAATTCTAGCTGTGGTGGCTCTTACGAGTGCCCGCTATGAACGCTGCGCTGCAGTGAAACGCCATGCTTTTATTATGCAAAAGTTGCAACGTGGTGTATGGCCAACGAGATGCGGCTGACCACTGCATGTCAACAATTGAAGCAGAGCATTCTACGTGAAGTATGTTCGTTCTAGACGTACTAAGTATCGTTCAGTGGTAACATGAGCTGTAGGTTTCTGATAATCCGGCTTCAGCTTGGATGCTGATAGTACGGCCTTACCAATTCGTGTTACCAGCTGCTTTTACCCATATTCATAGCACCTTCAAGAGGGCACATCCAAAACAGGTCAAAATTTTCGAAAATGCATCTGACCACTATGCATTATAGTATCTTCATCACTGAATCTGGAAATATCACACTTGCCCTGACTAGATGCTTAACTTTGAAGTACTAGACCATACGCTAATGCGCCACTGACTGTACAACTTTATCACAGTTCTTGTAAAATTAATCGTTAAATAGAGTAATGAGCTCTAAACTTTTTCATCCTCATAATATTTTGAAGTTTCATCATAACCTTTTATAGATAATTTTGCTTTAACGTATTTTTAAAATTCTGTTTACTGGTAAATCTTAAAAAACTTCTGGAAGTTCTCCGTAAAAACGTTTATTTTACCATATTAAAATTTACTTATTCTGTGAAGACAAGATACATGTCAAGCAAGACGGCTTTAGTTTCTAATTTTTAATAAACAAGATTTTTTTAAAGTGAAAATATTTATTTTGTTTATTAATATTTATATTTTTTATGAAAGTACATCCAGGTTACAGATTTGAATTGCAATATCATACACCTAGATCTAAAGGGAGCTAAGTCAAAAATTGAGATTTTTGCGTTAGGCACACCAATAACTTTCTTATATCAATACCTACCGACCAATTACACAGAATTAATAACAACTCTACTACTCGAGGATACATAGCGCTATATGCCACTTTTATTGAACGAACTAGCCTCTCTCTCTCTCTCTCCTACCAAAAAAGGGACATTGCTAATTGTAATCAAATTGGAAGCGGAGAACACGCACCTGCTATTACCAAATAAATTTTTTTTTTCAATTGTACCACTATTCTTGTAATTTGAAGTGAGTATTATTTTGAATTATCACCATTTTGATGGTGAGTGGTGAGTTATTATGATCATAACACACACATCATGTTGAGTTGAACCAGTATTGCTGGTAGGGTGAGTAACATTTTTACTTTTATTTCAAACTAGCTGCAGCGTGCAATATTTGTCCTTACTCGCGGGATTAACTAATTTTTCCAGGATAAAAAGTAGTGTGTACTTTTCCATGTCATCATTTACCTGGATGCCAAATTTCATTCAAGTTCGTTCAGTACTTTTTGCGTGAGTGAGTAACAAATATCCATCCATCCAAACATCCAAACCTTCGCATTTATAATATTAATATAGATTGTTGCAGTATTAGGACTTGTAGTAGAGTCTGTTAAGCAATAGAGAAACAATTATAAAAAACCAATTTTAGCATTAAAAAATGATCAAATAATTTCTACAATATCGTTCTTTAAGCTGCATAAATACCTAAGGAAAACTCCTACAGTGCACACGGAGGCAGTAATCTTTTTATCACGTTTTCTAAAAACTTTTTTTTTTGAGTTAATACCTGTTTAGATCTAAGAAGTGTACTATATTATAGTTGAAACCGTCATTAGAACCCTTCTTAAAGAAGAAATAGTGGTTAGAATACTTATCAAAATTGCTGTTTCAGGAAAACCGCTTAGATAATAATGTATACCCTTGCAGCTTTTTTGTGACCTTCACTATACAAACGTTTATTTAGCAATAAAAATAAAATGGTTATCTAAATACTTTTTGCTTGCTTCTTCTATTATTTCTAAATTAAAATGTTATACGCTCATTTGAATACCTGTCGGAAATCAAACGCGAATTTCATTGATTGTATTGACTAAGCAATTGATGAAGCTCAGATCGAGTCAGTAACCGCTTGTCCAAGGGATCGATCGGTCGGTCGAATCAGATGAATTAAGAATTTTTTTTTTTAATTAAAAAAAATAATAATTTGGAAGCTTCAATCCGTCTTAAAATAATTGATTTAAAATTAATTATTACTAGGTTTTACTGTGCCCATGCTTGTGTTGAATATATTTTTCAACCCTTTGAAAAGATTGTTTTATTCTAGATGAAAGGTAATAATCCATATGTATAATTTTTCTGGGTGGGTATAATAAAGTACATTTTATCGAGAAAAAAGTATTCTTCTGTACAACCCCCGACAATGTTTCAGTAATAAATACTTCATGATAGTGGTGAAATAGTTAAGACATAAAACATAACAAATAAAGAAACAAGTTAGGATGTGACAAATAAGTCAACTTTATTTTTCTTATAATTAGAAACTAGAAAAAGTTAATTTATTAACACAGATGCTCTGATAGTATTTATTTCGTTAGATTTGCTAAGAATGCCATGCTAAGTTCCTTATTCTTAACTCCGTATGTACAATTAACTGTCAAAGCAAATCATCTATATCTATATACATATATATATATATATATATATATATATATATATATATATATATATATATATATATATATATATATATATATATATATATATATATATATATATATATATATATATATATATATATATATACATCTATACATGTATATAGATGTACATCTATATTATATGTTATCTATATGATGGCGTGATGTCGTGACCAAGGAAAATAGGGATTGATTTTTATATATTATATAAATATATAAGACTACGGGATTGTCCTTCCACGCAGCCACAATGGTAGTCTTAAATTTTCTAATTTTCCGCGCAATTTTCTTAATATTTTCTTTTATAAGGACCTTCTCCCCAAGATTACAAACACAAAAAAAATACCGAAATTGGTCCAGCCATTCAGGCGTGATGTCGTGACCAAGGAAAATAGGGATCAATTTTTATATATATAGATTATACATATAATAAAATCGTAGGAAAGTCAATGTATGTCCGGGGTAAACTCAAAAAGTACTGCATGAATTTACTACAAATTTTGCATGAATATTACTAATAGGTCGGGTCAATATATAGGCTACATATTATCACGCTATCACCTACGGGGGAGGAGCTGTGCGAAGTAAACGAAGTCCGCGCGAACGAAGTCGCAGGCAACAGCTAGTATAATATAATAAAATCGTAGGAAATTCAATGTATGTCCGGGGTAAACTCAAAAAGTACTGCATGGATGTGCTTCAAATTTTGCATGAATATTACGAACAGGTCGGGTCAACATATAGGCTATAGATATCTTTATTTAAAGATTTATAGATATGTAGCCTATAATATGTTATCACGCTATCACCTACGGGGGAGGAGCTGTGCGGAGTAAACGAAGTCCGCGCGAACGAAGTCGCAGCTAACAGCTAGTCCTCTCTAAAGCAATTATCTTAATGAGTGGTACTTATATATACTTAAAACATCCAACAGTAATTTAACCACAAGCACGCTAAGTCAAAGTTAGCATGTTGGTCGTATAAAATAAGATCTTATCGCATTTATTTCTCTACAACTGTATTTGGTGGGCGGGTACAGGTGTGAAGAGAATTTAAAGTTCATTGAGCAAGTGGAAGGCGGGACCCATAGCCATATATTCTGAAAACACCCTGATAAAATAGGTGAATACGCCCTTAAGGGAATTGTGCAATCTTTATAAAACTTTCTAGCCAATTCCCATTGTTATCAGTTTAAGCTGAAGTAGTTTTAGTTGTATTAGTGAGATAGGAAATACTTTATAGACATTGTATTAATTGGATAAGATAATTAAAGATTTTTGTAACGATAATACAATGGAAATTGTTAGCTTGGGTTCTGTACCCAAAGGCTAAAATGGGACCCTATTAATAAGACCCTGCTTTCTGCGTGCTCGTGACCCGCACGCGTTACTAGATAGACTCAAAACTACTAGATCGATTTTAATCATTTTTTTTTCACTGAATGACATAGGCTATATATTTTATACCCGTGCGAAGCCGGGGCGGGCCGATAGTATGATATAAATAAGTATAAAATTATGCACAAAAAAGTAATACATTCCTTATTCCACGAATCAGGATAAAAAATGTAAAATGTTAGTATAATATATTATACCTAAGTATATCTGAAGTGGCGTAATGTTTTGCGTGTAGGAAGTTTCGGTTCCGAGTTTCCAAATATCGCCGGAAACATTCTAGGATGTTGTCCTCATGATGTTATCTAACAAGAATGCTAATGCCCTTCCGCATGGATATACCATGAATAAATAGTATTTAAACAGCTCGTTTTGTATTTTATTTTTGCTGCACAGTATGCTATTACATGGTAGTAAAAAGGGCTCTCTATTTTCCCGAGGCATAAAGTAACCAATAAAGGGTTCCAAAATCTACAAGAAACCTGTTAACTGGCGGGAACAATAATGTTCTCGCCAGTAAAGGGGTATGACTCTAAACGCACTTGACAGGCTTACACATATTAAACAACGCCTCCATTTAGACACATATCTTCATGCGATATCCTCGCATTTAGGCACATATCTTCACGCCAGATCCCTTACGAGGTAGACAAAGAGAATCGAATGCCATGTATCACGATCCTTGCATACTTATCTCGCTTCTTCCACATTCATTACTCTCTTCATATGAATGCGCCGGTTGCGAAAACTTGAAAACACCTTCGAACAGTACTCGATCAATCTGACTATGGTACGCCAGTCTTAATGTTCGCCGATACGTACATCCTTGGACATTGTTAACCTCGCATCTACTATTCTTTCTACATGTTCAAACCAACAGAGCATGCGCTTTGTCATCTTTGAACCGACACTTTCAAACCTAACCTCTCTCTCATTTCAATATAACGAACCCAGTCCGCGAGTGTTACGCAACATATTTTTGGTAGCGATCGTATCTTGACCACATCAGCTATTCTACTTTCATGCCCCTTCTGGCATACCTAACTCTCACTTCCATACAATAGCGTTGGGATAAGCACATAATTATTATGTGCTTATCGAAATTCATTTGATTTTTATTTCCATCATAAAATGAATAAAGCTAGCTAATGAGTAAACAGAGCCTCACATAATATTCCAAAGGGGAAAAATACAGCAAATTTTTCTAGTTCAAGTATTGTAGCAAGAATTTACTGAAGCTACATTCTATTTAAAGATGGTATCAGGAGATTCCTTTTTGCTCATATCTGGCTTTCATTCTACTTTTTACTAAGAGAATAAAACGATTCTAGTAAAACAAAGATCAAGTAACAAAATTTATAATTATATTATTATTATTATTAACAAAATTTAAAATTATATTATTATTATTATTAACAAAATTTATAGCAAAAAAAATTAAACTTTGCCGTAGTAATGTCTCAGGATAAGCGGTTTTATTGTTTAAAATGTGTATATGAATAGAAGAAATGAAAATATTTTTGTCTAAATAATCTTTTATATGCCTTTTATGGTGTATTTAACAGTTTATTCTATTGATCGAACAGAGCGGTCATATAGATACAGGAGATCTGACATAGGTACTGAACATACTAACACAAGCGGTTTGTTGTCTGCTTTCATATTTTCAAAATAACTTTAAAAATATAATAAGGTATTACAACTTTATCACAGTTCTTGTAAAATTAATCGTTAAATAGAGTAATGAGCTCTAAACTTTTTCATCCTCATAATATTTTGAAGTTTCATCATAACCTTTTATAGATAATTTTGCTTTAAC
The DNA here is from genome assembly GCA_036924255.1 of Apodemia mormo. Taxonomy (NCBI): domain Eukaryota; kingdom Metazoa; phylum Arthropoda; class Insecta; order Lepidoptera; family Riodinidae; genus Apodemia; species Apodemia mormo. The sequence continues at coordinate 26,146,256 of JAUPFN010000011.1, read as the reverse complement.
GTATTTTTAAAATTCTGTTTACTGGTAAATCTTAAAAAACTTCTGGAAGTTCTCCGTAAAAACGTTTATTTTACCATATTAAAATTTACTTATTCTGTGAAGACAAGATACATGTCAAGCAAGACGGCTTTAGTTTCTAATTTTTAATAAACAAGATTTTTTTAAAGTGAAAATATTTATTTTGTTTATTAATATTTATATTTTTTATGAAAGTACATCCAGGTTACAGATTTGAATTGCAATATCATACACCTAGATCTAAAGGGAGCTAAGTCAAAAATTGAGATTTTTGCGTTAGGCACACCAATAACTTTCTTATATCAATACCTACCGACCAATTACACAGAATTAATAACAACTCTACTACTCGAGGATACATAGCGCTATATGCCACTTTTATTGAACGAACTAGCCTCTCTCTCTCTCTCTCCTACCAAAAAAGGGACATTGCTAATTGTAATCAAATTGGAAGCGGAGAATACGCACCTGCTATTACCAAATAAATTTTTTTTTTCAATTGTACCACTATTCTTGAAATTTGAAGTGAGTATTATTTTGAATTATCACCATTTTGATGGTGAGTGGTGAGTTATTATGATCATAACACACACATCATGTTGAGTTGAACCAGTATTGCTGGTAGGGTGAGTAACATTTTTACTTTTATTTCAAACTAGCTGCAGCGTGCAATATTTGTCCTTACTCGCGGGATTAACTAATTTTTCCAGGATAAAAAGTAGTGTGTACTTTTCCATGTCATCATTTACCTGGATGCCAAATTTCATTCAAGTTCGTTCAGTACTTTTTGCGTGAGTGAGTAACAAATATCCATCCATCCAAACATCCAAACCTTCGCATTTATAATATTAATATAGATTGTTGCAGTATTAGGACTTGTAGTAGAGTCTGTTAAGCAATAGAGAAACAATTATAAAAAACCAATTTTAGCATTAAAAAATGATCAAATAATTTCTACAATATCGTTCTTTAAGCTGCATAAATACCTAAGGAAAACTCCTACAGTGCACACGGAGGCAGTAATCTTTTTATCACGTTTTCTAAAAACTTTTTTTTTTTGAGTTAATACCTGTTTAGATCTAAGAAGTGTACTATATTATAGTTGAAACCGTCATTAGAACCCTTCTTAAAGAAGAAATAGTGGTTAGAATACTTATCAAAATTGCTGTTTCAGGAAAACCGCTTAGATAATAATGTATACCCTTGCAGCTTTTTTGTGACCTTCACTATACAAACGTTTATTTAGCAATAAAAATAAAATGGTTATCTAAATACTTTTTGCTTGCTTCTTCTATTATTTCTAAATTAAAATGTTATACGCTCATTTGAATACCTGTCGGAAATCAAACGCGAATTTCATTGATTGTATTGACTAAGCAATTGATGAAGCTCAGATCGAGTCAGTAACCGCTTGTCCAAGGGATCGATCGGTCGGTCGAATCAGATGAATTAAGAATTTTTTTTTTTAATTAAAAAAAATAATAATTTGGAAGCTTCAATCCGTCTTAAAATAATTGATTTAAAATTAATTATTACTAGGTTTTACTGTGCCCATGCTTGTGTTGAATATATATTTCAACCCTTTGAAAAGATTGTTTTATTCTAGATGAAAGGTAATAATCCATATGTATAATTTTTCTGGGTGGGTATAATAAAGTACATTTTATCGAGAAAAAAGTATTCTTCTGTACAACCCCCGACAATGTTTCAGTAATAAATACTTCATGATAGTGGTGAAATAGTTAAGACATAAAACATAACAAATAAAGAAACAAGTTAGGATGTGACAAATAAGTCAACTTTATTTTTCTTATAATTAGAAACTAGAAAAAGTTAATTTATTAACACAGATGCTCTGATAGTATTTATTTCGTTAGATTTGCTAAGAATGCCATGCTAAGTTCCTTATTCTTAACTCCGTATGTACAATTAACTGTCAAAGCAAATCATCTATATCTATATACATCTATATATATATATATATATATATATATATATATATATATATATATATATATATATATATACATCTATACATGTATATAGATGTACATCTATATTATATGTTATCTATATGATAGCGTGATGTCGTGACCAAGGAAAATAGGGATTGATTTTTATATATTATATAAATATATAAGACTACGGGATTGTCCTTCCACGCAGCCACAATGGTAGTCTTAAATTTTCTAATTTTCCGCGCAATTTTCTTAATATTTTCTTTTATAAGGACCTTCTCCCCAAGATTACAAACACAAAAAAAATACCGAAATTGGTCCAGCCATTCAGGCGTGATGTCGTGACCAAGGAAAATAGGGATCAATTTTTATATATATAGATTATACATATAATAAAATCGTAGGAAAGTCAATGTATGTCCGGGGTAAACTCAAAAAGTACTGCATGAATTTACTACAAATTTTGCATGAATATTACTAATAGGTCGGGTCAATATATAGGCTACATATTATCACGCTATCACCTACGGGGGAGGAGCTGTGCGAAGTAAACGAAGTCCGCGCGAACGAAGTCGCAGGCAACAGCTAGTATAATATAATAAAATCGTAGGAAATTCAATGTATGTCCGGGGTAAACTCAAAAAGTACTGCATGGATGTGCTTCAAATTTTGCATGAATATTACGAACAGGTCGGGTCAACATATAGGCTATAGATATCTTTATTTAAAGATTTATAGATATGTAGCCTATAATATGTTATCACGCTATCACCTACGGGGGAGGAGCTGTGCGGAGTAAACGAAGTCCGCGCGAACGAAGTCGCAGCTAACAGCTAGTCCTCTCTAAAGCAATTATCTTAATGAGTGGTACTTATATATACTTAAAACATCCAACAGTAATTTAACCACAAGCACGCTAAGTCAAAGTTAGCATGTTGGTCGTATAAAATAAGATCTTATCGCATTTATTTATCTACAACTGTATTTGGTGGGCGGGTACAGGTGTGAAGAGAATTTAAAGTTCATTGAGCAAGTGGAAGGCGGGACCCATAGCCATATATTCTGAAAACACCCTGATAAAATAGGTGAATACGCCCTTAAGGGAATTGTGCAATCTTTATAAAACTTTCTAGCCAATTCCCATTGTTATCAGTTTAAGCTGAAGTAGTTTTAGTTGTATTAGTGAGATAGGAAATACTTTATAGACATTGTATTAATTGGATAAGATAATTAAAGATTTTTGTAACGATAATACAATGGAAATTGTTAGCTTGGGTTCTGTACCCAAAGGCTAAAATGGGACCCTATTAATAAGACCCTGCTTTCCGTCCGTCTGTCTTGTCTGTCTATTTATCCGATTGTCAACAAGCTATATCTCATGAATGAATGAATCTTGCTGCTATATCAACAAATACTAAAAACAGAATAAACAAATATTTAATGGGGGTCCCATACAACCATGCCATGATCACGGCAATTGCAAATTTGTTTTACACACAAATATGCAATTTAATCCACCTTAAGTATGTTATATTTTTACTTTAAGTTACGAATTTCCGCAAATAATGATTTATTTATTTATTTTATGTCATAACATACAAGCAAATGTTTCTCCTGATAGAAAGATATAACCATCGCGTATAGACACCAAAATATTTTAATTTGTATGTCGGGTGTGTAATGCCCACAGACCACACAAATACAAATAGACGCCCAATACTGGGGCGTAAAATACGTAGCCGCTCATATTAGCAAATGTATGTAAAAGTCAAACGCTTGTAGATATATTATATATCGTCAAAAACGTCCTGTAAAAAAAACCAAGTCAAAAGTTGTGAGATCCATGTAATACCAAGTCGGTTAATTTATTTAGTCCCTCCCTACTTAAGGGACCTTCTGTCTTAAGTTATTACGTAAGTTGTTATCATATCAATGTTAAAAATCTTTTACATTTTAAATTAAATAGATCGACTTGGACATCGCATGATTAGATGGTTTAGTATGTATCACACAACACTACGGGCCAGCAACCTGGTTTCTAGCAAAAGTCCTTCCGAATGGATGCATTAATTTGTATAATCCTATACATTTATATGGGATTACAAAGTTATTCGCGCAGTTGGTGTATCTAGAAAACTGGCCAGAAATTTTAAAATTTTTAGGTTTTCCCTTGATTCAGACACTAAACACCAATTATATTCTAAATTTGAAGGTTCTATATCTGCTAGAAGTGCTTTAGACTTTTGATGATCGGTCAGTCAGTCAGTGACAAAATTAAGAAAGTTTGACAGGTTACAATTCATAAACTACTAGTTCAAATTAAATGAAATTTTAAATGTACCTTGTTTACACAATGCCTAATTAGTAACTGAAAATTCAGGCTTCTTGTTTTATCCACAACGAAGTTATAGGGGGTCGAAAACGACCCAAATTGCTTCGAGAAAAGGATGGTAACGGTCGTGCCGCTTTTTTTGCTCAACTTGGCGGGGGCACTGCTGTGCCCCCAAATGACAAAAAAATAGAAATATTCCATATTGTGCTATTTTATCGAATCGATTAAAAAGCTTCCTGGAGTGATATTAATTCGTCGGTCAGTATTATAACTCTGTATTTCTCTGTGTAAATGCAAGCGATATTGAATTGAATTGAAAGGCGTATCCAGTTTAATCCGTGGTAAAGCCTCATATAAAATTTACCAGCTACCACTTTCAAACCGAAATACAATAGCAACAAGTACTGATGCATGGCAGGAATTGGTAAAGTAGTGGAATGAAATCCGATCGAGACATTGGAACACAAGCCCATAGAAAAGTAGCTTCGAGAGAAGCGCTTAATGCCATACCCGATCAAAAGCCTTTGCTATGTCTAAACTAACTGCCAATGCCTCCCCCTTGGAATCGACTGCCTCCGCCCAATGATGCGTCAGGTATACTAGAAGATTACCAGCTGAGCAGCCACGACGGAAACCTTACTGACAGTCCCTAATCACCTGGTGCTCTTCTGAATACTTCAGGAGCTGACAGATTATAAGAGTCTCTACGATTTTTGAAAACAAGGAGCCTATGGCTATTGGCCGATATTTTGACGGATTAGAGCGATCACCTTTTTAGGGATGGGATGCATTAACGCTGTCTTCCATGAATTCGGTACCACGCTAAGTGAATAGGAAAGCCGGAATAGGTGCATCAATACTGGCGCCAACTCTGGAGCACATACTTTAAGCACAATTGGAGGGATGCCATCAGGCCCACTCGACTTATGGATGTCCAAGGAAAGTAGTGTTTTACGTAAAGATGACTGCCGAAATTGTGGTTCTGGCATGGAACTATCACTCTGCGGGATGGTAGGCGGTGCGTTCCCTTGGTCATCCAGAGTCGAGTTGGCAGAGAGTCATCGTCTCTGTGCAAAGATGGAAATGTAGGCTGGGAGATTCCTTAAGACAGCCTTGGCGAGAGTTCAGAATGCACGAGTGCCCGAAGGGAGACGATTAATTTCTCACCAATTCTGCCAATGTGTTCGGCTTTTGTCTTGGCGATAGCTCTTTTGAAGAACCTCGAGGAAGAATTGTTTTCCTTTCGTAATGCGCTAGTTTTTACAATTCGAGATACCGACGCAGCAGCCTAAGCTCGGTAGCATTCCTGCTTTCGGCGTAAAGCCGCTTTGCAGTGGTAACCAAACCAAGCCTGAGACTTGCCACCGATAGGTACTGCAGGAGACGGAATGAAAAGTTACATGCCTTGCAATACCACATCGGCGACAGAGTCTACGACAGCATTCGGATCATCCAGCGACAAGCACAACCGCCCCCATGGGTAGGATGCAAAGAAAAACAACATCTCGACCCTATCTGCTGACCTATAGTGTCAAACGCAAGGACAGTCTGCAAAGGGAGACCGTGATGGACGCGTGACCGGCACTTTGCTCTGGATTAGGCAGTGGTCTGACGTGTGGAACGTCCACCGATACTTGATAACGGTCCCAGTGAGCAGGAGATCCAACAGTGAAGACGTATGGCCATCCACATCGGGAACTTTTGTAGGCGAGGTTACCAATTGTGTTAGACCATACGCCAAGAATCGTGAACAGACCACCCCACGTGATCAGTGGTGCCGTGAACATAGCCATTCGGCGTGGTGGGCATTAAAATCGCCCAAGATTTTAATATTGTATTTAATGTAGTTCGCCTCATTTTGTATCTTAATACTGTGGTGATTTGAAAATAATGGTTAGCAATATTAATTTTTTTCTATCAATGTCAATATTTTACATCTACCGACCATTATTAACGCTTCCGAATACTATATATACATATTTGTTGACAATTTAAGTTTTTAAACCTGATGATGCAGTAAAATGTGAAACCGGTTGGCTATTTAAATAAAAACAAATTTATACATTTGTGAACTGTAAAAGTATATGTGCTAAACATAAAATAATCATTACGACGAAGTTTCCTCAAGTGCCGACGATGAAGAGTATAAAGTGCTCAATTTTATCTGCCTACCCCGTAAGGGATTCGGCGTGAAGATATTTATGATATATTGTATGATTATAAGACATGGAAGCATAACAAATAAGTTTTCTATTCACATAAGTATATGTGAGTATAAAATCTATCATTGCTAGTACCAAATGCTACATTTGCCTGCAAATAAGGGTATCATTTTAAAGATGTAAGCTATACATTTGCCTGCAAATAATGGTATCATTATAAAGATGTAAGGCACTATATAAGCTAAAACTTGGGTATGAAAATTGTTGGGTTTTTGATACATTTCCCTCAAAATTTATTATTTGTGAGGACCGAAAGTTTTTTACGCGTCAACTTCAAAACATTTATCCTAAGAAACTTGTTCTCTCTCGTGTTAGTGGACTATAATCTAAACTTTCAAGAAAAATGAGATCCGGTAACATGTGATGAAAACTTTTCGAAAATTCTTTACCACAGATCTATGAAACCTTTTACACATATATCTTAAAACTTGGCAATTTAGTTTCGGAAAAAATAACTTTTAGTTTGCACTTGTATATGAAATTAAATATTGTTAAGGCAATGAGCGTTGTATAAGTAAAAACTAAATTACTATACAGTTTTAGTTGCAATTAACTTCTGTTTGTGCTAATTGCCTTAATTAGTCGTGTTTTTAAAAAGTTGTTCTCTTTAGATGTTTCATTCTATTTGAATCTTGAATAATAAAACTGACTTTTATATACTTTAGCAACAACAGCATAGCTTCTATTTTTATATTTTTTTAAAGTTAAAAATAAAAAAAGTCCAACCTATTATAGTAGGTATTTATATTTCAATATTTATTGACGTGAAATTTTGCCTTCTTTTTTTTGCATTAAGAACATTTTATATTTTATTCACATCATAGATAGCAAACAAGCAGATGGTTTTTCTAATGGAAAGAGAAACCATCGCCTAAAGGCACCAAAAATGTTAATGGTGCCTTGCTATCCGCGATGGAAATATCACATGCATAAGTGTACCAGCTACCTTACCCACCAAACCGGAACACGACAATGACAAGCATTGACGTTATTGCGGCAGGAATAGGTAAGGTAGTGGTACTAAACACCCGGGCGAAATATACGGAAGTCTACCACCTGGTAGTCACAATGATATTGACACGTATAGCCGATCGGTCGCAGAACGGCAATTGGTCTGTTCTTCAAAGGAGCACGGACCAACACGGGAGCAAGCATTATTAAATTTCGACTGGTCTCTCGATTACTAACGTCGTCAAAATTAGTCGTTTATATTTTTTTATGATAAGATAACAAACAAGCTTATATTTTTGCCTGATAAAAATATGTAACTATTGTACACAGACATCAAAGTTGTTAATAGTGACTTGTCATCCGTGGACAGGAACTTAATGAAATCAACATAAGTTCACAGGTTACCTTACCTTAAAAATCGAAACATAAAAAGGATAAGAACTTCGCTATTGTGGTAGGAATAGGGAAAGTAGTGGTTGTAAACCCGAAATCACACTGTACCATAACATGTGGTAATAACGCTATAAGTTGTAATTATACTAAGTTAAATTAGATCAAAAAAATATTTGTTTGGTAAAATTATTAACCATGAGTTCCGCGTGTTTAGGAGCAAATAGTACCCCTAAAAACAGCACACGGTAGTAATTACCATTGAATAAACAAGCCAGATGTAAAACACACACTTCTATTACGAAACCTTAAATTACTGTTATATTTAATTGTACTGCACAAACTTAATTAGTTAACCCCCACAGTGAATACTTTTACAATCCCATTTCTGGAATTCAATTTGTAACTTTAATTATAGGATTTATTAAGGCTTTAAGGCTTATACCTCAGGCTTATTCGTGACAAACTACAATAATATTATGTAAACGCCTTTTTAAATCTCATAGAAATGGCTTTAATTATGTTTTTAACAATTACAATTGTGGGATTATGCATCACGAACAACTTTTTAGAATTTTGTGGCCGCAATTGATTTTTATAGATACACATCTAAATATGTCAAACTGTATCTTTATATATATGAAAACGCTAAACTCAAATACCATTCTTGTGCTATGCGCGTTATGTTATTGTTATATATATATATATATATATATATATATATATATATATATATATATATATATATATATATATATATATATATATATATCAGGGTGCTAGGTCGGGGCTATGCGCAGAATGAGTGACGAGATGTATTTTTTCGGAAGCTAAAAATGACTTTGTTTTGTTGGCCGTGGAGAATGCGGCGTTTGGGTCGTCTTTCACAAACTTTTTCTAACAACCTGGGTAAAAAAATGATAGAATAACACTCGGCATTAACACTCTTGATCTTCAAGTGGAATTGTACAGATGGGACCCGTAGCTGAGAAAAAAAAAACCGATCATTTATTTAACAACGTTTCTCGCCTGTCTCACTTTTGTTGGCCTGTACTCATTTTTAAACAGCCATTCACAAGATTGCTGTTTTTTTTTCGGGTTCAAAACAATAAATCCACGTTTCGTCTCCTGTGACAATGTCATAAACAGCATTAGCATCTGTCAGCACCATTCCACGCGAACCCGCTTCTGCTGCGCTGTCAGATCATGAGGGATGCAACGACAACAAAGTTTCCGAACTTTCAACTCTTCGTGTAAAATTTTCTGAATTTGGCTCATACCAATCCCCAATAGTCCTCGAATCGTCTCATAAGTAATCCGTATTAACAGTAATATTAACAGTAGCCACATTATTTTCGTTGACGGCAGTTGAAAGCCGCCCTTCACGAAATTCGTCATGTAAAGAAACTCGACCTCTCTCAAATTCAGCAAACCATCGCCTCACGGTGCTCAAACAAGGTGCTTCTCTCCCAAAAGTATTTTGAAGACGAGTGGCACAGTCTTGCAGAGAAAGAGCACTTTTAAAATCATAAAAAATCATCGCTCTAAAATCTTTTCGACTTAATTCCATTTTCGTTGCGTACGTAGAACTTTGATGTGTGATAAAAAAACAATTGACAAATTATTTCCCGCCAATTGTTTTTTTTTATTACTAAGAAGGTTGCAACGTTTTAAAAATATAACATTTGAAATTCAAATAGTTAGCTAGAAGTGCAAAACATTTAGTGTGCCCCATGTACCAAGTGTTTGAAGTTAAATACACTCGCAAGGTTTAAACAGTCTACTAAGAGATCTTCGTTAGAGTTGAAAAATACTTTCCTAGTTAAAACACACAAGTGTTTGCTAAGTCACTTGTATGAAGAATAAAAAACGTATATTTTTCAAAAATCAACCCCTAAACGGACACATGCAGAGTATTTGAAGTAAGTCTATTCACGGGATCCTGAGGTAAATTTCTGGGTCAAGAATGTTTTGTGAAGTTTTTTATTAAACAGTAAGATAAAATCTTATATACTAATTCCGAGTCTGGAAAGGGGTACACTACATAGCCGACGCGTTAGCCATTCGGGAAATTTCGGCTGCGGCTCGGGGCTTGGTTTATAACTGACGTGTCGTGATGCATTGTCTGCTATTTACTACATGTCAATCAATATTGTTTCAACGTTCTATTGTTATAAAGCAAAAAAATCAATATGTGTGATACAAGTAAAAATTACCAAAGGATTACGAGTGTAGGTCAAAAGTTTCATCAACAGTGACCTTTTGACTAAATTTAATCTGTAGACTGTATTTTGACTAAATTTAATCAAAAGAAGATAGAAAAACAATTGACAAATCATTTTCCGCCAATTGTTTTTTTTTATTACTAAGATGGTTGCAACCTTTAGTTAAATAGCTAATTTTCCAAATTAAGACAAGAGTTCAAAACCCCGTTCAAATGGTTTTTCTTTCTTCAAAAATATTTAAGTTCCTACCGTGGAAATATTGCTTAAATACATGTATATTAATAATAGTTAGGTATGTTTGCATTATTTGTGCAACTAGAAATACACAATAGTATGATTTATCATATGTCTGTTCTATTGTTGGTTTAATGGGCTTGCTCTGTCAACACAATCCACGGTACAAACACAACCATTAAATCACGCGAATCGCGTTCTGTATCTTCATTGTAAATTAGGCAATTGTCACTAGTTGTTTCAGTATGATTTATTAATGGTGTTATCTAAAAAAATCTCGCTATCCTGGTGTTTAGAAAAAGCAGCATTTCAAAACCATTTTTTATAACATAAGATAGCAAACAAGCAGATGGGTCTCCTGATGGAAAGAGTCAACCATCGCCTATAGACACCAAAGATGTTAATGGTGCGTTGCTATCTTGTGGCAAGGTCTAATGCCACATGCATAAGTTTATCGCCTACCTTACCTGCAAACCAAAACACGACAGTGACTAGCACTAACGCTATTGCGGCAGAAATATGTAAGGCGGTGGTACCAGACCCGGTCGAGCCGATGCAGAACTCTACCACCTAGTAGTCACGATGGTAGTGACACGCATAGCCACTTAGTCGCTTTTACGACCTGCCTGGCAGAACAACATTTGGCCTATTCTTAGAACCAACACGGGGAAAACCTGAAATCGTTAGAGGTAATAATAACGGCTTTTGAGATCGCCGTGATCTCTTCTTCTGTGCAGTCTGCCTTCCCCACTTTGATGCCAGCGTAATAAAAATTACGCTGGCTGTAAAAGTATAATGACCTGATGATAAGCTCATATTATGTATCATGTTTTTTGCGAATGAAGCGTGAACTATCCTAATATTAAAAGTAACTGGACACAATAAAGATGAAATCTTCCTTAAACATGTTAATTAGGCCATAGGCCATTGGAATTCTATTTATGGAGTTATTTTATGATATAATTGTACAAAACAAAGCAAAAAGAAATCTATGAACGATTAACAGCAATTGGCATTTATGAAATATTTCAAGTTAAAATGATTTAGTTGTTAAAGACAAAATATGCAACTTCCTCTCGAAACATAAATAATGGGCGGCAAATACCTTTTAATAGACAAATCATGATTAAGGTGAATTCAACAATGCGCCGCTCGACCCGGGCAAAATTACATACTTATCTCCATCTCTACCACAAATCTTCTGTCATCAATGAGCGCTCAAACCACGGATCAAACTGGATACGCCTTTCAAGTCAATTTCTTAGAATATCAATGTCGCTTACATTTACATAGAGAAATACAGAGTTGTAATAGTTACCGATGAAATAAAATCACTCCAGAGGTATTTCCTTATGCCTGAAATTTATATTTTATATGATAAAATAGAAGAATGTGGCATGTTTCTATTTTTTACAACATAATATTATATCTACAAGCGTTTGACACCTACATACATTTGCTCATATGAGCGGCTACACATTTTGCGCCCAACACCGTGTCTATTAATTTTTGTGTGGTCTGTGGCTCAAACTTTATGGTGCTATAAAGACAAAATTATGTCAAAGTATGACCTTTAATAGTTGAAGTTAATATTTACGACCTTTAACCCAAAAAATAATCATTATACGATTGTAGTAAAACAGCTACTAGTTAATATAGTTACGATTTAGGGAAAATGGTAATTTTTTTTAAATATTCACAGGACAAATTACACTTATTGATCTAACCCTAAAATAAGAAAATTACTTGCTTGTGTTTTGGGTGTTACTCAACGATACTACTACATAGAAATACATATATAAATACTTTTACATATATAATATAAGCACCCAAATCCGGAAATTCAAACATTTATGCTCATCACACAAATGCTTGTCCCCGTCGGGGATTGAAACCGAGCCCCGTCGATTGCGTAGTCAGGGTCGCTAACCACTCGACCAACGGGGCCGTCATCGGTAATAGTCGGTAGGTCGGCGGTAGTAATTATAACTCTGATGGTGAGTGCTTATCTGTGATACTAGAAAACATGCAATTTTTTTTAATTTGTAATGAATCCATAACCACGAAACTTGAAACAGTAACGTTACAATCGTAAATCTCCAGTTATATTGTAAAATATACAAACTCGTTTTTAGCTTACTGTGATGTGTGATCAAAATATGCTTTATACTAAATTAAAATAAAACCTTCTGTTTTTTGTTCTATAACTAATATATAATAAACATAAAGTATCTTCACGCCCGTATCCCCGAACAGGTAGGCAGAAGTACAACAAGTCCACCCACGGTTAGCCGAAGATACTTGGTCCCACAATATGAGAGGTGGCAAGTTTATCGTCAACTGGGTACTTTCCAATCCTGGGCAACATTGTTTTTGTCAGAAAACTGAAAAAAACACTTTTTTGAATTACCCAACCCGAGAATCGAACCCTCACGTGAACAACAGTCATGCACCGGACCACTATTATACCACAGACGCGATTTTCCTTTCTATATATATAAAAATCAATGCCACTTTTCGCTGTAATTTTATAACTCAAAAACGGGCTCACCTATCCAAACCAAATATTTAGACTATTTAGTAGATGGTTTATGTGAAGTTTGCACAAAATCGGTAGAGCGGTTCTTAATTTATCACATTTTTTGTAACAAATGAATTCAATAAATGGTGATACGTAGAGATGCACGTAACGGGCCGCTAGTAATAGATAAAATTGAAAAACAGACTAATTTAAGTACCTAAACATCTAAATATTAATACATGAACGAATAACTTTGTATCCCTTTTTAAGATAATTATGGGAACGGTGTATGAAATTTGGCATAGTTGTTTTTTTTTTATTTATTTAGGACTTTGTTGCCAAGCAACCAATTTGACATAGTTGAAGTTTACACTGCAGAGGACTGCAAAAACTAATATTTTTAAATAATATGTATTAAAAATACATTAAGTAAATTAATAAAAATGAACATTACATGTGACATATATCATAATATAGACACATATACACACATATACATTATATATACACTATTTTCTTTACGGCTAAAGTCTGCTGTCAAACAAAAAGAGACTTTATTGTTCAGTCTACGGTCGAATTTCGGCCATTTCGGTCGAAAAGTTTTTTGTTATTTTAACTAGTGAATGATTAAAGTTTATACCTATTCCAATTTACATTCGCTCTTGCATTAATATTGATCTTTTGTAACCAAAGGTCGGCAAAGAAGCAGACGGGGTCCCCTGATGGTAAGAGATACCGTCGCTTATAGACATCACAGGTGTTATACTCGATGCGTTGCCGTCCTGGAGGCTGGGATGTTAAGCCTAGCTGGTTAGCTAAAGTCTAGCTGGCTACCTCACCATCAAACTGAAATACGAATCGGTAAGCACCGATACTATAGCGGTAGGAATATATGAGACGGTGGTGGTGATATTTCTTAATACCCGTTCGAATCGACACAAAATTTTACACACACACACTCACACACACACACACACACACACATATATATATATATATATGTGTGTGTGTGTGTATACATATATATACATATATATATATATATATATATATATATATATATATATATATATATATATATATATATATATATATATATATATATATATATATATATATATATATATATATATATATATATATATATATATATATATATATATATATATATATATATATATATACCCCGCACTCCCTTTGAGGTACAGGTTAACTGCTTTCCTGTCAGGCAGCACCTACTTGATTATTTTATTACACGACGGAAATCTTATATTTCAGATGTGACGACGTTCTTGAAAAATTTGTGTATTTGTAAACGGTACTTTTAGGACTTTATATAAGTGGGGCGAAACAGGAAATATTTCGTATGTGAGGCAAATACGGAAATTTATGGAATTTGGGACAAAACATTAGGGCAAATACGGAACAAATCTAAAATCGTAAACAAAACATAAATTAATAGACCATAATTAAGGACTTTTCACAAATGTGTCTTTATACAAGTATGTTAATTTGAACATGCTATTTACACTTTTATAAAAAACTGTTAGGTATATGAATGTAAGTTTGTGCAAAAGAATCCAGGCGCGCGTATGTGTGCGCGCGTGTGTATGTGTGTGTGTGTGTGTGGCTTATATTCACGGCGTAATGCGCTCTATATCATTATATATTATTTCTATATAATTATACTTTCATAATTTGAGGAAGTCAGATTATAAATAAGGTGGAAAAATAAATACCACGGCTTAAGCTTAAACAAAAACATAATTAAGTTAAGTTTAAAAATATATCATCCATACTAATATTATAAATGCAGAAGTCTGTCTGTCTATCTGTCTGTCTGTCTGTTACGCTTTCACGGCTAAACCGCTGGACCAATTTTCTTAAAATGGCATGGTTAAAATTAAAAATTAAAAAATAGTTAAAGAGCCGGGGTCAAACATAGAGTATTTTTTTCAAAAATCGACCCCTAAAGGGTTAAAATAGAGGATGAAATTTCTATGAAAAACTAGATAGACGACATGTTAATCTACTCGCGGGCCATAAAAATACTCGCGAGCCGCGGGATATAAAAATTTTACATTTTTAGTGTCGATAAGGAAGCGTTTGACCACGATCTAACCTGATGGTAAGCTAAGATTTGGCCTAAGATAGATGGACCACTTATTGGGAACTAGAAAATTAAAGCACAAAATTATTTAACTGGATATTCTAAACTTATCAGAATCAATAAACTAAGTGCTACGTGACTTTATTCGCAAAATTTGACATCAAACAGACAGAGGTCTGTCCTATGTCAAGGTTCGGCGGTAAAATAAGATCCTGGTATAAAATTAGAAGTAATTTTCGAATATCAAATGCTTAATACGGTGATTTAAATTTTTTAAACATTGTAAATATAAAGACTGTGATATTTTATCTTACAGAGCAGGAAGTTTAAACTTATGGTTTTTAAATACCAATGCATTGCAGTTCACCAATATATCAGATAGTGAAACAAAAAATCTCAGGAACTACCAGAAGTCTAGAGAATTGTCCTATACCAGTACTAACGTGCCTTTAAATTACGTAAATCTTTAGGTCCCAACTATATATTTGTAGAAAACACAACTACAACTATTATGTCGAAAAAACACTTTTTTTTTTAATTTTTCGTCAACGATTACTCTCAAACGGATAAACCGATTTTGATGCAATTTATGCATTAGACGTAGCTTTTTAAGGAATAGAGCTGATTAGTTTGTGTACTCAATTGATACATTAATCTGAAAGTTATATTAAAAAATACTTTTTTAATATAACTTTCGCCAAAATTTTTTGGGGTTTTTAAAAATTTCTCAAAATCTCCTAGGCCGACTTGATTCAAATTTTCAGGAAGTCTAAATTGAGCAGAATCCAATCGAATGCTATTAACCGCGTTTCGATCGATCCAGCCATTCAAAAGTTGTGAGATGTTTACAAACACACACACACACACACACACACACACACACACACACACACATACATACAGACATACTGACATCATCGTGAAAATAGTCGGAAAACGTTCCTAGGACCTCAAAACGTGGAGATCTGGTGAAAACTCGAATTTCGAAAATCGGGGCAAAATCAGTAACTTCCTTATGGAAGTTAAAAAAATTGGTTTATCACGTTTTTAAGATTTTGTGATATTTTATAAGAGAGCAGATCACTCTGCAGCCCTCAATATAAAGTATTCTAAGTGTTATTTCCGGTTATCATCTAAACGTGTACCAAATTTCATCCAAATCAATTGAACCGTTTTCGCGTGATTGAGTAACAAAAATTAATACATCCGAACTTATTATAACAATAGATATTTCAAGAAACAACTGCAAGTAATAATATTATGTTTTATAAATATCATATCATGTTCGTAACTGTTTTACTTATTTATTACTAATAAAGTAGAGACAGATGCCATGACGACACGATTAAATAATATAATCAAGGATCAATATACTCGTATTACCTAGATGAAGCTTATAAAGTTGGCCATCTAGAAAACTGAAGTGCTTTATTATTAAAATTGACATTCTCGACTTCAAAAAATCGGCAGGCACCTACACAAAGTTCTGTTTGAATTCTTGCAATATTTTATATCAATTAGAACTCAAAAACTAATAACACAATCTCAAAAATTATTAAACCATTAGATAGCTTCACTATTAAAATACATAGTATCTATACCTTTTTACCCAACTGAGCAAAAGCAAGTACACTCGAAAGAAGTCGCGAGTAACAGCTAATTTAATCAAAAATTATTTATATTTACATGGTGATTGGTAAAAGACTGAAGGACGGTGTTCAATATTCGATTATTATAATCTGATACCGAACATGCAAAAAATAGGTACCTACTTCAATTTTACTAATTATTCAATAGCAATGTTTATGACACCCGCGCACGCCGCATTTGTTCACTGTTTACAACAGCGCTTTACCGAACTGACGACTAGACTCGTTACTACATTTACTCGTTATTCGTTTTGAATATTACAACACTAATTTCGATGAGGTTTCCCATATAGTAAAGCAATATTCTCTTTTTATAAAAATGAAATTATTTATTTGCTACCATTATCTATAAAATTTAAAAAAATATGAGTCGATTTCTTTAGAATTACTTCCGGGTCGGAAAGCATTAACAAGAATTATTTCACGTAACAAAAGTTATTTTTATAATTTACATTTCATTTTTGTAATTTTAAAAAGAAGAAAGATTATTTGCAAGAATATGGGAGTTACAAGTTTTACAATATAATGTACAGTTACCAACATATTCTACCAAATATTGTGTAGGTAGAAATCGACGAGTCCTGCGTAATTTGTCGTTACTTAAAAAATGCGATTTTTGTTTTATTTATGAAAATGAATCCATATTTATAGATATTTTAATAACACGAAGAATAAAAATGAAAATTCCATTAGAAGTTGGATTTTTATAATAGAAATTTCATTTTTATTCTTCGTGTTATTAAAAGATCTATAAAAGTACATTCACTATCTATATATTATATCAAAGGCAAAGTGACTGACTGATGTATCAACGCACAGGCCAAATCCTTAAGACTAGAAACTTATAATTTCGCCCACCTATTTCTATAATATATCTAATGATGTAGGCATCCACTAAGGATTTTTCAAAATTCAACCCTGAAGGGGATGAGATAGGGGATAAAAGTTTCTATGAAACTTTTTATTCTCTGGACATATTTGCATGAAATTTCGTGTGAATTGAGTACAAATAAAATAATGAATTACATGTAAGCGTTTTTCAAATTTGTTCCCTAAAGGGGTAAAATAAGGGAAGGTAAAATAAGCCTATAAAGAAAGGTTAAATAAGTTCTAAAGTAAATATGCGCAAGCGAAGCCGCGGGTACCAGCTAGTCATAAATAAAACAAAAATCGCATTTTTTAAGTTTCGACAACTTACGTAGCATCCGTCGAAATATTAATAATACTACAAACTATGTTATGAACAAGAATAATTTTAAAACATTGTTTCTTGCCAAATTTCATAATTCTAGGTCAACGGAATGTGCCCCACAGGTTTTGATTCCCTTTTGAAAAGCAAGAAACCGTAAATTATGCGACATAAATGGTCAAATCTTTTAATCACCTTAACATACAAGTTTGATTTTTTCACAATTGAGTTATTTCAAATTTATATCAAATATTTGGGTCTACGGTCCCTCGTAGACCCAAATATTTGATATAAATTTTAACTTGATACCTCTTGAAAGAAGAGTTGTCCTTCTTTCCTTGACAGAAGTGTTCCGTTTTTTTCTTATGAGTTACAGAACCCTAAAAATAATTACAATGTTATGTTGGATTAATACCAACTTCACCAGGTAATCTACAATAAAATTACAAATATAAGTACAAAATATATAAAAAACTGTCAAAATTATTAATAACTAGCTTTTGCCTGCGGATTCGCTCGCGTTTAATTCATTTTAGGGAAGTGGGGAGTGAGAGACAAAAAGTAGCCTATGCCACTTTCCATCCCTTCAACTCTCTCCACTTAAAAAATCAAATCAATTCGTCACTCTGTTTTACCGTGAAAAACGGACAAACAAACACATTTTCCCGTTTATAATATTTGTTTGTTGTTTGTTTATTTGTGGATACAGCAAAGAAATTCATTGCTTACATTTTAGATTAACATTTGTGTCATTAATTTTTCTTTCAGTTATAAACTAACGAAACTTATGAGATTTAGCATCACTATCCGAAGTAAATTTTCGTAAGATATCTGAAAATTAATATCAATGACTATAGATTTAATTTAAAAAAAAAAAAACATACTTTTTATAAACACTGCACATTAAACAATTTACTTACCTATGTTAATATAATAAACAACGCAAACAAAATCACGGGTGACTTATAATTTTATTTAAAGTAATTGCTTAGTGATAAATTACTTTATACTTTCCACTGTAAGCACTTAGTAAATTAGTAATCTCTGTAAATTAAACTCTTATAATGTTTTACTGTTATCGTATGTATATCTTTACATAGTATGACGCTTCCGCTGTATATCTGCTTATATTTTTTAAATTACGCAACAGATTTTAATACGGTTTTGTATGCTTATATTGCAGCCGTGCAAATTCGGGGCGAGTCGCAAGTTTCACTTAACATAAACCAATTTTTATATAACAGCATCATCATAAATTTTACTCTGTTAAATAAAACGGTTTTTATGCTGCATATCTAATACCTTTAAACGAGCAATTATCGTATATGTATATGTATATATATATATATATATATATATATATATATATATATATATATATATATATATATATATATATATATATATTAATTTGGTAAATATCTGATTCTGATACAAGGTTCCGTAGATACAATTTATGGGAAAGCGTTTTTTTGTGGTTTATTGCGACTAATTTAAAACATCATATAAAAGGAAATAATAATATATAAAAAATTTTAAATTTTTGTGCATCATGATAACACCATTATCAAATTTCTTTAAATTGATATACTTCTTTTTTAATATACAAATCATCAGTATAATCGCGCATAAAACCTCGCATTGTTCTTCCTAACTGCCGTCCTGCCACGCAGGGCATAAAAGGCGAACGATTGGCCACACGTGTCACTACCATCTGTGCTACCACCGTGACTACTAAGTGGTAGAGTTCCGCAACGTCTCGTCTGGATCAACGTCTGGATATTTGGTACCACCGCCATACCTATTCCTGTCGCAATAGCGTCAACTGTCATTGTCGTGTTCCGGTTTGGAGGGAAAGGTAGTCGGTAGAATTATGCATATGCCATTACCATCTCGCCACCTAAACAGCTACGCACCATTAACATATTTGGAGTATATAGGCGCGTATATTTAACCGCTCCGTTGGTTGAGTGGTTAGTGACCCTGATTAGGCAATCAATGGGGCTTGGGTTCGATTCCTGACAGGTGCAAGCATTTATGTGATGAGCATAGATGTTTGTATTTCTGGGTTTGGCTGTTTATTAAATACTAGCTGTTGCCAGCGACTTCGTCCGCGCGGAGTTCGTTTACTCCGCACTGCCCCTCCCCTGTAGGTGATGGTGTGATAATATGTAGCCTATATGTTGACCAGACCTATTAGTAATATTCATGCAAAATTTGAAGTAAATCCGTGCAGTACTTTTTGAGTTTACCCCGGACATACATACAGACAAACAAACAAACAGACAAAAATTCTAAAAAATATATTTTTGGCTTCGATATCGATTGTAGATCACGCCCCAAGTATTCTTTTAAAAAAATATTTGAGTATTTATATACGAATTTCTATGTATTAGTATCGTATCGACTAACACCCATAACACAATCAAATAATTTGCTTACTTTGGAGTTAGATCAATTTGTGTAAAATTGTCCAGAGATATTTATTATTAATATTATTAATATATAGGCGATGGTTTATCTTTCCGTTAGGAAAGTCATCCGCTTGTTTGCTATCAAATGATATAAAAAACAATCACTGACAGTTTTGCGGCAGGAATAAGTAAAGTGGTGGTGTCAAAACCATGAAGTAGGTTATAGCTTCATGGTCAAAACCTGGGCGAGATGGTGCAGAACTCTATTACCTACTTAATAACCCACATAGAGACACGTATAAGTCTTTTCAAAGGTAGTTTATTCAACAAAAAGGTCACGGACCAATTGTACTGGGAAGATTGTGTATTATATTAAAATACTTATTTAAGATTACAAAAAAATATAAGGATTTGCTATGAGCGGTAATATCCTAGTGGACTAAATTTGAAAAATTGTTTCATATTTTATCTTATTATGTATATTAACCAAAAAATTCTCTTTCCATTTCCGAATAATTGGAGCCCATCTTCATCCGAAATGTAATCAATATTCGATGTGAAAATTGCCACATTCATTACACATTCTGCCTAATAAGCCGGTGAATCACGATTCTGTGTACTGATCTATCCAAGACTATTCGATTCAGCCTATTTCAAAAGGGAAACAGCATAACAATATTTATTCTTGTATTTAATTAATCTCTTAGATTAATAATAGTTGTAATTGTTTTAAGAACCACTTATTTCATTATTTAAACTCTAAATTAGTCAAGTCGTATTTCATTGTACGAGCGATTATAATTCAAGGAGCATGAAATAGACCGAGCGGCGCCGTCTGCAATCTTGCCAACAGTGATTTATGAATTTCATTCTAGTTGAAACAACTGCTTTCTTCGCTAGCTCTTCTTTTTACTAGTTAAATGGGGGTAACGAGCATCTTGCCTTAATAATGGAAGCGCAGCGGGGAATTATAGACCGCGGGGAAATGGCCACGGGAAATTGAAACCGCAAACTTTTTCAACCACAGAAGAACAGAAACTTATTTGAAACATGGTAGACATGTCTTTCTTTAATAAGATATTTATTTAAAAACAATACAATAAAACTCTGATATCATCTTGAAAATAGAAACTGGATATTTAATTCACAGCGTGTAGAAATACATAAAATTGGTAAATAAAATATTGACGAAACAAATACATCGTTAACTGACTTGTCAATTTTAGTCTCCTCTGGTGTAGAGTACATCAGAAATTAAAATTGAAGTAAATATTTTCAATAATTTTGTACTATTTATAATAAGCTCCATCAAGTTTTAATTTAAAATTAAATAATTTTATTATTGAATTATGGTAAAATTAATAATCAAATACAATATTAAACTAAATATTACCAAAATGCTTGTAATTTGATCTTCCAAAAAATACTGTATTTATAGATTCAATTAGGTATAAAGAAAAACCTATGCACGCAACTCTATATATATTATCATCTATATCGGATCAGAATATCAGATTCAATGCGTTCAATCTACCACTCTATAATTCCTTACAAGAGAATCACTTGAAATGATATTTTCCGGTGTTTCTCGACCTAGAAGCGGATGAAAACGTCTCGTGATAAATCTTTTAATGCATCTTTTCAGCAACGGTTTTATCACGATTCTCTTATTTTAAAAATTCACTTCTCGGTTTCTTCATTTTGTAAGATTGTATTTATGAAATGAAGATGACAAAGTTTTAATTTTCAATTTTATTTATTTTTTTAACATAAAAATAACCAAAATAAAATAAGCACTATATATGTACAGATTGGTAATTCTAAAGCTACTTTTATGTTTGCTAACTTTTCTTACTCTTCGAGTCATAATGTCATTATTAACTAGCTGTGGCCTGTGACTTTCATCCGCGTGGAAAAATTTTAAAAATAAAGGTAGCCTAGTTACTCCTTATTACATCAGTTATCCGCCAGTAAAAATTCCGTCAATTTTTTTTATTATTATTTTATATGATTAGATAGTAAACGAGCAGATGGCTGTTCTAACGGAAAGAGAAACTATCTCCTATAGATACCACAGATATTAATGGTGCGTTGCTACCCGTGTGACTTTGATGGCAGTGCCACATGTATAAGTCTACCGGTTACCTTACCTTCCGAACCAAAACACGACAATGACAAGCTTTGACGCTATTATTAGCTATTAAAATAGGTAACAAATACCCGAGTGAGACGTTGCAGAACTCTGCCATTTAGTAGTCACGATGGTAGTAACAGGTGTAGCCAATCGGTCGCCTTTTAAAAATTTCCTAGTAGGCACATGGTATTTTTTATAAAGGCCCGGAGCAAACACAGGTGAATGAGTATCAATTCACACAAAGTTTTCAAGTGTTAAAGTCGATTTGTCTGTTTGTCTGTTTATTACAATTTCACGGCTAAATCGCTAAACTAATTTTAATGAAAATTAGCAAGGAGGTAGTTAAAGAATCAAAATCAAATATATGGTAAGTACTTTATTTTCAAAAGTCTATCCCTAATCAGCTAAAATAAGGGAGTAAAAATTTTATGAAGTTTCTCTTATTAATAGAAGCTGCGTAGGTCCAATAGTCTTAAAATAATTACATTCGTCAAACTCTATCTTTTAATTGATATTAAATCATAAGATAGCTCTACCACCTAGACACAAATGAATGTGTGTCTAGGTGGTAGAGTGTCTGGTAGAGTGTCTGTTAGGTCCAGTGAATTGTCTACTTCATAAGAAGACCGACACGATAGTATTTATTTTAAATTCTTTTTCTGTAATGCCGGGGCTGCATTTGTGTCTATCATTGCAAAGCTTCGCGTAATGACACGATACATGCAGATGTGACCGACTATTATCGGCTATCGTCGCAAACATTTGGACTGAATGTGTCTTGTCGCGGAGTTGGCAATACGTTAAAGAGTTTTCAGAGAGAGTGGTTAGACTAGCGTTGTTCATTTCAGCCGTTGCTTTCGATAAGTTCGGACGTATGCGAGTGGTTGTGTAAAATAGAGTGGAACGATGAAATGGTACTGAAATTCCTCCATTATTATTAATGCTGAGCCCATCATACGAGACCCAAAAAATGTGAATCACAGAAAAAACGTTTTTGCAAGTAATTGTTAGAACACAATGTATAGAAGTCGTCGTCCATAGTTACAGCTTTGAAAATAATTTAAGCCGTCTTGGATTATTGCACGATTGTTTGTGCAAAATATCTTTGCTCCCACAATGACCACAGCTTTTATAGTGATCATATTTTTTGTGACAAACCTTAAAAAGCTTCGGCGCATATTACTTCGGAACAATAGACGCAAGTGTGGCCCCAGTATAACCGTTAGATAAAATGGCCATCAAGAACGAATAATGCAAGACGCAAATGATGCAAGTTTGAGCGAAACGTGCACCGAGTAATGCGATCGTTTCTAGCACGGGTTAGTAATGTTTCATTTTAAATTGTATCCTTCATTTTTGATAAAATTTAAAGCCAATTTTGTATATATCATTTTTTAATCTTATACATTTAATCGAGAAATTTTTGTATATATATCCATACTAATATTATAAATGCGAAAGAAACTCTATCTGTCTGTCTTTCTCTCTGTCTGTCTTTCTATCTGTCTGTCTCTTCTTTACGCCTAAGCCACTGGACTGCTTTAGATGAAATATGATACAAAGATAGTTTCAGACCCGAAAATGGACGTAGGATGGTTTTTATTCCGGATTTCCACGAAAACGGGAATTATGCGAGTTTTATTTTAGAAAATTTTCCATGCAGGCAAAGTCGTACAGCTAGTAAATATATAATCTGAATCTCGGTACCGGCTTCAATTATTTTCATAAAAGTTAGTTCCTGGATAGGAAGCTTTGGGGGCAATAAACCGATCTAGTTAGGTTTCATTTTTAGGAAACATCATTTTGACCAAAAAATTACCGAGCAGAGCTCAGTCATCCAGGTAAGTTCCTCGTAAGTACAATAATCTGTAAATTAATACGTGAAGTTAAGACTTTGTAGCTCTTTTTAGGACACTTGCGTAAACGGTAGAGTATGACATTTGGCAGAGGTAAAATTTTACATTTCGCACTGCAGAAACTTAATACTTTTAAATAAAATGCATTAGATATACATTAAATTAATAATAATAAAATATTTATAATATACACACTATATGTAAGTGACATACATGATAAGAAATATCCACACACACACACACACATATATATATATATATATATATATATATATATATATATATATATATATATATATATATTCGTTCGTTCGTCTCGCTAAAACTCGAGAACGGCTAGACCGATTTGGCTAATTTTGGTTTTAAAATATTCATGACGGTTAAGGTTAGGTTTAAAAGGATGTAGAATAAACAGCGGAAAAGTAGGCATAAAGTTGGCACGACAACGTTTGCCGGGTTAGTCAATCGGTCACCTTTTACAACCTGCCTGGCAGAACAGCAATTGGTCTATTCTTCAAAAGAGCCCAGATGAACACAGGGGAAAACGGTATATCTTATTTGGATTGCTTTTGGGTTTATGGTTATACAACAGCATCTTTGTGTCGTCCGCTGCATCATAAAAATTTTAGGTGAATACCGCGTGATCAACTTATTTTTTCGCAATGAAAATTAACCTATGCGCTATTTCAGGTTATTATTTACATGTGTGGCAAATTTCATTCAAATCAGTTCAGCCATTTTTGCGTCATTTAGTAACATACATTATCTATCTACTCATACATCCAAATATTTAAACTTTTCCATTTATAATATTAATATAGATTAGCCTATATTTATTATTGGGTCTTAAACAGTCTCCTAAATTTCACCAAAATCGGTTTAGAGGTTTAGCCGTGAAAGCGTAACAGAAAGACAGACGGACAAACTTTCGCATTTATAATAGTATGAATTTTAGCAACAGCTTGAAATAAATATTCTAAAAGCTGTAAACTTTTCCATCTCAACTTTTACCGATAATATTTACTACTAGATATAACCTACGGCTTAGCACCATAACTTTTCAGACAGCGATGTTATATGCAAAGTTATCCTCTCGAGCATTTGACCGTACGATCAACGATCGAAAAACTTTACCGGACTATTTGTCTTTAGTATAACAGCAAGATTATGAGGGTATTAATCCTTTTTACCCAGAACGATGAGTGACTTAGACAGACGACCAATCATAGTAATTTTAAATTGAGTTTATTACATAAATACATACATACATAACTTCACGCTAGATCTCTAACGGTGTAGTCAGAGAGAACTGAGTGCCATACATCACGATCCATGCAGAGTTATCTCGATTTCTCCACATTCATTAATCTCTTCATACAAACATACCAGTTGCGAAGACTCTTGACACCACCTTCAGACAGCATTCGATCAATTTGATCATGGTAACCAGTCCTGGTCTTCACCGGTACAAACCATTCACATTGTATATCTCTTTTCTTAATGTTTCATCTACCATTCTACTGAGTTTATTAACTGACAATAAGGTTAATTAACTAACAAATTAATAACAATTTTAAAAATATAAACTGGTGAAAACGCGTACATATATAGAACTTACTTGTAAATCTTGCCGTTTCGGCTAAGTTACATTAACGGTGGTCACAAGAGGACTGCTACGCTGACATCCTCAAGCTAAAAGGTGGCTAAATGACATGTGGCCAGTTTTTACTTTTTAATGCCATTACATAATGTTTTCAAATCTCTATCTATCTGTCTAGCCACGATTATTGCATCTTTCATCGTTTCGAAAATGAATTTATTTAAAAGGCGGTTATTTGCAAAATAAAATATATTGTCAGCACTTAAAAGCGGTTAATCAACAATTCTAGACTAAAAGGTCACTAAAGTACTCTAACGCTTGGAAAAGTTCGATATTTTCACGGTTAATGCCAAGCTTAAAAACGGTTATTATTTTACACTACACTAAAAGGCGGACAAAGTTTTTTATCCGCTATATAATCTAGGTGTTTAGAATTTAATGATTATCACAAACTTAAGTAAAAGGCGATCATACGTCAATGCATAGCTACAATCAAAAACTTGTAACCGCTTTTAAGCTTTGGAATCTTAATATGTTTCTAACATCGTAGCTTCTAGAGGAAGCCATGTTAGTCCACATGCATAATAAAGAAGATTACTTTTTCTGTGCTTTACACAAATAAAAGCGGTGAAGGTGCAACGTTTCACTATAAAGCGGCTATATAGATAGGACTGCTCCCGATTTTGCAGATTTTGCGGAAGCCGTAGGTACTATAAATACTTAAGAATATTACATCCTGAAAATGCTTAAAAAAATGAAACCGGTTGAGTGATATATTAAAAATAAAGTTATAAAGTAATGGGTCAATCAAAGTCAATGGGTCCACTGACTTGATATTAACTTGTGTGTTGCAAAGTGTTTTGAATTAAATAAATTATATATCAGAACGACGCATTAACAATCCGAGCCCCAGAACGTATCTCAAAAATATGTCACAAGTGTGTTTCCAACGTAAGAATTCTGATCTTTTGTACAAATATGATTTTAACAAAGAATATGTTATTATGATATGACGATTTCTAAAAAAGTATCTTCACGCCCATATCCCCGAAGGGGTAGGCAGAGGTACAGCAAATGCACCCACGATTAGCCGAAGATACTTGATCCCACAAACGTGATAGGTGGCAAGCCTATCGCCAACCGGGCACTTTCCAATCCCGGGCAACTTTGTGTTTCTCAGAAAACTGAAAAAAAAAAACACTTTTTTATGTGCCCGATCCGGGAATCGAACCCGGGACCTCATGTGGTCAACGCCAACGCTGGACCACTAGATGATATGTACTTAAAAGACCCAAGTATAACGACCACTTCCTTTAGTACTCAACTCGAAAAGCATAGAATAGAACCGAAAACCGGTATTATCAATAAATTATATGCCCATAGAATGTATTTTGAAGGAAAATTGACTAATAATTAACGAATGTGATAAACTAGCAAAAAGCAGAGCTTTATAAGGGCTCGCAAAGTTGTACTACCTAGTAATATTGTTGGGAAAGTATTTTTATGACAATTACATCGTTTAATGCATGGACTTTGTTTATGTATACAACCTAAAAAAATCCAGCCTATTTTCACCCAAACATTATATTCGTATCAAAGGCGTCGTCAGGCTTTCATCTAGAGGGGTGCAGGAAAGTAAAAGCAAAATTAAAAAAACTTGTTTCTAACACTAATTTTTTTTAATACTTACAAGAAAAATTCTTTAAAGTCTTCTTGATTTATTAAAAAAATGATTTTTATAATTATCAATGTTATCTACGCAGAACAAATATAAAGGTTGTCTACATATATTACACCATATTTTCTTGTCTACCTATAATATGTAGCAACTCAAGATCCATCTCGCGCCACCACTTCGCTCTAAAAACTCTAATATTGATAAAAATCAATTTTTATTTACGGTAGCTTTCTTGTAAAAGAATTTTCAAGAAAAAATGGGTGTTAAAAATTAAAGTTGATCTTATAAAGAAAAACACATTTTTAACATTTCGCTAAGATAATATTTTCTTTCTAAAATCGGGAAGTTCCTGGTTTCACATTAATTTTCGAAATCAAAAAATGTTTTATTTAATAAAAACTTTTAGAATTAATATTGGACTTACCGCAGGCACGAAAAATTGGCGGTAGAAACTCAGCGAATAATTTTTTTGAATTTTTCTTTCAGAGAGACCCTCAGGGTTCGATTCCCGAGTCAGACAAATCAAAAATGTGTTTTTTAATTTTCTAAATAAACAACGTTGCTCAGGATTGGAAAAGTGCCCGGTTGATGATAGGCTGGACATCTATCACATTGTGTTGTATAAGATCATCACCCAGTGTAGTTTTGTAGCATTTTAACTCGTTAGTTTTATAATAGACGGAGTTAGTAGTAATAAAATTCTAAGTAAAAAATTCTAATACAAATTGTATCTTCAATTTTTTTTATGTTTATAAAATGGTAGTAGATCATATCTAGACATGAATTTAAACTACCACGTTGACGTGGTTATGGACACCCGATGGACGAATGGCCGGCCATTCATCCATCGGGTGTTCCGCGGGCGCGGGTTCTCGCAGCCTTTTCGCATCAAGCAACACGTTGTGGCCAGTATTTTTCATATAGCAATATTTTATGTTTTGTTTCACGATTTTTAAAGTACAATTGTAATTTAACCCTTCCGATCTGGCCGTTATGATT
Source organism: Apodemia mormo (assembly GCA_036924255.1). Lineage (NCBI taxonomy): Eukaryota > Metazoa > Arthropoda > Insecta > Lepidoptera > Riodinidae > Apodemia > Apodemia mormo. The sequence goes on along the minus strand of JAUPFN010000011.1, from coordinate 26,117,776 downwards.
TAAATATTATATAAATATAAGACGAATGGGAAAATGAATTACATTCACATTTGTAACTGCGAATACGAAACTCTGAGTTTTATTTAAAATAAAATACACCCGAGCCAGCTGCCGTTGAACCTTCGCCGAGCCTCTAGCCTCTCTGTATCGTCTGTACGTGGTATGGTGGTGGTATCGTCTGTACCTTCTAAAAATTACTTCTAGGAGTCAATTGCTAGCGAGCATGTCGTCCTGCCGCTATGAGCGCTTAGTGGTACCGACGACACCATCACCGCTACACTATCTTTCAGTACTTTCCAGCATTCGTCCGCGCCTAAGTCCCAAACTTGACTTTCATACATACTCCTGACGCTTAAATCTTGGAAGTTTTCGCTCTTTATCCTCTCAAGCTTGGAATACGTTTCCAACAATGTCTTCACTTCTTGAACAGACCCCTAAATTTCTGATTACCAAATAGTGGTCTGTATCAAGAGTAGGATCTTTATAGGCTCTTGTGTCCCGCAGTCACATTCTTTTGTTCATTATTTCGTTTCATTTGTATACACGAGTATACAAATGAATGTATTTGTGATGGATTGTTGTGTTAAAAACAAAGTAAAGGGATTACTTTACTTTGTTTTTACGCGTACGCATAATTCCATAATGTGCTTACCAGCCACATTCACTCTACTATCACCAAACGGACTCAACACGGCTTCGTAGCTTGACCACCTCGCCCCAACCCAGCTAATCAGATCGCCGCACATAATTATTATTTCATTAACTTCAACCATATCCAGAACATTTCAAATAGAATCCCAAAACTTTTGTAGGACGCCGGTCGTCAACGCGCTTACCGATGCATATACTGTTAGCCTAAAAACCCGCGAGACTCCCAGCTTAATACAAACCCAGAGAAGCCTAGGGCCTAATCAAGCAAGGCCTAATACCAGAAACTAAGCGAGACGATAGGACAATACCGAATACAGTAATGGCGTGATCGCTTTGGGGAGTACGAGATCATAAAGCCATCATGCCATCGGGAAGATCAGCGGCTTTGCTACCCTTTCGCTTAAGCCTTAAGTAATTAATACCGTTATACCACCATCGCCGCATCATTTTTCGTATCGAGGAAGGCGGGTCGGTACGCGTCGCCACCAGGGAATGCTGTAAGCCGCACTGAGTTACGACTTAGAGCCAGAATTGCAGTCCAGTGGACTGGCAGGGGTCTGGTATTTAATTACTAATAATTAGTGTGAGAGATTGGGATTAAAAGAGAGTATCAGTGTAAAAATAAGAAAGGGCATGCTCCGTTGGTTCGAACATGTTGAAAGCATGGCAGATAAATGGTTAACAAAACAAATATATAATGCAAATATGGATGGATGTAACGCATATACAAATCGAATGTGGATGGAGATAGCGGAAAAGACCAAGACTGACATACCATGATCAAATTGGTCGGGTGTTATCCTAAGATGGTATCAAGAGTCTTCGAAACCGACGTGTTTGTATGAAGGGAGGAAGCAAGACAAGTTTGTCTGGACCGTGATATATGGCACTCAATTCTGCCTAATATATTTATGTATGTTTAATAAAGGTTGATAAAAATCTTTTTGTTTTGTTTATATTTAAATGAGCCTTAAATATACTTACCTACCTTTTCACTTGTATTCAGGTACAAAGAATTAATTACGGGTAGTTACGCAATTTTAGATTTTTTTATTTAACATTAACTTTGAGCGATAACCAACACGATTCTTTTAGGGGATTATCCAAGGTACGGGGTTACACACCATCTGCCAAACTCTGTACCTACTGCTATTGCGATTTTAAATTTTCGAGAAGAACGTGGAAAAATCCTCAATATTTTCCTAACCCAGGAATAGAACACATGACTTCTTACAATTTTAATAACTCTTACTATCCGATCCGCGTATCTTCGCCCGAAAATATAGTACCAGGTCAACAATATAAGATATGGACATACAAATATAAGTTACATTTTTTATACATCATAAAATAGCAAACAAGCAGATAGGTCTCCTGATGGAAAGAGTCAACCATCACCTATAGACACCAAAGATGTTAATGGTGCGTTGCTATCAATGCTATATTGCTCAATTTAGCGGGAAGTTTCAGGGATGAGCTGCAGGGTTAACCGGCTTACAGATTTTTCTAATACAGTTACATTAGTTGGTTAGATAGGTGTATTACATATATAGCAATCCTAATAGATAGGTATAATTTATTTAGGTTTGTGGTATATATATATAATATTATCATAGATTTAGGTTAGGTATTACAAGTTTCTTTTATAACTACGTTAGTTTGTTCGATAGGTATGTTACCGACAGGTATTTTTAATCTTACGTGATTTTGATAATAAATATATTGTTTTTTTTTTATATATAGAAGAGGGGGCAAACGAGCAAGAGGTGCACCTGATGGTAAGTGATCACCGCCGCCCATGGACATCCGCAATACCAGAGGTCTTGCAGTTGCGTTGCCGGCCTTTTAAGAATGAGTAAGCTCTTTTCTTGAAGGTCCCTATGTCGTATCCGTTCGGAAATACCCCTGCCGGTAATTGGTTCCACAACAGAGTAGTGCGAGGTAAAAAGTGTCGGGAGAACCGCACAGTTGTGGATTTCCAGACATCGAGATGGTGAGGATGGAACTTCAAGTTTTGACGCGATGTCCGATGGTGGAATTCGGCGGCAGGAATTAGTCCAAACAACTCGTCGGAACACTCTCCATGATATATACGATAAAAGACACAGAGAGAACCTACATCTCTGCGTAATGCCAAAGAGTCAAGCTGTTTCGAAATGGCCTGGTCGTCAACGATTCGAACCGCTCTACGCTGAATGCGATCAAGAGGAAGAAGCTGGTACTGAGGAGCTCCGGCCCAGAGATGCGAACAGTACTCTATGTGAGGCCGAACCTGTGCCTTATAAAGTTGAAGGCGATGGACCGGCAAAAAGTACTGTTTCGCTCTGCTGAGCACACCGAGCTTTTTGGAGGCTAGTTTAGCCTTGCCTTCCAAATGACCGCGAAACTGAACGTAATTCGATATGTCAACTGCCAGGATTCCGACACTAGCTGAGGCTGTCAGGAAAGTATCCTCAAATCGAGGTGATACGACAAAGGGCGTCTTTTTTGCGGTGAACACGCAAAGCTGTGTCTTCTTGGGGTTAAAAGTAACCAAGTTTTGGCGACCCCATTCCGAGACATCGGTAAGTCGATTCTCGACTTCAGACACAAGCTTGTTTCGGCACTCTTCGACGTGTTCCCGAGAAATACTGCTTCGGCCGGAGTATGTAGCATCACCAGTACTGTCATCCGCATAGCAATGTATGTTGCTAATTCGCATCATATCATTGATATGCAAAAGGAACAGTGTCGGTGATAGCACGCAGCCTTGGGGAACACCAGCATTGACAGATTTAAGGTCGGAGCACGCACCGTCGACAACGACCTTGATGCTCCGATCAGCCAAAAAACTGGTGATCCACTCGCATAATTTCTCAGGAAGCCCATAAGAAGGCAGCTTCGCGAGAAGCGCTTTGTGCCATACCCGATCAAAGGCCTTCGCTATGTCCAAACTAACTGCCAATGCCTCCCCCTTGGACTCAACTGCTTCCGCCCATCGATGAGTTAGGTATACTAGAAGGTCACCAGCTGAGCGGCCGCGACGGAAACCGTACTGACGGTCGCTAATCAGCTGGTGCTCTTCTAAATACTCGAGGAGCTGAGAGTTGATGATTGTCTCCATAATTTTGGAGAACAAGGAGGTTATGGCTATGGGCCGATAGTTAGACGGGTTAGAGCGATCTCCTTTTTAGGGATGGGATGCACCAAAGCTGTCTTCCACGAATTCGGTACCACGCCGAGTGAATAGGAGAGCCGGAATAGGCGTGTTAATACTGGTGCCAACTCTTGAGCACACATTTTTAGCACAATCGGAGGGATGCCATCCGGCCCACTCGACTTGTGGATGTCCAAGGAAAGTAGTGCTTTACGCACAGATGATTGCCGAAATTGTAGTTCTGGCATACAACTATCACACTGCGGGATGGTAGGCGGTGCGTTCCCTTGGTCATCCAGAGTCGAGTTGGCCACAAAGAAGGAGCCCAGGAGATCGGCCTTCTCCTTTGCGATATGGGCCAGAGAGTCATCGTCTCCGTGCAAGGATGGAAGAGAGGGCTGTGAGAAATTCCCTAAGACAGCTTTGGCGAGAGACCAGAACGCAAGAGTGCCCGAAGGAAGGCGATCTAATTTCTTACCAATTCTGCCAATGTGTTCCGATTTTGCCTTGGCGGTAGCTCTTTTGAAGTACCTCGAGGCGAAATTGTACTCCTTACGTAATGTGCTGGTTTTTTCATCACAAGATGCGGACGCTGCAGCCCAAGCCCGGTAGCACTCCTGCTTGCGGCGCGAAGCCGTTTTACAGGAGCCGTTTTATAAATAACTAAAATAAAAATGTAAATAGTATATTTTATACAATATTAGCGGCCCGCCCGACTTTGTAGAAATTTTCAATAAAGTAGCTTATAAAGAAAGGTTTAATAAGTTCTAAAGTGAATATGCGCGAGCGAAGCCGCGGGTAACAACTAGTCGAATTATATTATTAATAAGATTTAAACCAAAACAATCTTATAAGCAAAACAATTTTTTTTTATGTTAGTGGGATAGGCAAACTGGCAGACGTGCCACCTGATGGTAAGTGGTCGTCGTCGCCAATGAACATAAATGGTATATCTGGGTTGGAACTAGTCCAGGCATCCCATTCGTGTGTTGCCTATCCTGAGACATAAGATGTGAAGTCTCGGTGCCAGTAATTACACTGCCTGTCTTGCCCTTCTGGCCGAAACACAGCAAAGCTGTTTTACGGGAGAAATAGGCAAGATGGTGGTACCCATGCAGCCGGGAGCGCGGCACAGCACATCCCTCCTACCGGTATATCATTCCATTGCAATATAAATTAAACGTATTTATTTATTTATTTATTTTATATTATAAAATAGCAAACAAGCAGATGGGTCTCCTGATGGAAAGAGTCAACCTATAGACACCAAAGATGTTAATGGTGCGTTGCTATCTCGTGGCGAGGTCTAATGCCACATGCATAAGTTTACGGCCGGTAAACCGAAACACGACAGTGACAAGCACTGAAGCTATTGCGGCAGGAATAGGTAAGACGGTGGTACCAGACCCGGACGAGACAATGCAGAACTCTACCACCTAGTAAAATCCCCTATTTCAGGTTCTTAAGGGTTGGGTTAAGAAAATGTAATGGTCTGGTGTCGGTTTTGGCTACATATGATCCCGTATTCAGAAATCAGAAATCAGAAGTACTTTATTCAATAAAAATTTTTACAAGTTATTTTGACGCGCCAACCTTTTTTTAAACTACTACCGGATCGGAAACGCGGCCACACACTGAAAAGATCCGGCGGAAGGAACTCAGTGGGCTTGTCTTTTTTTCTTAACATTTTTTAAATAAAATTAAAATTCGATTCCCGGGTCGAGCAATTCAAACTTTGTTTTTTAATTTTCTGATAAAATCAACGTTTCCGAGATAGGATAAGTGCCCGGTTGGCGATACGCTTGCACCGATTATATTGTGGGACTAATTATTTTCGGCTAATCGTGGTTGCAATGGTGGTACCTTTGCCTACCTGTGAAGATACTTTATAGACTATTATTGATCCCGACTCTTTGAAAATCTGCTTGCCAAATTCCAAATAGCCTCAGCCGTAAAAGCGTAACCGACAAGCAGACAGACAGATTATTGCAATAATAATATTAGTATTAATATAAAAAACTGCCTTCAATGATACTGGGAATTGCTTAGAATGTTCCAATACCAATTTCCCACATAGAGATAGCTAAGTAATCGACGGAAATTGAACTCTGGCGAGCCTAATGTAATCACGCTCTGATTTGAATGCTATGCAATCATAATAAATATCGAATTACATACGTGTGCAGAGATTGCATATCAGATGTTATTTAATCTATACATCTATACAAATAAATAAAATTGAAGTGAATGTTTGTAATATTAAAATAACCGCTTTTAACTAAATGCATATGAATGTATACATGGCATATATACCAAAATAAGATTTTTTACAATTTTTGTCTGTCTATCTGTCCGTCTGTCTGTCTCTCTGTCTGTCTATCTGTTTGTTCCGGCTAATCTCTAGAACGGCTAGACGGATTTTGACGGGACTTTTACTGATAGGTAGCTGATGTAATAAGGAGTAACTTAGGCTAATTTTCTTTAGACTTTTCTCACGCGTACGAAGTCGTGGGCACAGCTAGTACTATAATAAAAAGTATCTTCACGCCCATATCCCTGAAGAAGTAGGCAGAGGTATACCTAGTGCACCCAGGATTAGCCGAAGACACTCTGCCCCAAATAATGATAGGTGATAAGCCTACAGCCAACCGAGCACTTATCTAATCCAGGGCAACGTTTTTGACGTGAATACGTCTTTAATTTACTTGTAAGAGACAGTTAAAAAAAACTGATGATAACAAAATCAGGGGATATATTTTGGTATTTTGCTACATAACTATCATCAACATCGTGGGTGCACTACGATTACCCAAGAATACTCCCACAATCTGATAGGAGGCAAGCCTATCGCCAACCAGACACTTTCCGATTCCAGGCAGCGTGGTTTTTTAAATCAAAAACTGAAAAATATATTTTTGAATTGCTCGACCTGGCAATCGAACCCGGAACTTCATGTGGTCAAAACTGATACCAAACCACTAGACCACAGAGGTTGATAAAAGTAGTAAAAAGTTAAACAAAAATGCAATGTACAGATGCAGATCCCAGTAATATAAATACAAAAATTGTATATGTAACATAAATTGTAATGCCTCTGTGGTCTAGTGGCATGTTGTCGGTGTTGACCACATTAGGTCCCGAATTCGATTCCCTGGTCTGACGATTCAAAAATGTGTTTTATTCAATTTTCTGATTTTTTTTATGACAAATATATTTACATTTCCACCACTAACCACCACCACAAATATATATTTCCACCATTACAATTTGAATACATCAATAACAAAACATGGGTTACAATTTGATTTCATTAGTGCAGAGTGGACTGGAGCCTTAACTAGGAAAAACCTGTATTTCAGGACTCCAGGTCTCTCACCTTCGGCACTGTATATGTACAAAAAGTATTTTTTTTTTTAACTTAGTGTGTGCGTGTGTGTGTGTTTTTGTGACTGTGAGTTTGTCTGTGTGTGTATTTGTACATTTGGGTTTGAGTGTATGTGCTTGCGTGTGTGTATGTGTTTAATGTCTACATAGAAATTTACATTTGTGGTCTTCAATCAGAAATGTTTGTGATTGTGTTGGCTATGTCACTTTACAATAGATAATAATGATTCGGTTTCATTGTTATCTAAATTGAGTATTCTTTAATAATACGCTTACATGCGAATGTGTTTTTTGAATATATGTCTACGAATGAGTGTGATTTGTTATATAGTTATGCTGAAAGGAAACTGTTATGTCACTTGAAAAAAACTGTGTTGTGTTTGGGTAGTTTGCATATGTAATAATTCATTGTTTTTCGCACAGAATTTATGGTCTGTGGGTCATATTTTACTTCAGTAAACGTTTTCTTTTTACTTCTAATTAAATCAACGTTGTCCGGGATTGTATAAGTGCCCGGTTAACGATAGGATATCTATGGTACTAAGAATCTTTGGCTAATTGTGGGTGCACTTGTAACTCTGCATAACTTTAGCAGTATACGGGCTTGATGATACTTTTTTTTAACACTCAAAGGACGAGTTTGGACGCTTATTGTTATATAAGAAAAAAAATAAAAAAATAAAAAATAGATAGTCTATGACTAAACTAAAACAATAATTTACTTCTTATCTCGAAAATGTCCATTTTATCTGTCTGTGGTGAAGGGTGGAAATCTGAAAAAGGGAAGACGTTGCAAACATTTATCTCTATGCCACAGTTACTGGTGTTTCTTTGGCCCACTCAAGCCCACCTTACACCATATAAAGGGTTATATTTAAAGATCCGGCCATCGACATAGAATACCTCTCCGGCGAAATGTTCAGGGTTTGTTCAGAATAGACAATAACATGTTCCATTTACTTAATAAAAATAATTTTAAAAAATTCAAAATTTTATTTTTATTCGACATAAAAAACAAAATGCATAAATATAATATCAATTACGCAAATATGTCGAGCGCGGCTCGTGTAGTGTCTCCCGTACCCCGCGCTCACCGCCCGGTGGTCGATTCACACGACTGGGATACGGTGGGATATTTAAACGAATATTTTTATATGATCTTGTTACAAAAAGTATCTTCACGCCCGTATCCCCGAAGAGGTAGACAGAGGTACAACAAGTGCACCCACGATTAGCCGAAGATACTTGGTCTCACAAATATGATAGGTGGCAAGCCAATCGCAAACCGGACACTTTCCAATCCCGGGCAACTTTGTAATTATCAGAAAACTGAAAAAAACACTTGTTTCATGTGCCCGAACTGGGAATCAAATCCGGGACCTCATGTGGTCAACGCTAACGTTGGACCACTAGACCACAGAGGCGTCTTAATATTATTATTGTAAAATTGTTACAATTTTACAATAATAATAAAACGCACTTTCAATTAAATATAGGTATTTAGTTTTAATTTTAAAATTTGGACGGACCTTTAAAAATTAAAAGTAACCCACCCTGTACTTGGTAAAACTCCATGTTAACTTGGATTTATATTATACTAAAAGCACTTGTAATGTTTTACTTGACTTTTTATTTATTAAAACCAACCGGTTTCGCGTTTTAACGTATCATCAGGGCAACAGATAGTATTGTTTTATGTAACAGTGCTAACTGTTTACCGGTTGGTTTTAATAAATAAAAAGTCAAGTAAAAGAGTAGGTACAAGTGCTTTTAATCCATATCCGTACTTCCATACTTAATATTATAAATGCGAAAGTCTGTCTGTCTGTCTGTTACGCTTTCACGGCTAAACCGCTGAACCGATTTTCATGAAATTTGGCATGGATATATTTGAAGATCCGGAGTCAAACATAGGCTAATTTTTTTTTCAAAAATCAGTTCTTGGAGTTGCGACCAATGAAGCTGTGAAGGCCTTTAAGGACAGGAGTAATTCAGACATTCCGAAAAAACAATAATGATCAGCCATAACTCAGGCAAATAATAAATGGCTTGCTTTGAGTTTGTATCAATCTCTAGGTCTAATGCCACATGCATACGTTTACAGGCCACCTTACGCTCCAAACCGGAACATGACAATGACAAGCACTGACGCTATTGCGGCCGGAATAGGTAAGGCGGTGGTACCAGACCCGGGCTAGACAATGCAGAACTCTACCACCTAGTAGACACGATGTTAGGAACGTCTAAGGATTTTTTTCTACACCACGAATCACCGATTTTTCGGCTGGTGAGGTGGCTGGTATTTTCTATTATTAAATTTGCCAACCTTTAACGATTATATCTTGATAATTATTCTCTTAACCAAATTTACTTGCTTCACCGAGACACAAGGCTATTACCAAATCCACTAGACTTTGAGTAGCTACTGGGATATTCCTAGACAGCAAAAGCTAAATAACACTGTGCCTGATCAAAGAATCACAGTCGGGGTACAAAATAAAGTAAATGAGGTCCCGGGTTCGATTCCTGGGTCGGGAAGTTCAAAATTATGTTTTCTCAGTTTTCCAATTAAAGAAAACGTTGCCCGGGGTCGGGATTGGATAAGTATTTGGTTGGCGATAGGCTTGCCACCTATCACATTGTGGGACTCAGTATTTTCGGCTACTCACTCGTAGGTGAACTAGCTGTACTTCTGCCGATTTCTTCGAGGATACGGGCGTGAAGATAATTTTTTAAAATAATGTAATCACTGCAGTTTGTTATAGATTTTTTTATGGTAAGTAAAATATATAAAACAAATTTTCTTTGACCTATTTACTGTAAATTGTAGACTCTTTTGATTTAATTTCATTTAAACCAAACCCTCAGGCAAACAAACTTTGAAAATATGAGACGGTTTTCCTAGAAGAACGAAAAAATATTATCATTATGTAAATTACTAAATAAAAGCTCATTATCATTTTTTTATCCAATGTTGCCGTCATATTTCTGTGTTACTGTCAGTGCTGTTGACTGTAAATAAAATTTGTTTTTGCGTTAGAATATAAAAAATGCAATAACTGTCGAGAGAGCGATACACCGCCTACCTACCACCATATATCTTGTGCGCTATAACTTAAACAATATTTATGTGTAGAAACCATTGTTTTATTGCACTGTAATACTGTTATTGTGTATTATATTCTGACTTTTATTTTAACTTTGTTTACATTCGATGTTGATTATAGACAAATTTAATTTATAAAAAAAAAACAAGTATCTTCACGCCTCTATCACTGAAAAGGTAGGCAAAGGCACAACCATTGCGACTACAGTTAGCCAAAGATACTTTGTTCCACAATGTGTTAGGTGATAAGCCTATCGCCAATCAGGCCTTTTCAACCCCGAGAAAAGTTATTTTCCTTGGCTAAAAAAACCCGGGAATCGAATCTCATGTAGTCAATACCGACACCGGACCACTAGACCTCACAGGCGATGATTACCCCGTTTGGGCCGGCCTCCTTTGAAGATTAGGCCAACTGCCATTCTGCCAGGCAGGTCGTAAGAGGCGACCAATTGGCTATGTGAGTCGCTTCCATCGTGGATATTAGGTGGTGAGTTCTGTATTGTCTCGCCCGGATCTGGTACTACCGCTTAACTTATTCCTGCCACATTAGCGTCAGTACTTATCAGTGTCGTGTTCCGGTTTAAAGGGTAAGGTAGTCGGTAAACTTATTTATGTGGCATCTTTGGTGTCTATACTGACTGTTGATTCTTTCCATCAGGAGATCCATCTGCTAGTTTGCTATCTTATGATATAAAAATATGATTTAAAAAACTTTGTCAAAATATGACTAGTAGATATTTCCAACTTTTTTCACGGACAACGTTTCAAAATAACGAGCATAATCAGCACATTTAAATTGCCTAAATGTGCTTTTATTAGTTTTCAGATAAAAACAACGTTCCCGGGATGGGATTAGTGCCCGGTTGAAAATAGGTTTGCCACCTATCACATTGTGTAGGACAAAGTATCCTGAGCTAATACCTCTGCCGACTTCTTTGCGGATACGGACGTGAAAATACTGTTTTCTTAAATATTATGTATCAAGTTCCCCGTATTGGTCCCGGGCTCCTTTAAAGAATAGGCCAACTGCCGTTCTGCCAGGCAGGTCGTAAATGGCGATCGATTGGCTATACGAGTCACTACCATCGTGGTTACAAGGTGCTAGAGTTCCGTATTTTCTCGCCCGGGGCTGGTACCACCGCATTAACTATTCCTGCCACAATAGCGTCAGTGCTTGTCTGTCGTGTTCCGGTTTGGAGGGTAGGGTAGCCGGTAAACTTATACATGTGGCATTAGACCTCGCCACAAGTTAGCAACGCACAATTAACACCTTTGGTGTCTATAAGTAATGGTTGACTCTTTCCATCAGGACACCCATCTGCTTGTTTGCTATTTTATGGTATAAAAAAAAGTTTTCTTTTAAAATAGTGAGTGAGTCGAATTTTGTTAAATAATCTGATTACAATTATTTCTTATCTCTTGGATAGTGAAACTAATGTTCTCGTCACATCACCTTTAAATATTTTATTATTACAAACATTATTACAAACAATTACAGGCAGAAGCTGGGACTAATAACATACTTACGCTGAATTGAAAAAATGTCTCACCAATTTTAATCTAAGCGCTAAAGCATTCAACACATGTAAAGGAAAAAATCCAAAAAACGTAATTTTTTATTTACTTCACAAAAAAAACGTGATCAAAATATATGGCCGTTTATGTCACATATTTTGCGATTTTACAAGGGAACCAAAACCTAAAGGGTTATTTCCCGTTGACATAGAATCATGAAATTTATGTGTAACTAAATTTACCTACAAGTTTGTACGGTACCTTCAGAATGCGAGTCCAACTTTAACTTGATCGGCGTTTTATTAATTTAGTGCCTAACTTAATATATTGAACGATACAGCACATTGAGAGAAGCAAACCTTACGTACGCGGAGTTTCCAAAAAGAGGAGCTTAAAAATTCGTCCATTTCTTGATCAAATATATATATATATATATATATATATATATATATATATATATATATATATATATATATATATATATATATATGTATATATATATATATATATATATATATATATATATATATGTATATATATATATATATATATATATATATATATATATATATATATATATATATATATATATATATATATATTAATTTGGTAAATATCTGATTCTGATACAAGGTTCCGTAGATACAATTTATGGGAAAGCGTTTTTTTGTGGTTTATTGCGACTAATTTAAAACATCATATAAAAGGAAATAAGCAGACGACTCTTCTAGTGAAAAGAAAAAATAATTGCTTTAACAGCCAAATATAACTCAAGACCATGAGGAAGGCTACCTGATTACATAAAAATGTTTAAATATTATATATCAATAGAAATTATTTTTTAAAAGAACTTTTACGTTATCCTGTACGATGAAAAGAGCAAAAACCACATCTGGCCATTTGTCACAAAAATTTAAATTTCCCGTTGTCTGCTTAAACGGAAAAATTACTTTAAAAATCTTTTGTTTCCGGTTCCTTTCATTTTCAGTCTCTTGTGTAGAGATGAATTATTATATCTTCAGGTTCATCTGAATAGAAATGTAAGGATATTAAAAGTATAAAAGGTTAAAATGAGATTACAAAATAATTTCATGTTTTTTCCATATTAGACAAGATTTAATGGGTTCCATATAAAAAAGGCTTGTACACACAAGACGAGCAGTAAGCATGCTTACTGCTACCGCAACACTCACCTTATATCCCATGTGTTAAGTTTTTTTTTGGTGAAATATTAAATCACTGCTGAATATATAGACTTTCTTTTTTATATCGGAAAATAGCAAACAATCAGATAGCTCACTTAATGAAAAGAGGAAGCCATCGCCTATAAGCACCAAAGATGTTAATGGTGCCTTGCTATCCGTGTAGCTCGGTGTTAATGCTACTTGCATAAGTTTACCGGCTACCTTTCTCTCAAAACCGGAATACGACAATGACAATCATTGACACTATTGCGGCAGAAATAGTGAGAAAGGAGTGAGATGGCTTCCAATTCCTGGTGATAGAGCTGGAAAAAGTACTTGAGAACTCCTAAACTAAACCAGTTTAACCCATCGAGTGCGGACTAATTTGGTTTGTTTTGGCAAAAAATTTGTTGCTGGACGATTTCTAGGAAATAAAATACAGCTTTTTTTATATCATAAGATAGCAAACAAGCAGATGGGTCTCCTTGTGGTAAGAGTCAACCATCGCCTATACACACCAAAGATGTTAATGGTGCGTTGCTATCTTGTGGCGAGATCTGATACCACATGTATAAGTTTACCGGCTACCTTACCCTCCAAACCGGAACACGACAGTGACAAACACTGACGCTGTTGCGGCAGAAATTGGTAAGGCGGTGGTACCAGACCCGGGCAAGACAATGCAGAACTCTACCACCTAGTAGTCATTTGCATAGCCAATCAGTCGCCTTTTACGACCTGCCTGGCAGAACGGTAGTTGGTCTATTCTTCAAAGGAGCCCGGAACCAACACGGAGAAAACGATATGAATATACCTAACGTTTGCAATCCGCCAGCGCTCAGCGATGACTTTTAAACTTAACGAAAAACTCATCAAAAACGTCGCCAATTGCTTTCTGGTCACTAGATGCACCTTTTGCAATGTCACAGCACCAAAACTAATCGAGTGGATATACAAGGCTGTTATGTGTCTTGCAATAACTAAACAATTACGATAATTTCGTATTGCGAATTACGTGATAACCCCGCCGAAAATTTGAAAATAGTACTAGCCCATATATCTTTTTATCGTATTATTACTTGCAGCGAAGTGAATGTTAGCTAGTAAAACATACAATCATTATAAAAACATTAAATAAAATTGTACTCAGGGATCTAACTTCCTACATATATATTATATACAAATAGATACTCCAACACATATTGATTTGATATCATTCATATTTCATTTTTTTAAAAACGTTAGAAATACGAGTAGATAGTAAAAGCAATTATTTTCAAACTCTAGATCAAAAATCCAATAAAGAGATTTGATATAAAAAACGTAGGATTTGCCGTAGAGTAAAAAAATATTTTTTCTATCATAAAATTCTTATGAAACATTTTATATGACTTGAATAATAAAATAGCAGTTAAATTTACTATAATATATTTTCCTTATTTTGGAGTTACACAAAATAGAGTATCTGTGCTCCTGTTAAATGTATAAGAGGCGAATTGAGAAACGGTTTACAGTAGTCGATTAATAATGTTGAATTCATATAGTCTTATGACAGAGTTATTAATTATTATAGACAATGTCGGATAGGTATATATAAATCGAAACTAGTAAAATAAACATGCCAAGATTAACATCGTCGACGTTTATTGTTTAATATCATCACGTCCTGTTTCCTTGCCGAGTAGGCAGAGTAAATCGACCGTCTATAAGACTTTCCAGTTCACCACGCACGGCTTGTCGAATAGCGAGATGAGTGATGATCCCCATCGCCGCATTTTAGCGACCTGGTAGCGATTATCAAATATTTCTAGCGATAGCCGGGACCAACGGCTTGACATTCTCAATTGAGTGGTAACACATCATCCGGCACACTCCGAACTGCTTCTGAGATTTTGGGTTTTCGAGAAAGACTTGGAAAAAACCTCAATAATACTTTTGCCCGGGGATCAAACCCGCAGTCTCATGGTCTGAGCCGAATAGGCTATCCCCTAGACTACGAGGCAGTTATTGTTTAATGTTTAGTAACGGAGTATAATATTTAGGTGTTGTTTGTAGACTTGTAAGTCTACAAACAACACCTAAATATTATACTCCGTTACTAAATAGGTGTATTAATTAATAACAACCAGATAACAACATAATATATTCACTTATAATCATGGATTCAAGCGACAGCAAAATTTTTTGGTTGACAAAATTAGTAAAAAATTCCATCATTAATAAAATCAATTCACCATTCATAAATAAATAATACCAACTCTAACAGTAGACTTCGAATTCAGTTTGCGAGACGCAAACAAACTAGATGAATAAAGATTGACGCAGAGACGCAAGATTACGCAAGATTGACTAAAGACGTTAATTGACAATGTCTTATGATGAGTCGGATAAACATATTATGATCTGATTTTTAGTGTGAATACAATTTTGAACTAAATTTTTATAACGTAAAAGTGACATGCCAATGCAGTGGATTAACAATTAATAAACAAAAATTTGACAAGACTCGGTCTTTTAAGGCCTTTGTTGTTTATTTTTAAGCATCAATGTTTTCTACGAGTCTAAAGGAAACGTACAGTGAGATTTAGACCCAGTAACTAAGTTAGCAACTGGACTTGATTACAATATGATGCCTATGCCTAGCTACCCAACCCCTGTCTGTATCCACTGTTAGAGAAAATTCATGCTTGTGCTGGTCTACCCTGTTGGTCCGATCTCTATTGAAGAAAAGACCAACTGCCGTTCTGTCAGGCAGGTTGTAAAAGATGACCAATTGGCTATGCGAGCTAATTGGTCACCTTTTAGTAGTTTTGACGATCGTGACTACTAGAAGGGTAGAATTCTGCGCAGTCTCGCTTGGGTCTGGTACCACTGCTTTACTTACTCCTTCTGCAATAGCGTCAGTGCTTGTCTGTGGTAGTGGTAAACATATGCATGTGGCGCTAAGACTCGGCCACAAGAATAACAACGTAACATTAACATCTTTGGTGTCTATAGGCAATGGCTATTTCTTTCCACTTGTTACTTTCTCGTAGCCTTGTTCCATTGAAATTCTTATTCGTTTCATGCCTATATTTTCTTTCCATTTCATAAAACTACAACACATGTCATTTTCAGTATATTATGCTACCAAAAACTATTACGCACAACGGTTTTGAATTCCAATTTATATTGTAGTCCTAATTCTGGCATTGAAATAGACTAATATAAAAAGGTGGATTCGTTTGTTTTCTAAAATTCTAAAAACTCTTAATAGTCCTATAAATAAAGTTTTACGCCTCTTCAGGATACTGCACGCTAATGGGATAGATTCCACTAGCACACGCATTGAGCAAAAGTCTCCCATGCGCGCATGAATGAACCTCTTGCAACACGTGATGCCTCGTAGTGGTCCAGGCAGTGGCATAACTAACAAGGATGTCACCCAGTGTGGTCGTTATGGTGTCACTCCTACACAGAAAACCGTGTATGGTAGTAAGATACGGTAAAGAAATCGTCTAACGTTCAAATTCGTATCCAATGTGTACATCACCGCTCGCTATGTGTGCTTTGGGAAGCACATTAAATTGTTCTTCTTGGGCAATATTTTTTGTTTTTTTCTACAATGTAACTTTTAATATTTTTATAATAAAATTTTTAACTTACATTTTTTCACAGTTGGGTGTCACTCTCAAATAGGTGACACTCGGACGGACTGACCCGCCGCGTAATAGATCAGATTGGCGTTCCTACTTGCTAGTTCGTAAAAGGCAAACGATAACCAAACATGTCACTACTATCATGACAGATTGTCCTACAATATCTCACCCAGCTTTGATATAACCTTCCTGTTTCAAGTTGCAATAGTGTGTGGGCTAATAATGTCATGTTTCAAATCAGAAGATAAGGTTGTTAACAAATTAATGATAGATTTTCCTTGCCAAATGGATAGCCTGCATAATTAGTATTGCCAATATATATTGGATAGCTAATTTCATCATGAAAACCATCTGTTTAACAGATATAAAATCAGAAATCACTAATATTAAGGAAATTATTAGAAAATGTATATGTTAGTATTTAGTACATTATCAAACCGCATTGTTACAAATCGTCTCACAATTCTCATAGCCCATTGCAATTCTCAGTCCGTAGTTGTTGGTTTGTTCTATCTCTGATTAAACTCATAAATACGGAAGCCAGATGTAGCACGTCGCGTAGTAAATCTAGAACCAATACAACGACGGTCTCGATTCTTGAAAGCGTTGTCTCTTGATCGATAATATTGTCTAAGCCATCATTCTCGATTTAGATAAAGATGTTTTACAGAAATACAGCCATACACTGAATAAAATAGGTTACTTTGAGTTAGATTCCGATACCCATTAAGGTACTTATTTAAATATTTTAGTTCGATTCTGTAATTTTTTTGTCAACAAAATATTATCATTTCAAGCGTGTTTATGTCGACTTAAGTTTCTTCGATTTATTATTTAGAGATTTATTAGCTAAAACTTAGTTAGAGCAAAACTCTGTTCGTTAGTTCACACGTGTAAAAAAAATTATTGAAAACAAAAAACCCGACTGCAAAAAGATTCACTGTCTTAAATGAAAACTAAAAAGAAAGTAATAAGCCCAGTAGTTTAGAATCATGTTATGTAATAATGAATAACTACATCATTGAAATAGTTCTATAATCGATGTACATATAAAGCAATTCATGAATTTTAATTCTTCACAGGACGATTAACAGGTGGGGTCCTTTGTGAATTTTGATAGCTAGAAATTGAATGGGTCCCGACTGTTAATTGTCCTGTGATGAATTAAAATTATGAATTGTTTTTTGTGTACATCGATTATATAACTATTTCAAAAGTGTAGTTATTCATTATTACTTAACATGTTTCTAAACTACTGGACTTGTTTCTTTCTTTTTAGTTTTCATTTAAGGCAATGAATCTTTTTCAAGAATAATGCAGTCGGCTTTTTTGTTTTCAATATTTTTTTATTTTCTACTTTTTAGTTAGGGTTCATCAACTTCGATATTAGGATTATAAGATAGTAAATTATGCAATTTTGTCATTTCATTCAGAAGGTAAATATCGTAGGGATTATGAAGTAACTAGCTGTGGTATAATCTACTTATTATTAGCCACTATAGACTAACCCGGCTCAAAGAACGCATGCTTAACCTTTAGAAAAAATGCGCGAACTTAAATTAACCACAGCCCGGTCCAAAGTAGTTCCTTGGAGCTTGTATACAGTTAGACCCCAGCACGATATCAATGGCAGCATTGTTGACTCCTACTCCAGGAACATTTTTTTTAATTGCTTTGTCGTCAAATTCTATACAAACTGAGTGGCAATTATCCAGGTTCCAATTAGTCCTTTCGAAGAGCTGGCCACTCTATTGTCCTTATAACTCCCATTGCTTCTTTCCCATTGTATAATATTATATTTCATTTACCTATATTATTTATATTTTACATTAATCCCCTCGCAGAATAACAAAACACTAATTAAAGTATACGTATAAAGTACTTTTTATAAGTAGGATAATAAGCGAACATGGTTTTAAACAAATTTAAATCGTTATACATATTTACCTATATCCTAAACTATTAGATACCTACCTCTGTGGTACCTACCTATTTAAAATTATTAATAAAAACGGTATCTTAGAAATACAGCAGCTTCTTAAGATTTCAAAACACAAGATCTGATAAATACCGAATTTTCGAAAATGAAGGTGAAACCAAGGACGTTCCGAATTTTGAAAATTTTCAATTTCCCAGTGGGAAGTTAAAAATGGGATTCTAAAGTAAAAGTATTTACGCACCATTAAATAGGTAGGTACCTAATAAAACCAACTAACTAACGCTCTGACCGCTTCGTTGTTGCTTGAGTGGTTAGCCACCCTAAATACTAATCCACAGGGCTTGGGAACAGATTGTAATAATATAATGGCTTCTACCATAACTTGTGTTTGGTTCCCATCAGGGACAAGCATTGTTTGAAAAACACGTAGGTTTTACCCGTGTTGGTCCCGGGCTCCTTTGAAGAAATCAGAAATACTTTATTCAATAAAACTTTTTACAAGTTATTTTGACACGTCAACATATTTTTTTAAAAACTACTACCGGATCGGAAAGAATAGGACAATTGCCGTTCTGCCTGGCAGGTCGTAAAAGGCGACCGATTGGCTATACGAGTCATTAACATTGTGACTACTAGGTGGTAGAGTTCTGCATTGTCTTGTCCGGGTCTGGTACCACCGCCTTATCTATTCCTGTCACAATAGCGTCAGAGCTCGCCCGAGCGAGACGTTGCGGAACTTTATCACCTAGCAGTTACGATGGTAGTTACGGAAATAGCCAATCGATCGCCTCTTACCTACGACCTGTCTGGCAGAACGGCAGTTGGCCTATTCTTCAAAAAAGCCTGAACCAATAAGGGGTAAAAACTACAGAACCGATTTTGATGAAACTTGACTGTTCCCTAAGTTGAAATATACCTTAATTTAAAACAAAAGCAATTATTTTGATATGTCTTTTATTTTCCGAAAAATTCCCGGACAAATATACATACACTTACGTAATTTTAGTACGCGTGCTTGGACGCCTAAATATATCGTCAGACTCAACTTTTATCCAATTCCAACAATATTACATACATACATATATGTTAAACTGATAAGCTCCGTTTTTTCGTTGGTTGAAAATATTGTCTAACTGATGATAACTACTGATTTATTTAATGAAGACCGAATAACGAATACTGAAGTAGGTATGTTATATGTATAAAGTACGTGAATACAATTAGGAAAAATAACTTTAAATTGTTATATATCCTAAACTATTACTTAAAAAAAAATTATAGATGCAACCCATAATGTTTTTTAAATACCTATTCAACGATACCCCACGTAACATTGTTCAACAATATATATTTTTTTACAATATGGTGTACGGTGGTTTCCATAATGGAGTCTAATAAATGTCATGTCTTTAGTGACACTCGCAAGGTTAAGACGGATCGATTGACATACGAATCATCAAAATCAGCCTACGCGTTTGGCCTCTAGAATGCCACATAGGAACAAACATACATACATATATAGACTGATAAACACAATGCTCTCCTGTAGTCGGGTAATAAATATATTTTAAATTGATAATAAATTTAATTTATTCACAGATCCGGACGAGACTATGCAGAACTCTATCTAGTAGCCATGTTAGCAGTGACTCACATAACCAATCGTTCACCTCTTACGAAGAACCTGGCAAAACGGCAGATGGTCTATAGTTTAAAGAAGGCCTGGTGAAACTCAGGGTAAAAACGGGGTAAAATATCTTAATGGTGACTGCTAGCAGTTGCAACTACAATGAATGGCTTTTATTCGCTTCCCTAGGCGCCGAATTATTGATTCCCTCGTGTCGGTCTCGGGCTCCTTTGAAGAATAGGCCAACCGCCGTTCTGCCATGCAGGTCGTTAAAGCAACTGATTGGCTAAGTGAGTCACTAACATCGTGACTACTAGGTGGTAGAGTTCTGCATTGTCTCGCTCGGGTCTGGTACCACCGCTATACCCATTCCTTTTTTTAAAAATATATAAACGGGTCAATACCGCGTACATATATAGACCACTGTCTGCTCGTGACCACGGTCAATGTAACTTGGCCGAAACGTCGAGCTTTACAAGTAAGTTCTATACATGTACGCGTTATTTACCCGTGCCTGTCGCAATAGCGTCAGTGCTAGTCACTGTCGTGTTCCGGTTTAGAGGGTAAGGTAGCCGGTAAACTTATGCATGTGTTATAAGACCTCGCCACAAGATAGCAACGCACCATTAACATCTTTGGTGTCTATAGGCGATGGTTGACTCTTTCCATCAGGAGACCCATCTGCATATTAGTACTGAGATTTTTCTACTTACAATTTTTTAATAAGAATACAAAAATACAAAATAAATCACAAAAACCTGCCTACGTAACCGAAAAAACGTAACCCTTCTTTTAATGTAGTTGCCTATGTCACTATTACAGTTAATACAAATTGAACACTCAACATCTTTCAAGCTTAAATTCATCAAGCTGTTGGTGCCAAAGAAATATTTAAACATACACTCGAAAAACACAACCTTTCAAGTACAGTCGGGTAAAAAGATTTTATACCCGTTCCAGGAATCGAATCGACTCGATCATCTTATTCAAAGTGCTAATCACTAGACAGATAAGGCAAACTACTAACTAAAGGATATCTACTTAGACATAATTCCTCAAGAAATAAGATAAATGCGAACACAGTATTAGTTTCCCGTGGAAAACTTCCCAGCTCCAAGTTTGTTTTCTCACCGTACGCAGTTATATTTGAACATATAGATGGGTTACTCGTGCAACATGGGAAACTTGGACGAGAGCAATTTAAACTTTTAAATTTATAATTTCATTTGGAGTAGCAAGTTTTTAATTAATTTTACTGTTTAATTAAGACACAGTCCTTAAATACTGATTTAGAATTTGTCCACAGAGCCAGAGCCTATCTCTGAAACTTGGACTAGGAATTCATATTTTTGATTTTGTAAAGGACAGCATACATAACGTACAATGGTACGAGAATCGGCCTACAGAAACATTTATCGTAAAATATAATATTTGGTCGAATTACGAATTTAAACCGTCAACTCACAACAAATACAAAAACAATTCAACTGTTTAGGAGAACTTGCTGTTACTACTAAAATACATTATACAGATTTTAATTACAGTAAATATCATATATTTTATATTCACTTACACACTTACCTAATTACAGCAAATATCATATATTTTATATTCACTCACAATTCTACCTAATTACAGCAAATATCATATATTTTATATTCACTCACAAACTTACCTAATTACAGCAAATATCATATATTTTATATTCACTCACAATTCTACCTAATTACAGCAAATATCATATATTTTATATTCACTCACAAACTTACCTAATTACAGCAAATATCATATATTTTATATTCACTCACAATTCTACCTAATTACAGCAAATATCATATATTTTATATTCACTCACAAACTTACCTAATTACAGCAAATATCATATATTTTATTTTCACACACATTTACCTATGTCTTGAACAGGACATTAGAATTTATTTTTACTGAGCTCCATATTGTTTGTAAGCAAATCTCAGAATAATTAATAATGTTGATTTGTGAAACAAATCTGGGAAGCAATACGAAAAAATATATATAACGATAATGTACGCCGTGTAAGGAGCAATATACTGAAAATTTAAGAAAATATGTTAATTTAATATTATTTTTTAGCGGCAATTTCATTTTTTGTGAGAAATGCGAAACGCGTTTTATGATTTTTTATTATTTTCACGCCATACTTTGTAAAGCGCACATATTGCTTGGACTCACGTCCTCGGAAATCTCTCGAACTAGCCATTCATTTTGTGATGTGTGTGATGCATAATACAGTACTTATTTTGAGTCTTTAAATTATACTAGTTTTTAGAATTAGCCCTGTAGAATTTTTCCCCGTGTTGGTCCCGGGCTTCTTTGAAGAATAGATCAAATGCCGTTCTACCAGGCAAGTCGTAAAAGGCGACCGATTGGCTATGCGAGTCACTATTATTGTGGCTACTAGTTAGTAGAGTTCTGCAGTATCTCATCCGGGTATTTAGTACCACCACCACCAATAGGTAAAGTACCAGAGTACCACCGTCTTACCTATTCCTGCCGCAATAGCGGCAGTGATTGTCGTTGTCGTGTTCTGTTTGTAGGGTAAGGTAGCCGGTAAATCATTAACATTTTCCATCAGGAGACCCATCTGCTTGTATGCTATCTTATGATATAAAAAAAGAGTATTAAACTACACAAACTAAAGGTAAAACCGTTGAAAAACCAAACTTTACAGACAAATTTCCAACGGTTTTTATTTTTGAATCGTGGTCCTAATCCGTGGTTTCGAGTTTCTATGGTCTGTTCCTTACGCGTCATTTAGTATTGACTTGCTTCTAATACTTTCTGTGATTCCCTTTTAACAGAGCCTTATTTTTTCTTTATCATTATTTTTATTTTGTTTTTTATTTATATAGAAGATCGCTATTGTCAAAAATAACATATAACATAAAGTTTATATAATATAGTAACCAAAGTTTAAAGTATAAAATATTTAAATTTTATTATAGGTACAAATTATATTACATGTGTAAATATATATAATATTATAATAAAAATAAAATAAAAAATTATAAATAAAATATTATATATATATATATATATATATATATATATATATATATATATATATATATATATATATATATATATATATATATATATATATATATATATATTATTTTCACGCCATGCTGTGTAAAACCTACATATATTACTTGGACTCACGTCATCGAAAATCTCTCGGACTATCCATTATATATAAAATTACTACCCATTATTTCAGCCACTGGCGCTTAATTAACTAACGTGCATTTAAGTAAAATTATTTTAGTACTGATAGAAAATTATAACCATAATTTAAAGACACCAAAGATTTAATGGTTGACTTCCGCGTCAAGCATGGACAGTGAACAAATGTGGACCATAACTTCTCTTGTTTAAAAATAGGTATGATAAAAATACTTTTTTAAATTTAAATATATTTAAAACGCCATTTTGTACATATTTTTCATATTCTCATTTTAATTTAAAATTCTTCTTGTTGTTTATTTTCAACTAAGAAAGTTAAGCCATAACTGTGCAATATGAATACATAAGACCGACGCGTGCATATGAAGTTTTCGCAGTATACTGGAAGTGATAACAATGGCCGGGCATTTCAATGAAATTTGCATTAGAATACGTAGGGAAATTGTGTGCCTTCATGAACGAAACTTTTAACGGGGCCTCTTCAAAAAATATTTATGACTGGAGGAAAACAATGAGGTTTCATAGGGAAAGTCATTTCGTATTTTAGGATGAGTTTTCATTTATGAATTTTTATTTTTTATATTTGAAAACGCCTAACAATAAGATAGGTTTTCTCATTGAAAATAGATAACTATTGCCTATACACACCAAAGATATAACGCTGCGTTTTTACGAGTTGCACGTGACTCGTGACGCGTTTTTATTTTTTATAACATAAGATAGCAAACAAGCAGATGGGTCTCCTGATGGAAAGAGTCAACCATCGCCTATATACACCAAAGATGTTAATGGTGCGTTGCTATCTTGTGGCGAGGTCTAATGCCACATGCGTAAGTTTACCGGCTACCTTAGCCTCCAAGCCGGAACACGACAGCGACAAGCACTGACGCTATTGCGACAGGAATAGGTAAGACGGTGGTACCAGAACCGGGCGAGACAATGCAGAACTCTACCAATGTGTGGAGATTTAATGCTATATTGATGGTATTGCTTCCAGAAAAGGTAAAAGTGGTAGTACTAAATTCAGTCGAGATGCTGCAGAACTACTTAGAAGGTCTAACTGATAAGATGTTGCAGAAACTTATACTTATAGTGACACGTTAAGCTTTCATTCGCTATTCTTAAATATTTCTCAATTACTCACCATCCTACTCTGCAATGAAACGTACCTTTCAAAAGATCAATTGGGTAACTTTACAACACATAAAAATAACTACGTTAAAAAAACCGACTTCAAAATCTAAAAAGTAAAAAATAATAAATATTTAATATTAATTAAATACTACCTATTATTTATATGTGCTATTTACTAATAAGTTTGAAGTCGATGCCAAGCCAATTTAATACACCGGCAGACACGCGCGGGCAGACGTCGTTGACGAAAGTCTTGAATAAATACATGAAATTTTTTAAAGAAAGAAAGAAAATAGTTATATGCAAGAATGTGGCTGTTACAAGTTGTTAAAAATTAATTAAGCTACCAACATTTTCTACTATTATATGGTGTCAATTTGAAATTAAAAATTTTGATGTCTTTCAGCTTAATTGATAATTCTACATTAATTTAGGAATTCTAGTTTAGGAATTCTAGTTTAGGAATTCTAGTTTAGGAATTCTGTTTAATACATTTTCGTAATTATTTTTTTCAGTATTTTTCGTATTGATTGAAGCTGCTTGTAATATTAAGAATTAATTGCTCTTTATTAGGTTTATTTACTTATCTTAATCTTTAAAGTAGGAATTTCATTGTATTATTTGCTCGTATTCATTTAAGTAATTAAAACATTATTATTTGCTTAAGGCTTGGCACAGACTTCAAACCTATTAGTAAATAGCACATATAAATAATAGGTAGTATTTAATTGATATTAAATATTTATTATTTCTTACTTTTTAGATTTTGAAGTCGGTTTTTTTTAACGTAGTTATTTTTATTTAATACTTTTTAGCGTATTGTTGTATTGTCAACTTATTTTGGGTAGACCTACAACAGGTGCTGCGCGCCTTAACAAATATAGATCTCAAGAAACGGGAACGAATAAAATAGTAGGGGAACCCAAGAGGGGATTTTGGTATTTACTCGAGTGCGGCAGATTACCATAGGGGGGGTACCTCGCATACTGTTAAGTCTCTCCACCAAATATAAGCCCTTTTTATAGAGGGGGGGCAACTGTGGCAGAAAAAAACACAAAAGATAACTTCGGCTTGTGGAAATTGTCAGATTATATTTTTTTCGTAATTCTTACATCATTTCAATGTCAAGACAACGTTTTCTTTGCAAATTTGTAACCCTCCCACTACCTTATGCTACACTGGAATCGTCAGATTTTCTAAATTTTAGCGGCAATTAATCCACCATACCCTAATCTAACGCGCTTCAATGTTTCCATGTCTTTGATTTTTTTAAACATTTTTTTATCTGTAGATTTTTTCCTCACCATTGAAATGAAAAACATTATATATCTTTTTATTTTTCCTATAATTTAGTCTACAAAATCCAATAAATCCCTACGACGTTCGAGTAACTACCTATTTAGCATCTTGGTCTCCCCTACTGAAATATAATAGTCTAAGATCCGAACATAAATCGATCTTCAGGTATCCATTTACCGAATGAAACATTTTTTTTATCAAATTTCATACATAGACAAATGCGTCTTGCATGCCTTGCCTATGAAAATATGTTCATGACTATTTTTAATTAAAAAAATATTAATTAATTTTTTTTAATGAGATTCAGCCACTTGTTTACCAATCAAATGTTGATGAATACAAAAGTTTTAAATACATAGAATACGCCTATGAGGTATTGCCTATGATTTTACGTGCATGGCTACCTGGCAAGCAGGTGTAAACAGGTAAGTAAATGTAGGTGACTGCACAAATCAGTTTACCAATCAAAATATATATCAAAATAAAGATTATTTAATAACAAACGCGATCATGTAGTATTGCCTACAATAAACTGTTCATGAAATATTATTGCCAGGATTTAAAGTTTAAAAATCGGAGCAAGTAAAGTTGCGCAAGAGAGAAATCCGAGCGCGAGCGAGTTCGCATTTTCCTAAAAACTTACTCTGCCAAGGAAGACAATGAACAATTTAAAAAAAAAAAATCTTCTTTCGACTCAAACATTATACCGCCATGCTGGTCTTCTCTTACTCAGAAAATTTTGCGTACTTGTTACGACAATTCTATGTGGCTTCATGCGACAGAATCAAATTGTGTGAAATTGAATCCGGAAAATTGCGGCTGGTTTTTAGAGAATGATTATTTGAAACCAGTAGGATTTATTGGTGATCTGACGCCTTTCAAGATAAACGATGTTCTAGAAATGACAGAAAATGAAAAAAACTCAGAGTTATCTGAGTCCGAAGATCTTGATACAACTTGTGATGATTCAGATGTAGAATAATATTTATAAATTTTTTTATAAATAACAAAAAAAAAATAAAATTTTTTCATAACTCATAAATGTTTCGAATATTTTTTTATTTGTTTAATTTTCATGTAATTAGTTGCTAAGGAAATGTTTTTATATTGAAATATATGCATATATGCATATAATATATAAATATATATATTTATAATTGAAATATAAAATAATTATTTAGAATAAATTTGTATGTATTGTCACTTACTCCAACAAAAAAACGCTGTCTCTCTCAACTATATGTAAAAAGAGCATGCGTACTCTCTTCTATTCAACGAAGCGTCGCGCGCATCTACAATGGTCCGTCCTTTTTTATTACACTAAAGAAGACGCTCGGATTTCTCTCTTGCGCAACTTTACTTGCTCCGATTTTTAAACTTTAAATCCTGGCAATAATATTTCATGAACAGTTTATTGTAGGCAATACTACATGATCGCGTTTGTTATTAAATAATCTTTATTTTGATATATATTTTGATTGGTAAACTGATTTGTGCAGTCACCTACATTTACTTACCTGTTTACACCTGCTTGCCAGGTAGCCATGCACGTAAAATCATAGGCAATACCTCATAGGCGTATTCTATGTATTTAAAACTTTTGTATTCATCAACATTTGATTGGTAAACAAGTGGCTGAATCTCATTAAAAAAAATTAATTAATATTTTTTTAATTAAAAATAGTCATGAACATATTTTCATAGGCAAGGCATGCAAGACGCATTTGTCTATGTATGAAATTTGATAAAAAAAATGTTTCATTCGGTAAATGGATACCTGAAGGTTGATTTAGGTTCGGATCTCCTACTATAAGTAGTCGTCACCGTAAAAATGCTTTTCGTAACACAATGTCACGTTCTTGTGAGATTATTAAAGATCGTGAAAGACGTTTGTTGGCAATGAAAGCATAATGTATGAAATCATGTTAACGTCAAGAAACTTTTGAACAATATGCTTCTAAACTCGGTAAGATCCAAGAGCGTCTAGCGAATGGGTCTTTTGACCAGAAAGATAATAGACTTGATCTCATTAATAAGCCTCTATCGAACGAGTTTGCCGAGCAGAAGGCTCATAGAATTGGTCTCCATTAAGGAGCGTTTATCTAAGGATTCTGCCAAGCAGAGAGCTCATAGATTAGAATTGATACGAAAGCTGCTCAGCAACTTGAGAACCGGCTCGCGGCAGCACGTAAGACGTCACAAGAACTTCGTTCAATGACTGAGCGTAATTTTATAACCACCATAATTCAATACGCTGAAGTGGCATGTACAATCTGTAAGAAATTATTTTATCCAAAACAACAGACGTCATTAGTCACAGCACATTTTAATTTCCTTCCGGAGCAGCTACCGTTGCTCGACTACCATAAAAAAAAGAAAAGTTCCTTCACAGGCCTACTGGAACAACGTAGAAGTTATATCTTTACCTCCTAAACTGATCGACTTGACAGACGTGGAACGAAGATTTTTGTCAAGAGTATTTCCTTTTGTTTTATAACTAGTGACCAACCGCACCAAAATGCTCGTCAACACGAATCAAATAAGCCCAAACTAGATGGAGTTGTGTCATTTAATTACTGAACTCCTATGGCCACATTCTGGTTTCATCATCGGACCTTGGAGGATCCTAGTTACCACCAAGCACCTAAGTGCTCGTTAACACAAATCAAACGAGCCCAAATTCGATAGAGTTGTGTCATTTAATTACTGAGCCCCTATGGCCACCTTCTGGCTTCATAATCGGACCTTGGAGGATCCTAGTTACCACCAAGTACCATAGTGCTCGTCAACATGAATCAAACGAGCCCAAACTCGATAGAGTTGTGTCATTTAATTACTAATCTCCTATGGCCACCTTCCGGCTTCATCATCGGACCCTGGAGGATCCTAGTTACCACCAAGTACCTAAGTGCTCGTCAACACGAAACAGACGAGCCCAAACTCGATAGAATCTTGTC
Source organism: Apodemia mormo (assembly GCA_036924255.1). NCBI lineage: Eukaryota > Metazoa > Arthropoda > Insecta > Lepidoptera > Riodinidae > Apodemia > Apodemia mormo. The sequence continues at coordinate 26,088,981 of JAUPFN010000011.1, read as the reverse complement.
ATTAACCGATTTTTAACCATTTAATTACTGAGTTCCTGTAGTCACCTTCCGATTCCATTATCAGATCAGCTCTATGCCATAATAAGTTTTCATTTTCATCTAATTTACATATGTATACAAAATTTCAGCTTAATCGGTAACCGGGAAATGGATCAAATTTACTTGCGAGATTTGAATTCAGACATAGGTAAAATAACTAAAAAAATGCTTATAAAATAAAAACTACTGGGCCTACCTGAACCAAATTTTTATGGAACCAATTCGAAACCATTTCGCATCAAACAAAAAAAGAATCACGTAAATCGGTTCAGAAACCTCGGAGAAATCGGTCTACATACATAAAAAAAATATACCGGCCGAATTGAGAACCTCCTCCTTTTTCGAAGTCGGTTAAAAAGAGGGTACATTATTTATCACTAGACAGATCACATGGTGAAAGCGTTAACACGTGCGTAATTTGTATGTATGTACACTGTGAATGATATATGGGGAAAATATGGAGAGACATATTTAGAAAGCTTTATCTGCTATGGATTTAATTCTAATTGCAGAGCTCTTGGTCTATTTTGTCCCATTCTATTCTATTACATTAAGTCAAGAATAGGCTTTAGTTACAGTAAGCATAGGTTAAAATAGGAATAGTTTAGTAGGTGGTTACTGCACCTTACCCACGCTATTGAGATACCCACAGTAATGACAATATTATTATTATTATTTACCTAATCATAGATTTTTTCTCTCTGTGGCCTCTGTGGTCTATTGGTCTAGTTTTGGTCTAGCGTCGACCACATGAGGTCTTGGATTCGATTCCCGCTGGCTAAACTTTACGAGATAAGTCAAAATAATGTACTAAGAATTGGATATCTTAAAAAATCCATGACGTTTTATGTCTAACTCCTAAGGAGTTTCTCCTAGAGAAACCGTTTTAACAAATGATTTACAACTTGTCTCAAAAAATTTTGGTGAAACAGTATGATTGTTAATTATTCGAAAGTTATATTACTTTCAAATTAATTTACTGATTAAGTACAAAAATTAAATCAGCCCTTTTTTTCAAAAAACTACATAAATTGCATCAAAATCGATTTATCCGTTCGAAGTTATCGTTGATGATAATTGTTGAAACCGGAACTCGGCGATCGATATCTCTATTATCAGGAAAGTAGTCTGCTTATCTGCCATCTTATTATACAAAAAATAATTTTGATTAAGATAAACCACCTATCACTTCAACACTACGAAATCTAATACGCATGTTTCATTGCAGTTTTATCAAATAAACCTTTGCCTACTCCTTAAGAAATATTATCGCCATAGCATAATTGTTTTACTGTTAAAATATTTTTCTAAACTTAGGATAATAACGCATTATAAAAATAAAATACGACACGAAAATTATTATTTTTTTCGTACAAAAACTCAAGTGCGGTAGATACTTCACTGTACCCACTAAAGTGAAGTGGGTAAAATGCAGCATCCACAAAATAATATTTATTTAAAAGTCTCTCTGTTTGGTTATTATATGCACGCGAATATAATTCTTATTACAGAGTAGTAAGATTTTTTATTTTATGCTTTGAATATTGCATTAAAACTGCTTTTTTAATGAAAGGCTCTGACGTTGGTCTGCATACGAGTGCTTTCGCTTCGTTATTCTGCTGCAGCGGCAAGACTAAGCTAATTGTATACTTATCCTGTAAAGAAACTAAAAACATAGTACTTGAAATTTCAAAATTCCTGTAGGATTTTTAAAAAATTCAAATATCTCCGATATGTCTGAAATTCTAAATATAGTAGATACTTAGACGTTTAAAATGCGTCTATGATTTTTTGGACATTATTTTTGTTAAGGTTAAACATTTTGTCTAAGCTTAGCAACATTTTTTTATAGGCGAGGGGCAAACGAGCAGGTGGGTGCACCTGAGTGCTAAGTGTGAGTTTAGCACTCAGATAGTAAGTGATCATCGCCGCCCATGAACATCTGCAATACCGGGGGTTTTGCAGCTGCGTTACTGACCTTTTAAGAATGAATTAGCTTGTTTTTTGAAGGTCCCTAAGTCGTATCCGTTCGGAAACACCCCGAGTGTAATTAATTCCACAAAGGATTAGTGCGAGGCAAAAAGTGCCGACAAAAGCGCACAATATCCAGACATCGAGGTGGTGAGGATTTTGACGCGATGTCCGATGATGGAATTTAGCGGCAGGAATTAGTCCGAACAACTCTTCGGAACACTCCCCATGATAAATATGGTAAAAAATGCAGAGCGTACCTACATCTCTGCGTAACGCCAAAGAGTCAAGCCGATTAGAAATAGCCATTGTCGTCGACAAGTCGAACCGCTCTACTTGTAATGCGATCAAGAGGAAGAAGCTGGTACTGAGGAGTTCCGGCCCAGTACTCCATGTGAGGTCGAATTTGGGCCTTGTAAAGTTAAAGGGGATGGGCTGGCATGAAGTGAAATTGCTCTACTGAGTACAACAACCCTTTTCTTCCAAATGACCGCGGAAATGAACGTTGTTCGATATGTCGACTCCCAGAATTCCAATACTAGCTGTGGCTGTCAGAAGAGTGTTCTCGAACTGAAGTGATACGACAAAGGGTGTTTCCTTCATGTTTCATCCATGACATGGCGTTATTCCTCCGAAAATGTATTTTTATTTATTTTAATAGTTAGCAATAAATAAAGTATGTTTTATGTAGTTTTGCAAATTTTCCAAGTGGTTCCTAGCATACTCCAAATAAACGTAATTTTTTTTTTAATTTTTATTTTCCAGCTTAACGTAAATTTTTTTTTTTCGTTATTACCAGATTATCTAATTGTTTTGTTTTTATAATATGACTATTAGATGCAGTTAAATGAACTTTTTTTTTAATTTTATTACAAATACTCCTCTTTTACAAATTTTTTGCACTCGTGCGAAGCAGCAAAAAAGACGAATTTCTTGTTGATTTCTACTAATTAATTTATTATTATTTATTTATTAATTTAGGCATCATTAGTGTTATTAATTCCTCCTCTCACTTATTTTTATTATAGTTCAAGTTTCTTAATTTTCTTATAACCAATGACAATAATTATTATGTTATTAGAATATGTATTAAAATTATTATGTTATATTTGAATTGTTATATCGTGAATATGCATTAGAAAATTATTGGGAATTACTATGTGGAGACTCAGTACAAAATTCCACCTCTATGTACATGTCCGATTAGTCTTCTAGTTTTAAAGATGCTGCTGCTTAGTGATATAAGTTGAGTAGCAGCTAGAAATTATTTGCAAAAATCATGTTCATAATGGGGCAATACACAAATAAATATTTTACTCTTAGACGATAAATGAGATACATCAACAAATTTCCATAACACGCGTGTTTTTTAATCGCACAGCGAGTTACAACGCATATGTTTTTTATGAAAGTCATTAACTAAGTTAATGGTCAAACAACTTGATCAAAGTAGTAGAAATATGTGAATACACATCTTATATCATCTTAAATTCTTATACTAAATTATATTCCGCTAGTTAAGAGTTATCCAAAATAATAACTGATTAAACCTTTCAACATCTTCGAATCGTATAAAGATATTAAATTTTGTAACAAATAAAGTTCAGCGTACCGTTACTATAAACCGCTAACAATAGTTTTATTACAGAAGTTTTGTAGATAATACAATGGCACAACTCGAACATTACAAGAAAGTAATATCCAACGAGTAAACATTTCATCGTCCACTAGACAATAAGCTAGGAAACTAACAAAACGCACACTTTTAAGAGGACAAAACCCACACATTTAAAATGATAGTTTAGCGCTTTAATCTTTGATCAAAGTAACTTTGGGCGAAGTCTTTAATACCACCGACTGCATCATATCTAAACGGATTGTAATTGCAGTTATGTTACGTTGAGAATTTTGATGACAAGAATTTCATACAATTTTTTTAGCATTTAATGTTAGAAGTAAAGAAATAAAAAATATAAGTGTACCGATTATCATTTTTACTTCAACTTTTATAATTACACTCATAGACATTATATATTATAAGATTTACGTGTTTAGTCAAAGTAGATTTAGTTACCTATTATAATTCGGTATACAGTTGCGACGTAAGCTATTCTTTTTTTATACGAACTATACCTCTTTATTCAACTGAGAACTATCATTCTTAACTATAATCACCTTCAATAAATAAATATCATCACGTTGGTTTCATTGTGGAACCCTATCCGTATATCAACTATTCCTATTATATGGAACGGTTGATATACGCATAGAGTTATATACCATATTGTATTAAATTTTGGACCTAGTGGACTCCACAGTATTTTTTGTCAAAACACTTGATAAAAAACTGCAATTGGGATCACACATAAATAAGTCAGCAAATAGTACGCCACATCCCTGACGGTGTAAGTAGAGTGAATTGAGTGCCGCACGTCACGATCCTTGCAGATTTCTTACTTCCTCTACTTCAATACTCTCTTCGCCGTTTGCGAAAAATCTTTAATAATCAGTATCCGATTAATGAATTCAGAAATCAGTACTTTACTCAATAAAACTTTTTTTAAATAAAAAAAAGTTGTTTTGTCGCGTCAACATTTTTTTTCAAACTACTACCGGATCGGAAACGCGGCGACAAACTGAGAAGATCCGGCGGAAGAAATTTAGCGGACTTGTCTTTTTTTCATAACATTTTTTAAATACATAACGTGATTATGATATATCAGCTTGGTTTTCCCCGGCACCTACATCCTTTCACATTTGTATTTTACCTATTTGCAAACTTTTCATCTACCGTAGGTACTTTCCACATATCCGAAGCAACGAAGCATGCCCTTTTTCAATAAAAAAATGAGGCAGCTAATGTTGATACTTCTCGAATCGTACATTTCAGTTACTTTCACAGCATTATGTCGAATGGGATTCTTTTCTGTGGAATATCTGCTGATAAAAGTGCAATATTAATATTACAAAAGAGAGCTGTAAGGATAATTTAAAATTTTGGAACAAAATTTCAAGATTCAAAAAAAGAAAAGGAGAATGATGGGAGTCCATATAAAGTTAGCATCAAACGCAACGCATGTTGATAGATGCTTGTCGTATTGTTATCTATTATTACATTTTTCTGAAATGTAAATTATATCACGGTCACTTTTTATAATTCTAAAATTCACCAAAAACCTGTAAGTATTATGATTACTAGAATTTAAAATTATTAAATACTATTTTAAGCCATTTACGTCACAATATATCGTCAACATAGATATAATACGTTTTTGTATCACTCGTTGTGAAGATTATTGCAATTTAATCACTTAAAATTTTAAAGATTATAACAAAGTTTGTTTACTTACACCAAAATATTTCTTATTCGTTCACATTTTATTGAATTGACTCCACTGGTTTTTAATATAATTAAGGTAGCTTGTTAATAGTGCCTTCTGTGTTGTAAGTTTCGATTATAGTAATAAATATCGTCATTTTGTTGCATTTTATACAATAGTTTATTAAACATTTTGCGTCTTACCTATCCGACATTTTTCTAATTTGTTTGGTTGTCTATACATCTATACATATAATAAAATCGTAGGAAAGTCAATGTATGTCCGGGGTAAACTCAAAAAGTACTGCATGGATTTACTTCAAATTTTGCATGAATATTACTAACAGGACGGGGCAACATATAGGCTACATATTGTCATGCTATCGCCTACGGGGGAGGAGCTGTGCGGAGTAAACGAAATACGCGCGAACGAAGTTGCGAGCAACAGCTAGTTCATTATTAAAAGAAAGTGTTGCCATAAGGCAGAAAAGAAAAATCTTTGCTAGATTTAGAAATAAGAAAAAGCGTATAAGTTTGATTAATTTCATGACTTTCAAGTATCGTATTCGTGTTTAAAATTTACTTGCTATTAAAAAGTGTCCATCGAATTCCAATCTAAGCTTATTGTACATTAAATTAATTTGTCAATTTTAGCTGAGGCTGTATTTTTGCAGCACTTTGAGGTCAATCTCATCAATCTCCTTTCAGAGAAATCAGTATACTTACTGCAATATATACATGAAAATGTAATTTATGTAGGGATGCAAACGATACATCTATTTTTTCACACATCGATATATTGTTCAAAAAAATCGATGTTCAACCCCCAAAAATCGATGATACATCGTTTTTCAAAAGCGATGTTTTATCATAGTACTATTTGCCCCCCGCTCTCAAGTACCCCAGCAAAATATTCAATACAAGTAATTTATATGCCAAAACATTGAGCATAATCGACATCGATGTATCGTTCATAACCTCCGACGTTTTTAACATCGATGTTTTACTCTCTCTCTCTACTTATAGAACATCCATGTCCTGATATCGATATTTTTATGAGCGGTGTTGCATCCCTAAATTTATGTACATTCATAAAATATAGGCTCATTTAAGAATAATGTTGATGTTTACTCGCTAAATGTAAGGAACAAAAATAATCTACCCCGTGTGGGTCCGGGCCCCCGTTGAAGAATAGACCATCTACCCTTCTCCCAGGCAGATCCTAAAAGGCGAACGATTGGCTACACAGGTAACTACCATCGTGGCCACTAGGTTGTAGAATTCTGCATAGTCTCGCCCGATCCTAGTACAACCGCTGTACCTATTCCTGCCACAATAGCGTCAGTGCTTTTCACTGGCGTGTTTCAGTTTGGAGAGTGAGTTAATCGTTAAAATTACGTATAAACGCCACACGAATAGCAATGCACAATCAACATCTTTACTATATATATGATGATTGTTTTTTTCCATTAAGAGAGCCATCTGCTTGTTTATTACATTATAATAAAAACTTGCTATGCATTCATCTCGTCTCCACAGAATTAACTCATTTATGAGGCAATATATATGCTTTTACAATAAGATTTACCGATAAATACATTTAAAAATTTAAATAAAGTACAATTATTACTGTGGTCGAATTTTGACCACAGTGAAATAGGTTATTATTACTGTGGTCAAAATTCAACCATAGACTAAAATCTAAATAATAAAAACTCTTTTGAATTTGACAAAAGACTAAACGTTAAGAAAATAGTATACATGTGTATATATATATTTATTATCATGTATGTCTTATGCGTGTAGTATTTATTTCTAATGCGAATTATTTAAAAATATTAAGCTGCTGCTGTCTACCGCAGTATAAACTTTAACTGTGCCCAATTTCAAACTCATCTGTTCGTGTAATTGTAATAAAAATGTGTACAAAGTATTTGTTTCACGTATTAGTATATAATTAAAAATTGAATCAAAAAAGACCGCTGAGTGCCTACGCCGGATAATCTCAGTGTAAGGCCGCGTTCGATCTGATAGTTGGTATAAAATTATTGGAAAAAAATTAAAAATTGCATGTCTCTGTCGTATTCTGGTTCGGAAGGTAAGGTAGCCGGTAAACTTATTCATGTAGCATTAAGACTCCTCCACAAGGAAAGCAAAGGAAAACACTATTAACAACTTGGTCGGTAATGGTTATTTTTTTCTATCAGTAAAAATATATATCATTCATTTTTTTATATATAATGTCAATATTGGATTACCCATGGATCAGCCGTTTTAGTGCGAGTTCAAGGACACAAAAATATAGGTCCAATAATTTGTATTTTATCGACCTTAAAATTGCACTATACTATCCGTAAAGAACGAAACAACTTTGCAAGTTATAGATGAATCGAGACATTCCAAGACCGCCCCAGTCAATATTGACTCTTGCTGGAAGCTGTGGAGCATCTCACGACTAATCTTATAGAAACTGTTTGCCTTCGCGATTGAAGGTTCGACGCTAGTGGAAAGTTTCCGCATTTCAAATAAAATTTGCATATAGGCTATGGAGCAATATTTCCGCTGCGGACCCCATTTGAATATTGCTGACAAAACGAAGAAGGAATATCTATCAGAATTGAATCTTTTAAGTCAAACGTGCACTGACTTTTACTAGCAATTTCGATGAAATGTGAAAATTTCGAATAAACATTGCAATTTGCAAGTGGTGTTAAATATTTATTATTTATTATTTGGCCATTATTTAACTACACCTATACTTAACATATAACTACATAAAAATGAATCATGCTAGTTCATAAATTTTTAAAAAGTAATGTTACTGTATATTCTACGCTTTTCATCGTCAGCACTTGGTGAAACTCCATTTTAATGTAATATTTTATCATTTATACACCTGTACTGTTTCACAATAAAACTATTATCATTTATTACCAACCGGTTTTGCTTACACAAGCATCATCAGGGCAATTTATAGTTACAAAAATGTTACTGTGCCTCTTATTAATCCGAACATAAATACAATATTTACATAGCATAAATACAATATAATATACAAAATTTTTATAAAGAATTTTTACAAGAAAAAGATTGAAATATGCAAGATTTTTTATTATTAATAAATAATTAATAACTAGCGATCGCCCTGTGGCCTAAATTCGAATGTATGCAATGTAAAATTCATATTTACCCTTAACGTAAAAAAAACGGTATAAAAATTATTATTTTTCGTGTTGCATCATTACATGATAATTTATACAAATAGCTTGTTTATTTTAATCTTTTTCTTGATATATTTTGAATGGATCAAAACCATCCTGATTTGGGAATTTTAAAAATAATTTTGGAAAAAAAAATATTAAAAATTCATAAGTTCAAAAATATTAATTTAATCGTAAAAAATATAGAACTTTTTACGTGTATCTATAAAGACAAATATAAAAAATTACTCCGTTTGAAATTAACTGAAATTAACAATTCTTTGTCACTGTTTAAGCAATTTCATTTTAAACAATATGATATCGAGTCGCCCCATGAGAACACACATTTATATCGTTAATCGGTCTAGATGAAGAGAAATATAAAAAAAAAATTTTAAACGGAATAGTTGTTGGTACAAAAGTACCAAAAACTATATATTTACAGTACAGTACAGTATTCTGTTTATAGACATTATAAATGCTATTGTCATATATTCATAATCATAAGTGCTATTGTCACCAATAGACACATCGATAAATTAATTATATATTTTTTTTCATAAGCTTAAAAGAAGCTAGAGTTTTAATATTAAATATCAACGTTACCTTTGCCGTGATAATAATGTATAGCTATATAAAAATTTAAACACTGTTTACTGGCTATCTTACTTACCAAGCTAAAATGCGACAGTTGCTAACACCAGTGACAGGAATATGGAAAATAGCGAATAACAAGGAAGATAGAATTGTAGCAAAATCATCACACCTGGAATTCACGGTAGTAGTTACATTTCCAAAAAAATAATGCTATATTTTTAATGCCATGAAATGCCTAGTAAGACGGCAAATGATCTACTCGTTATAAAGGATGACAAAATATTAAAAATCTATCAATATTACCACCCTTCAAGAAATACGGAGGATACTTGCTGCATTTGTAAAGACATTTTACATAATATAATTTGCGTGCAATGAAAGGAATTTATTTAGCCGTTTTTACGTCTGAGAAAATTACTATTCATCTTAGCACTTAATGTAATTTGCGAGAGAATTATGAAGACGTGCTTTAATTTCTTGGATGTAAAATAGGAAGTGGTTTTTATTAATGGAGATAAAATATTTATACTACATTACCGAAATTTATAGTTGAAGTATTAAATTTTGCAGAATGTATTGAAGATATATTTCCAAGTCGAGTAACTTGTTTTATGAGTGATCATGAATTATTCGAGCTTACGCAATATTTTAAGGCTGAACGTGCATCCGATTTGTAGACTGGTTTTCAAATCTTACCATGGAACTAAAAGAATTACCAATAACCTGTTTTAACAGGTTAATCGATACTAGTAACCTGCAATACTAATATAGAGAAAAGTTTAAAAAAATAATAACTATACATCAATAATTACTGGGGTAAAATTTTTTAGCCAACCCATTTGCAATATATTTAGTGACATATTTTATTGGCTATAAAATACTTTTCATCCATTAACCAACTCGGTGAAAATCGTTCTATAGTGAGATCCATACTAAAAGGAGTAAACAATAAGTTTACAAACGGCGATTTATCAAGCTCATAACTAACAAGGGTTAGTACATTCTGCAGTGACCATAATTTTTGAATATTGTTACACTACTTTCACTATATGGTTAAGAAATATTTTCTTTTTATTATATTTTTAATTTTTACTTATGACTACTAATTATCGTGTATTGCAATATGTACAATTTTGTACAAGTCAGCCTGTATTTATAAAGCCCCTTGGCTAAAACCAAACAATATATTTCATTATTTGGTTACCAAATTAAATTTCTGGATATCATATTTGTTAGCAAACCAAATATTTGCCTAATTAGCTAGTGCTAGCTTGTTTGCTGACACTAAATAAACTTTTTAATTAAATATTTAAATTACCGTGTAATATTATAATCGCATAATTCATGGAAAGAACATTATTGATTCAGTTGAATATTTTAATTAAAATATTGTACTTGACTATAATGTGAGTTTTTTTTATATCATAAGATAGCAAACAAGCAGATGGACCTTTTGATGGTAAGACTCAACCGTCATAAAGATGTTAATGTTGCGTTGCTATCTTATGGCGAGGTATAACACCACATGCAAAAGTTTACTGGCTAGCTTATCCTCCAAACCGGAACACGACAGTGACAAGCACTGACGCTATTGTGGCAGGAATAGGCAAGGCAGTGATAACAGACCCGGACGAGACAATGCAGAACTCTACCACCTAGTAGCCACGATGGTAGTGACTCGCATAGCATAACATTAATGTATTTGATCAAGTGGTTAGAGACCTTGACCATGCATTTGACGAGGCTCCGGTTCATTTCCCGGCAGGGAAAAACATTTGTGTGAAAAGCATAAAAACTTCTTTTATTTATTATTAAATAAATTAATTATTATTAAAAATTAAATTAATTATTATTAAATAAATAAACATAATTATATTTAAACTTAAATAGTAGTATTAAGAAAAACCGCAAAGGTTTATATTGGGTTAAAGGTCTGTATTTCTGGGTTCAGGTGTTTATTAAATATATTTTAGTATTTGTCACATTTAAACATACCTTTTTTATTTAAATGGTATCATTAACTAGTACCCATATCACAAGCAAATAATTTGTTTTTTTAATATTATAGGATAGCAAACAAGCAGATGGTTTTGCTGATAGTCATTAGTCAATATGTTTTATTCAAAGTGGAATTCTATAAAATCACTTTTTGAAAGTCAATAAAATAAAATTGGTAGAGGACCACTATTAAAATTAATTTGCTATTTATAAAATACAATAATAGCGTAAAATTTAAAAGCATTATCTATATATTTATACTTGAAGGAAAAACTTTGGAGTCCTTTTTAAGACAATTGCGCGAATATTGGAGTATGAAATTTAGCAAAGGTAATGTGTATATTGCGTAGGACTGTAGAAACGTAATATTTTTAAATAAAATGCAATAGAAATATATTAAATGGCTTGACCATAGCCTTTTAATGAGGCAGAGCTCTCTAGTCATATTTACATCAACAATACCTTCCTATATAAATATGACTAAGTCATTTCTGTGAAATACAATAATTATTATGGAGTGATTAGACAGCACACACACACATAAGTTTCGCACTGCCATTATAAGGTTCGAAGTGTAGAACAAGTAGCTGTCAAGTTGCTTTGATGTTCAAGTTACCTTAACAGTACGAAACTTTTGAAGAACGCGTCGAATAACTAACTACTTCTGAATATACAAGATAAGTGGTAACTGAATATCCAAGATCTTTGTGACTCTTGACTTCGTAACGTTTTCAACAAACTTCAAAGCATGAGGAAACACTCATTAAGCCAAAATCTGTTTTTTTGTGAATTTAATTAAATTTATACTTGTTCAGTTGTACATACATCAATCAATGTAAAATATACGTATACATTGTGTGCGATTGCTTAAAATAAATCCACAGCTAATGTCTTAATATGTTAGCAACTTTATGTTTCATTTGATAAAAAAATGATTGCCTCGTGGTCTAAAGGTTAGCGTAATCGGCTCAGATCATGCGATCACGGGTTCAATCACCGAGTCGTCTAATTCATATTATTTCGTTAAGTTTTCATAACCTAATTTTATACGGGTCACAAAAAGATATACAAAAAATATATATCCAGTAATTTGCGCAATCCTGTGCTCTTACCATACACTAGTTTTTATTAAGATTGATCAAGCCATTTTCGAGTTATGGCAGGCCTTACAGACAGACTGTCATTCCTGGGTTTGATTCCCGGGTCGGGCAAATCAAAAATGTGGTTTTTCAGTTTTTTTGATAAAAACAACGTTGCCCGGGATGTGATAAGTGTCCAGTTGGCAATAGGCTTGCCACCTATCAAGCTGTGGGGCTAAGTATCTTCGGCTAATCTTAGTGTAATGGTTGTCTCTCTGCCTATCTCTTCGGGGACACAGGCGTAAAGATACTTTCTCGTACTTTCGACTTTCACAATATCAGTTTCTAAAAATATCGGGAAAACAAAGAATATCTAAAAATTCTTGAGCACGAATATTGTATTTTAATATATTTTTATCAACTTTGTACGTTTTAAATTTAAGTTCTGTGTAAAAAGTGGTCAAACCTATGCCTTTTTTTTAATTATTTTTATTAGTCATATTACTCCTTTTTCGATTTTATTGACTTCTAGAAAAAGGGAGATCCACAATCCAAAATGTATTTATTTAAATTGTGTCATCTCTAACATATGCAAAAATAATTTTCACTACTTCGTTCAGTGAATGACTTCAGTAACAGTCGTGACTCATTTTTACAAAAGAAGCTCTAGACGAGAATATTAGTCTATTTTTTAGTTTAGGGTATTAGTGTTAGGGTTAGTAGTTGCCAGTCTTTTTCGTTCATGGCGCAGAGACAAAAATTGTGAACCACTAAAATTTTTGGTATGTTTTTAATAGTTTTAGTCTCTTGTAGTTCTTATAAACAGACTTATTTTCATAAAATTTCTTTTATTATCATGTTTTACATCAATAAACGATATAAATATAATGTAATATATTTTATATGCGATATTATATCACAATATTATAGTCTCTTTTATATCATAAGATAACAAATAAGCAGATGGATCTCCTGGTGGAAAGAGTAAACCATCGCTAATACACACGAAAGACGTTAATGTTGCGTTGCTATCTTGTAACAAAGTCTAATAATAAATTTACCGGCTACCTTACCCTCCAAACCGGAACACGACAGTGACACGCACTTGCGCTATTGCAGCAGGAATAAGTAAAGCGGTGGTACCCGGGCGAGACAATGAAGAACTCTATCACCTAGTAGCTACGATGGTAGTTACTCGCATAGCTAATCGGTTGCCTTTTACGACCTACTGGCAGAGTGGCAGATGGTTTATTCTTCAAGGAGCCCGGACTAGCACGAGGAAGTCTCGATGATACCTAAAACTAGCGTATTTGAATATAATCTTCATATGATTACTAATCAAATATTAACATAATATGGTACTGGTGTAAGTAACAAAAAAACTCAAAGATAACAAAAAAACTCAATTCTTTATAATATAGAATAATATGTCAGAATGTTTTGTTATGATTTTATTTGAAGTCATACCTAATATGCTTACTGTGTAAATATATATTGTTCTTACAGTTGCTTACGGTAGTTTTTTTTTATATACAGGTTGTTTTGTAATTATAATTCCTAATTCTGAATGCTGATACATATGAAGTATTAATCGAAAATAGTTTTTGTTATGAAATCTCAAATTCGATAGAAACACACCTTGATTTTATCGACTACGATAATCTTAATTTAATAGAGACTTTTGCTCCTCCTGGAGAGCACTATTTATCTATGTGTGCTCTGAAAATTCATTAAAATTACCATTCGGAGAATATCTTTATTTTCGTTCTTATCTCTAAAATTTATAAGGCCAGAATGAAAATTGTTTTGATTAACTTTGCATAATGGATGATTTACAATTTTTCCGTAGGATATTCTCAGATGTAATGAATAAGTTTGTGCGAATCTCTCTATCTACTATAGAGCCATTATTTTTTATTTTGTAAATATAAAACAGAAAAGTCAAATAATCCATAAGACTACAAATATTTTGACCAGTTATGGGTTACTCCATTTCTGTTGCAAATATCCGAAATCTCATCTCAAAATTTTTATAAATATTTATCTAAGAAAGAATCCACTAATTTTCAACCTTCCACAAACTTTTACGTTGATCTCTGCCATAACATTAAATAGAAAAAAGTAGTGCAAGAAACAAAAAGATTATATAGGTAGCGGAGAAGACCAAGACTGACATACCATAATCAGATTGATTGGATACCATTCTGTTACAACCCTACCATGTTAAGCTTTTGGCTTACGCACATCCATAGTAAGTAAAGCATCCAAAAATGATATCCTAGCACGTTTGGCTCCTCATCATCCTCAGTCCTAGCCACCGCAGTTCTCCAGCATCTGTAGAGACCAAAAATCTCCTAATACTATATCCCCGTTTTTCCCTGTGTTGGTTCCGGGCTCGTTTGAAGCATAGACCACCTGCCGTTCTGCCAGGCAAGTCGTAAAAGGCGACCGATTGGCTAAGCGAGTCACTACCATCGTGACTACTAGGTGGTAGAGTTTTACATTGTCTCGCCCAGGTCTGCACCACCACTTTACTTATTCCTGTCGCAATAGCGTCAGTACTGTTCACTGTCGTGGTAAGGTAGCCAGTAAACTTATGCATCTGGCATTAGACCTCGCCACAAGATAGCAACGCACCATTAACGTCATTGATGACTATAGGCGATGGTTGACTCTTACCATCAGGAGTAAAAACCGTATTCCGTATTGTGTAAAAGTGTAATTGTGTGTGCTCTACTATTTCTAAATATAATAAACTAAGTAAGTTGTATAAATAAAATCTCTTTATTTAAAAAGACTAGCACGCTGCCCCATTTAACGCTTCGAAGTTGTTAACAAGAGGGGTCACTACCACTCTAGAGTACAACAGTCAAAAGTACAACTGGCGCGTTTGTATGAAGAGTATCTTCACGCCCATATCCCCGAAGGCGTAGGCAGAGGTACAACAAGTGCACCCATGATTAGCCGAAGATACTTGGTCCCACAAATGTGATAGGTGGCAAGCCTATCGCCAACCGGGCACTTTCCAATCCCGGGTAACTTTGTGTTTCTCATAAAACTGACAAAACACTTTTTTTTTTAAAGTGCCCGACCAGGGAATTGAACCCGGGACCTCATGTGGTCAACTCCAACGCTGGACCACTAGACCACAGAGGCAATAGATTGTATGAAGAGAGTAATTAATGTGAAGGAAGCAAAACAAATCTGCAAGAAATCATGACGTATGGCACTCTGCTTTTCCCATAAGGGATCTGGCGTGAAGATATATGTCTGTAAGAAACGCAAAAAATTACTGAAGTCCGAAAAATAATGAGGTTCTCAACGGCTATACATGTATAAGTGTCTGTGGAATGCTGCAAATTAAATTAATTTCTTTGAGTTACGAATATCCGCAAGTAGCGTAAGAATCTATAAAATATATTTTTACAACATCAAACTACCTGTATATTACACACGTCAGAACTACAGTTTATACACCCGTTTACAAACATATTACAATGGTTGGCAGCTGTCAAGATCACACCTGATTATGCTTCTGGTACAAATCGCGTGCATTTGGTGCGGCAAATAGGTTACGTTATTTTTATAACGTAGTATAAAAACACTTTGAAGATGGATACGTTTTGAACACTACGTTTTTTTAAATAAAGTATGTTTTTTGTTTAATAACCTGTTTAATATTCTTACCAATCCATTTTAATCCATACTAATATTAAAAATTCAAAAGTCTGCCATCTGTATGTATGTATGTTTGTCTGTCTCTGTTACGTTTTTACGGCTAAATCGCTAAACGGATTTTGATGAAACTGGACATAGAGATACTTGAAGATCCGGAATCAAACATAGGCTACACTATGTAAGTTAACACACATATTTTTCAAATAAATAACTTTGCTAACTAGACTATACTGAAAATAAAAACCTTCTTAGTGCAATTGCCGATACACTTTTAAATTTTACTCTCTATTTTAGTTTTAAATACCGACTCTGTTACTTCAATAAAATAGTTGTTATACCCTACGGTTTGGAGGACGTTTTTTTTAATTAATTCAATTATTTCACATTTAAAGTACAATGGATGGCTAGATGCCCGTTTCACGTGATGCAATACAAACTCTAAGCACTACTGAAAGACATAAAGTGAAAGCCGATAATTGGTACATTAAAATGCATAACTTTAAAAAATACGAGGGTTAAACTGAAAGTTTCTAGAACTGGCCACTTGTAAACAATATAATAAAAAAAATAAGTTTAAATTTTGAAAATGGAACTCTGCTAAATATTTACTTCATTCATCTGTCATTTGTCTTAAGATTTGGGGGCAAATTGAAAATTATCTGTGTCACGTAGGCATGTATTTAACTCTAGAACATTTTCGTGCTATGAATTTTTATGACTTTCGGTGTCATTTAAGTCAACAAGAAAGTTGTAATAGACTTCGATTGACCTTCCACGATGAAGTCCCACTGCTAACAAATGGTTTAATGAGTTTAAGCGTAGTCGCACTTATCTCACTGATGATCTGCGTGCGGGACGGCCTTCTACGAGGACGACTGTAGATAACATCAGTATTGTGCGGCATATGATAGAAAGTTACGAAAAAGTGACTTATCAGCAGATTCAGACATCCTTAGATATCGGTATGGTCAAGTGCTCAAAATCCTCCATGAACAATTAGCAGTCAGGAAGCTTTGTGCCCGGTGGTTCCCTTATAATTTGACCGAACTTTATAAACTCAATCGTGTTAATTGGTGCCGCAAAACGCTTCAAAGATTTTACGGAGATGACTCAAAGGATGGGTTCGACATAGTTACGGGTGACGAAAGGTGGATTTATCGTTATGATCAAGAAACCAAAAGACAGTGAGCTCAGTGGGTGTTTCCTTTCGAGGAGTGGAGGAGGAGCCAACCAAAGCGAAAAAAGGTCGATGTGTGGAAAAAAGATGATAGCCTCTTTTTTCAGAAGGGCAGGTCATTACGCGACAATTGTTTTAGAAAATCAAAAATCAGCTACTGTAGAGTGGTATATTGACGATTGTTTACTACTTGTCTTGGAAAAATTTCGGGAAAAACGACCTCGCAATGGAATCCTTCTTCACCACTACAACACCTCGTCGCACACTACCGGGAGAACAATGGACTATTTGGCGAAGTCAGTCGTGAAATCACCGAGTCACCCAGCATATAGCCCCGACCTCGCACCTTGCAATTTTTACATATTCCCGAAAATAAAATAAAATCTTCGAGGAAAACGTTTTATGGACGCTGACGAACCAGTGGCTGCGTTCCAAAAGGCCGTCGAAAAGACCCCTAAGGACGAGTGCTTTTCTCAGTGGTTCCATTGGATGCGGCGATGTATTGTTTATTGATAATATTAATAACTATGAACACAATTTTTAAAGATATAATAAAAACAATAACTTGCTAATTTGCTCTGTATTTGATTTTCTAAGAGCTTTAATATTGATCCTTGTATGTATAAAACTTATAATAAACGTCTTATAAAAGCTACAAATATAAACGTAAAAATTAAAACACTATAACATTAAGTAAAACCTATAAGTATATATTCCAACATTTAAAAAAAACTACATAATTGTGTTGCGTAAATTCCTTCAATTTGAAAGTTCAAAATTATTTGCAGTCTTATTTAAAACTTATAATGATCCCGAAGCATACGTTTATGAGAGCATTTAGATGGTATATACTTGTCTTCCGAAGGGAGATCATTCTGCAGCCTCATAGCTTACACATAAAAGAACTAAAACAAAAAATTAGCAAACAGGCAAGTGTAATATGAAATCGTCCTTAGAACTTAAAGAGTGATTTCGTGTGTTTTTCTGAAACACAACCTAATCAATCCTTCAGATATTTGGCTGACTTAGGATTATGTAAGATAGTAAATTATTAAAAGTGTTTTTTAAATTCAAAGTTTGTTCTGTTAATGAACGTCAGGTCAGAATCGCTTAGCTTAGTATTGTGAAACGTGATCAAATTTTCCGCAATCAGGTTGCCTTCTATTATCAGGTAAGTCATTTGCTTTTTACTATCTGTAATATAAAATAAATACAATAGAAATCTAGTTTGAAATAAATTAAAAAAGGTGCTACGTTAAAAAGTGTTTTAATTTTGACCCAATGGAGGCGCAACCGTCGCCTGAGAAATATAGGCGGATTTTATTTGTTCGACTATATTTCTTCAAGAAGAATAATAAATTTTCGCCGTGTTGGTCCCGGCCTCCTTTGAAGAATAGGCCAACTTCCGTTCTGCCAGGCAGGTTGTAAAAGGCGACCGATTGGCTTTCGGGTCACTACCATCGTGGCTACTAGGTGGTAGAGTTCTGCATTGTCTCGCCCGGGTCTGGTACCACCGCCTTACCTAATCCTGCCGCAATAACGTCAATGCTTGTCGCTGTCGTGTTCCGGTTTGGAGGGTAAGGTAGCCGGTAAACTTATGCATGTGGCATTAGACCTCGCCACATGATAGCAACGCACCATTAACATCTTTGGTGTTTATAGGCGATGGTTGACTCTTTCCATCAGGAGACCCATCTGCTTGTTTGCTATCTTATGATATGAAAAAAAAATAATAAAATTCTCCAACCTTTGATAACTAAAGAAAAAGGATAGGAAATTCTTAATTTATATCTTTTCTACTGTCTACGCATGTAAAAATTATCTAAAATATAGAGATAATATTCAACCGTACGTACAACGTTGAAGAAACGAGTTTACCGGAAATTACAAAAAGTTATATCTATTCACAAGTCATTCTCAGAAATTCTATATATTTTTTTCTGTAGTATATCAAGTGAAATTTTCATAACTTACGGAGAATAACAGATTTGGATAGGTTAAATTTAACGCTGGTAAAATTCGGAAAGCTAAAATTTATATAAGTGTAATATTCATAGCTAATTATATGAATTTCATTTAAATTTAAAAAACTGAACAATCACTAGTTTTTTTTAATTTTTATATTATGGTATCAAGCGGATATTTCTCTTGATAGAAAAAAGCAATCATCGCCTGTAAACACTAAAAATACAAATGGTGCCATCCGTGCAACGATGCATAAATTTACTGAGTTACTAACGCTCCAAAGTCCAAACTATCATTTGACAGTGATAAACACAGATAATGTTACAGATTACAGACGGTGATACTAAATCATTGTCTGTTTACTTAATGTATCAAACCTAGCCGAGATGTTGCAAAAATCTAATCGCTTGCCTTTTAAAAACTGTTTTGCAAAAGGGCCAGGTCTTATAAGAGTCCAGAACCAACTTGTGTTGGTTTAATACGAGTTAAGTTCGTGGAGTTAAGTGAGTGTACTACTCTGAAGTCGAGCTGTACTACTTTATTGATGTGTACTGTACTATCCCAATATAACAGACAATCAAGCATCTCTTGACAATCTGTTCCTGTTTCATTGATTCAGGCGTTACTTTGTGGAAATCCATTATTAAAAGTTAAATTAATTAAATTTGCTACTATCCGCGAACTGTTCTATGTGTCTTACTGTACGCGAGTGTAAGTAATACCTATTATTACTTACACTCGCATAGAGTGAGATTTTTTTTTTTTAATGTCATAAGATAGCAAACAAGCAGATGGGTCTCCTGATGGAAAGAGTCAACCATCGCCTATAGACACCAAAGATGTTAGTGGTGCGTTGCTATCTTGTGGTGAGGTATAATGCCACATGCATAAGTTTACCGGCTACCTTACCCTCCAAACCGGAACACGACAGCAACAAGCACTGACGCTATTGCGGCAGGAATAGGTAAGGCGGTGGTACCAGACTCGGGCGAGACAATGCAGAACTCTACCACCTAGTAGCCACGATGGTAGTGACTCGATAGCCAATCGGTCGCCTTTTACGACCTGCCTGGCAGAACGGCAGTTGGCCTATTCTACAAAGGAGGCCGGGACCAACACGGCGAAAATACATAGAACAAAGTAATACCTGCTATTACCTACACTCGCGTAGAGTGAGATACATAGAACATAGTAGTACCTACTATTTCTTACACTCGCAAAGATTGAGATACATAGAACAGTACGCAGATAATAGCAAATTTAATTAATTTCACCTTTTTAATCTGTTCCTATTTCCATATTTTACGCTCACTGTTTTTATCCAAAGCACGCACTAATTGTCTAATAATATTTTTACTCGGGGAAACCGGATAAACTTTATTAGTAATTCAAAAAATGTCGACTTTTCAAAAATGCCAACAACAAGTTCATTATTGAATAAAGCAATTTTTGTTTGAAAAAAAAGCGTACCTCTAAGAGGTATGCGTTTTTCTCAAACAAAACCTGTGCTAAATGAACGGTTAAAAAAAACAAAACACACTGTTATATTTTTATTAAGATATAAAATGAGTATTACTGGCTGTGCCCGCGATTTCGTCTAAATTTTCTAAAATAAAAGTAGCCTAAGTTACTCCCTATTACTTCAGCTATCTGCTAATTAAAGATTATCCGGAATAAACAGACAGACAGATTAAAATTGTAAAAAGTGTTACTTTGTTATATGTATGTATGAATAAATCCATATGCATTTAGTAAAAAGCGGTTATTTTAATGTTACAAACATACACTCCATTTTTTATTAATTATATAGATATATAGATGGCTGTGCTCACAACTTCGTGCGCGTGGAAAAATGTCATATAACATAGAGTAGTTCTTATCTCGGAAATCCCGAGGGAACGAGAACTATGTAGGTTCTTGTTTTAGAAATTTTTAGCTGTGCCCGCGACTTCGTTCGCGTGGAAAAATTTCTAAAATAATTCTATAATTTCGTTCGGCTTTAGATTAAACAATAAAATTAATTTTAAATGGAGTGAGGCTGACGTAAAAAACTTCATAAGTACTAGAAATTTGTTGATGCTTTTTATTTAAGCCTTGAAAATCTTTCAATAACGCATGTTGTGTGGGATTTTCTAAGTGAAATAGAATGTTGTTTTATGGCGGGATAAAACTGTTGTATTTCTAATTGCCATTTTGCTGGGTAGTAAGGTAATTGTAGAGGATAACCATACGTTCGTGTATCGTACTCTCTACGTACTCGTACATACAGTCGCGGGTGAACTTATTGTACCTTTGCCTACCTGTTCAGGGATATGGGTGTGAATATACTTTTGTTTAATATATATATATATATATATATATATATATATATATATATATATATATATATATATATAATAATTCACGGGACAAATTACACTTACTGATCTAACCCCAGAGTAAGCAAATTATTTGCCTGAGTTATGGGTGTTGTGTATGACTAGAATACTAAATAATAATACTAAATACTAATTCAATACTAGAATATATATAATACACACCCAAACCCGGAAATACAAACATTTATGCTCATCACACAAATGCTTGTCCCCGTCGGGGATCGAACCCGAGCCTCGTTGATTGCGTAGTCAGGGTCTCTAACCACTAGACCAACTAGATTTATATTTATACTAGCTGACCCGGCAAAAAATAGGGATTGATTTTTATATATAATATAGTATTTTAATTTCTATATAGATTTATTTTAAAATCAAAAACCTTTGAATTTAATACGAGTCAAATCGGCTTACTTCTATAGCTACGTATCTAAATTATTTTGTTTTACGACCCAGCTAGATCCGGTTCAACGTAGAAACTAGATACTCGCATTGCACCGCCGCGCCGCTCTGTATCCGGGTTCACCGGAAACGGTCTCCGATGACGGAAGCGTCTGCTTAAACTGCAGTAGATAGCGTCGGACTTAACATTTAATCCTTGATTACAACTCGTACGTAGATATATAGTAGTTAGGTAACATTTAGTACCTCAGTTATTACTCATCCATATGTTGATTACGCATATTAACATCTACTATTTTTATATCACTGTTGCAAATTAAATAGTGTTTTATATAGTAAAGGGGATAAAACAAGCAAATTATTTACTTGCTGTTTATCCTCCTGTTGGTCCCGGACTTCTTTGAAGAATAGGCCAACTGCCGTCCTGCCAGGCAGGTCGTAAAAGGCGACCGAGTGCTTATTTGTTATCTTATGAAATAAAAAAAACTTGATGGAAGAAATTAAATACTGCACAGTTTTGGACATGTTGTTTGCTTGCAGCTTTTGAAAAACTGATTGCGGCAGGAATAGGTAACACGGTGGTACTAGACCCGAGCAAGATAATGCAGAACTCTACCTAGTAGCCACGATGGTAGTGACTTGTATAGCTAATCATTCACCTCTTACAAATTGTCTGGCAGAAAGGCAAATGTTCTACTCTTTAAAGGGAGCCCAGACCAACACTTAGGAAATAAACTAATATATTATTTGGAATAGCGATGTTAAAATAGTGGAACATTGTAAGTTAATAACGTACGTAATCAACTCAAGGATCAATTATAATCTACGGTAGGTAGTCTATTTTAGAAAAATGTGCGGTAATTATAGTATCTCTTTTAATGAGGACAGCCATTTGCTCCTTTGATATAAAACACTACTTAATTTGCGACTTGATATAAAAGTAGTATTTTAGTATACTATAGTGAACTTATAAAATATTATGTAACCAACATTCGGATGTATTATTTAGGACAAATAGTCTGTTCTTTAAAAAGAGAAAGAACAACATGGGTAATTATACGCGGTAATTAATATCTTTCCATTAGGAGATCCATATTTTGCTTCTTTGATGTGCTTTAATATAAAAGCACTATAAAATTTGCGACAGTCATGTAAAAACAGTAGGTGTTAATGTGTGAAATCAATATACGGATATATTCCTGAAGTTTTAAATGTTATTTAACTAATACATATATACATCGTCACTGTCATGTTGCGGTTTGAAAGTGAGAGATAGGAGATACACTTTGGAGAGTGCGCTGCGGAATTGCACGACTTGATTCCGCCATCCCCGTTTTTCTATCGATTGTCGAGGCGTACAGATTCTAGGCATCGCCATATGGTGGACGTTCCACGTACCCGGACAAAGCGGTTCGACTCGACATTCTTCATTCAAACCGCAAGGGACTGGAACATGCTTCCTGAGTCTGTGTTCCCCGACGAGTACAATCTAGGGATCTTCAAGAGAAGAGTGAACAGGTACCTTCTAGAGAAGCGCGTTCCATCCGAAGCCGCAAGCTTATCTTACCACTAGCTGTTGCCAGCGACTTCGTCCGCGCGGACTTCTTTTACTCTGCACAGCCCCTCCCCCGAAGGCGATAGCGTGATAATATGTAGCCTATATGTTGACCCGACCTATTAGTAATATTCATGTAAAATTTTAAGTAACATGCAGTACTTTTTGAGTTTACCCCGGACATACATACAGACAAACAGACAGACAAACAGACAAAAATTCTAAAAACCATATTTTTGGCTTCGATGTCGATTGTAGATCACGCCACAAGTATTCTTTTAAAAAAATATTTAATGTACAGTTTTGACTTTCCTACGATTTTATTATATGTAGTATAGATTAGGCGAAATCGTAGTCAAGCGCTTCCCTATAAATTAAAAAAAAAGGTAAAGTATCCAGTAAATTTATGCACGTGACATTAAAACCACACCACAAGGATAACAACACGCCATTAACACCTTTGGTGTTAACGGACGATGGTTGAATCTTTTCATCGGAAGAGCCATGTGCTTGTTTGCTATTGTAAGGTAAAAAAAATTAAAGGAAAACATAAGTTAATTACAATTTGTTTTAATTAAAAAGTCAAACTTTAGTAACGTAATTAATGTTTGTCTTTCGTAGTTAAAACGAAATTGGGAGGCTTATCGTATATCAATTATCTCTTCGGCGTGATGGTAAATATTTAAAGCTTCGAGGATTTTAAATACTTTGCGTTTAATTCACTTTTCGAAGATGGGCATGATAAAGCATTGCTATCTGATTTCTTATATAAAAATACTATTGAGTGCATATCGTATTGACTCTGTAGTTTTGCAGTTTAACTTTGGACCTCTACCTTCTTCACCCTCTTTACAATCATGATTAATCGTTACCGAGATAAATAGGTAAAACATTGTTGAAATATACTCACATTTCAGATACTATGACTGCGAATAATTGGTTGTATTTGTATGTTTGATACTGCTTTACATTAAACGAAAAGTATCACCATGCTCGACGCGAGGTGGACAGAGCAAACTGAAAGTCTATATGCATTCCGGTTTCCCAAGAATCACCAGTTTATCGCTTGCCAATCCCCACCGTCGTATTTTTTTTTAATGTTAGTTGTATAGGCAAAATGGCAGACGTGTCACTTGATGGTAAGTGGTCGATGTCGCCAATAAACATAAACTAGTTTACCTGGAACTAGCCCAGGTAACTCATTTATGCGTTGCCTATCCTTAGACATAAGATGTTAAGTTTCGGTACCAGTAATTACACTGTCTATCTTGCCCTTCTCTCCGAAACACAGCAAAGCTGTTTTACGACAGAAACAAGCAAGATGGTGGTACCCATGCAGCCGGGAGCGCGGCACAGCGCATCCCTTCCACCGGTGAAAAAAATAATATTTTACCGACTTGATAACGATAAATAATACGAGACGATAAATATTCAATTATTTATAGCGATAACCGGGAGCGACAGCTTAACGTGCTCATCCGAGACAGGGGAGTGGTAATATACCACCCACCAGACTTCAAGCTGCTACTGAAATTTTGAACTTTCGCGAAAAACCTCAAAAAAACCTCAATAACATTTTTGACCGACCCTGGGATGGAATCCTGGACTAATCGGGGCCGAACAAGCTATTCTCTAGATCACAAGGCAGTCAAAAACCAAAGAGTGCTTTACGCTAAATAAACTAAACTGATTAAGATGCAATTTTGTATTCAAATAGGTATTTAAAAAGTATCACCACGTCCGGATCCCTTGCCAGGTAGGCAGGGTAAAGCGAATGTCTATAGACTTTACAAATCACCACGATTCACCGATTTGCCGGTTGGCATGATAAGTGGTGATTTTCATCGTCGCCTTTACCGACATGTTAACGATTATTGACTCTTTCTAGCGATAACCATTAACGCGATAAGTATATACTTATATTTATATTAAAAAGTGCATTATTCCCGCCCGATGTTCCCGCCATACGTTGACTTACTAATATATTAATTGTAAGTCAATGCCGCCACAATAAGTTCTTACTTTAATTAAGTAGACATATACGAGAGCAGCTACATATAGATGATAAAAATATGGTTCAATTCTTTGTATGTAATCGCTCTACAGACTATAATAAGGTTCTTTTTACACCGTCTTGATTATTCGTAATTTAAGACTTTTTACTCATATTAGATTTAATAGTACTTTATGTCGATTTACACTTACTTCCTTTAGTTTAAAATAAAAAATCGAATTATCGCAGAAGCCCAACGTTAAATTAAATGAAGAGTCAACTTTAGAACAGTTTACTAATTTGAGTTTATCCAAATAACTTTGAATTTTATTAAGATTTGTAGAAGAAGGGTTAAAATGGTAAAATAACTTTTTATATTGCTACTATTTTCCAGTTGCCAACTTAGCCCATGTTGTTGATAAAATTAACAAATAAAGTTGAATGTAACTTCTGAAAATATTGATTTTTTATATTAAAGGATACAAAGATAAAACAAACAAGCAGAGGCTCTCCTGATGGAAAGAGGAACCATTGTCTACAGACACCAAAGATGTTTTGGTGCGTTCAGGATTGAAGCGGGGTCTTAGTGCCACATGCATAATTTTACCGACTACTTTACGCTCCAAACTGGAACAAAACAATGATATGCCCTGCCACTATTGCGATAGAAATAGGTAAAGCGATGGTAACGAACCCCGGAATAAATACTATATTTGTATTACAAAAAAAGGGCTATAAGGACAATTTACAATCTTAGTCCAAGGACCTCCCTAAGAGAAAAATTCAAAGAAATCAGTATCTTAACTATAATTTCTCAGTATATATTCGAAATCTTGATGTACGTTCGTAAAAATATTTGCTTATTTAAAAAGAATAGTGATATTCACTCCCTAAATACAAGAAACAAAAACAATCTTGCTGTGCATGTGTCTCGTCTCCACAGAATAAGCAACACTTTTATGGAGCAAAGTATACGCTTCTACAATAAGCTGCCTGATGCCATTAGAGATTTACCAGTTAACAAATTCAAAAAATGTGTTAAAACAAAACTGTGTAAAAAAGGTTACTATAAAATATCTGAATACCTTGATGACAGGAAAGCATGGGATTAACTGCTCATCATATCGGCAATCCTTATTATTAATGTAACAATTAGATACTAATTAAATATTATGTAATATTTTATTTAAAAAATGTTATGAAAAAAAGACAAGCCCGCTGATTTTCTTCCGCCGGATCTTCTCAGTGTGTGGCCGCGTTTCCGATCCGGTAGTAGTTTAAAAAAATGTTGACGCGTCAAAATAACTTGTAAAAAGTTTTATTGAATAAAGTACTTCTGATTTCTGATTTCTGATTTTTGAAAGTAGCCAGTAAAATTATATAAAAATAAAATTAAAAAATACCATCACACTCATAACCTAGAGTATGGTAGGGATAACAAATGCACGCTCAATTGGCTAATCAAAGCATGGTACAGTTAGCCAACTGTCCTTTGATAAATTAGATTAAAAGATCTTACAAGTAATCTCAACTGAAACGCGAGTATTAATACCTACTAATCCAGTGAGCTGTTGACACGCGTGAAAAGTACCGATTTTGAACGGCGGGACTCCAAGGCCCGCGGTGCAAAGGCATGAATTCTGCCATCACCTGCCCACAAAGTCTGAGGAAGGTCAACTTTGTTAAAAGGTGGTCAAATGTCATCTTACCAACCCCGGTCCTAGACCAATGTGGATGCTAGCGGTGGCGTAGTGGAAGAATGCTAATGTGTACCAATTACCCCGCTTACAAAAACATCGAGGAGGAACTCCGTAGGAGTTTTCGTATGTATTCCGGCTCCAACCAGCCGGCAAGTCCCACACTTGAATCGCATTAAGTGGCCCGATAGTGAGTTAATGCTTTTCCCCTGTGATAACATAAAAAGAAGTAAAAATGCAATTTTATTTTTTATTTCGTCTATATATATTCGAATAGACTACCAGCTAGAAACAGTCATCAATGCCTATGAACATTTAGAATGTAATAGTATTCAATGCTTTTATCCTCAAACCTATTCCATTTAGGAATTAAAACTCTGAGAAAATCAAGTGAGTCAACAAATATATCAATTGCAAAACACACTAACCTGAATACACTATAGCGCTATTAATAGCAAAAGTTAAAAAAAATACTCTTCATTTTTAGTTTCAGTTCATTATCGCGGAGCTAGTAAAAGTAGCTAGTAAAATTTTAGAACTGAAAGAATATGTCAAGAAAAAATAAGATCTTACCAGGATAATTTATACATGTTAAAAGAATAGGAGGAAAAGTTAGACAGACACTACAAATTTAAAAGTAAGTAGATATTGGAAAAGACTACGGCCAACATACTATGATCATATACTGATTAGGTGCTGTGCAAAAGTAGGGTCAAGAGTCTAATTAGCGTGCTTGTATGACAAAAGTTCAAAAAAGCCAGGCAAATTTGCAGTGATCGTTATATGCGGCATTCGATACTTTTTATCTATTCCTTAAGATAATTATGAGGCGATAAAAACGGATTTCTATTGCGACAGAATTTCATTTTCTTTTCCTGATTTTTATTTTATTTATCAACATATTTGTATTTCTGAGGTAGGGCCCAAATGGCATAAATGTCTGCAGCCGTCGAAACGCGTTGATGACAGTCGTCGACGTGTCGCCATTTGCCGTTGATCTGTCAACTCTCTTAGTATATGAGCGAAATTGGATATGGAATGAAAAAATAAAACACGTTCAGTGTAGGATCAAAAATTGTCAATTAATGGAGAACAAGATGGGCAATTTTTTATGATGGGCACCCTTTCTGGAAAGAAACAAGCAACAATTTTAAAATTATTTTGGAATATCTTTTGCTTTTTTGATGAGTTAACGGTTATTTTGAAAAATTGTATATCTCACATAAATACTATAACACGGAAAAGCATTTTAACCAAACAAATTCGTTAAAGTTGTTATTATAAATCCAAGACGTGTGGAGTTTGCATACTCTGAGACTATATGCAGCCGAACAAAAAAATTGGAGATGCGTTACGCTACGACTCTATGCGACGGCTACCGCTGACGTGTGTCGACGACTGCAGATGCATCTGCCGGTAGCAACATATCGTTCGTGTATGTAAGTCCTTAGCGTCTTAGGGTGTTCATTAAAATTGATTTTATTGTTAACATAAAAAATGTATGTCTATATATTAGTGTCCAAAAACCCATAGGTATCACAAGCAAATAATTTGCTGATTTTGCGTCAGATCAATTGTATATATACTCCTTATCATCAATTCTATATATATATTTAATCAATCAATCAATTCAATTATGTATATATTAGACTGGGCCAAAAAAACCGACTATTTTTTTTTCTATCGATACTGTGAAAATATCATTCATGATGATAAAAAAAAATTATTGTGAAAGTTTGAGTCCTTAATAATAATATTAAGGGGTGTATCGTTACGACTAATGATTTTTCAACAGTAATCGCATTTTTTACTCAAAACTTGTTAATTATCAATCTGAAAAATTTTAGCGATATGGATTCTTATAGGAAATTAAATTTCCTAAAAAAAAGTTATCTTAGTAAATTACCGTAAAACAAGCCGTTTCCTTGTAATCATGCCATAAACAAAGATTTAGTTTTTCAATTTTGCGTTTCGATTTTGGATTTTTGTAGCTACCATAAATATCAATATTTTTACAATTTAAAATACTTATTCTTAAAGGAAATTTAATGCTCTAAAAAAAGGTCTCTTAACATTTTCAAGTAAATTCACTCCTTTCAAAGTTATTCGACGTTGAAGTTAAATTCAAAAGTAATTTATCGTTTTTTTCGCGTTACACGTGATTTTTTCCTCTTGATTGAAAAATTTATGACTTTAATATTGAGAATAATTTTTTTTTGTTGGAAGACTAAATTTTTTTGTATAAAATCATAATTTATCAATGTATTATTTTGCTTTTTAACGATTAGTTATCGACATAAATTCATTTTCACTGCATTTAACTAACTCTAATAGTAAAATAAATCCGGTCCCGTTATTATAAATTATCAATTTGATATGAATATATATATATATATATATATATATATATATATATATATATATATATATATATATATATATATATATATATATATATATATATATATATATATATATATATATATATATATATATATATATATACAATATGTATATATAATTATATATAACTGAATTGATTGATTGATTAAATATACATATATATAGAATTGATGATAAGGAGTATAATATATACAATTGATCTGACGCAAAATCAATATATATGTTATTTTTAAATGTTTTATGAGTGTAAGTTTAAAACTTTCCAGCATCTAAGTTTGAAATCATCCGTCACTTAACTTTAAAACGACTTCATTTATCAAACTCATTTTCATTTGTTCTCGACTCTACATTCTTTTCTCCACATAATACTGTTCTAAGACCTCGCTGCAATTTTTCATCGTTACAATGTTTTATATATAAAGATATATTAAAGTCATTTATTTTACAATCAACTGGTAGCGTTGAAAGATTGTGCCCTAGATTTATAGCAAAATGCGAAAATATACTCGTCTAAGTGGAATATTTTCTGTGAAATGAAAGCAGCACCTAGATTGCACCTACGCTAGATTCACCTACATGGAGCTTAAAATCGAAAAAATAAATTTAGCTATATAAAATACCTTAGTATCATTTACCATCATTTCAGTATTTACCTTAATTTCTTTGTTTCTGCGCCCGTTTTGTCCTTAACCCAGAAGTACAACTATCTGACATTTTACCTAATGGCCTACAAAAAACGAGCAGATTCAAAATTACACGTTCACACTGACTACTAAGTGGTAAGTAGTTTTCTGAGACCTCACACGGATAATTGCCTTTTATCATTAATATTGTAGAGTAGTATTATAACCCCACTACACAAATAACAAAGCATCATTAATTTGTTGTATGAGAGAATAATTCGACGCCCCCCCCCCCCCCCCACGAATATTCCGGTAATAGAAAAATACAAATTGTTTAGGAATAAAAAAATTGTATTTGTTGTAATATTTACTTTTCGAAATATCTCAAGAGAAAGCCAATTTTTTTAAGCTCGCTTCATATCGAGGCAAAACACACTTGCATTGTTGCCGTCTCATTTTAGATTTTGATGTAACTTTGAGAAACTCTTTTCTAGGGTCCCAAAGAACAAAATTTACACGAGTTTGATTTTTACAAGCGCTTGTTTTCGCCTATTTAAATAAAAACTTTTAAAAATCGATATTTTTAAGCCTTATCAACTTTTACTGTGAAATTTTTCTGTTTGAAGCTATCTGCATGATCAAGATGGAATTCACAGAGCGAAAGATAGTAGTTTAAGGGTAAATGAAGATAATTGGCTCGGACGAGTCCTTTGAATATAAGCAGCATGCTGAAAATGAGTGTTTTTTAGTCATTTTTCGTGAATTTCATTCAACTCTAGCGTCGTAACTGTTGAGAATTAAAAACTCATGCTCCGCAGGAATTAAGTATTCATGTCATAGACAAAATTCAGCCACAAGTTGACTTGAGCTGCCCGCTCTTCATAGAAGAAAACTTTGCTCGAAGTTGTGAAATTTAAAAAAATTCCAATTTTCAGGTTATGAAACGATCGTGTTGACTGCGAGATAAAAATCTGATACTCACAAAATCAATTGTTCTTACCTTCAACTTTAAACGACTACATCACTTGTTTTGTTATTTTCATTTTCAGTGCATGTGCGAGCTGGTTTTTTACAGCAAAAATCTGGACGATTTTACAAATGGATTAAAATTACATACCACTTACTTTTATACCCCAAATATCCATAACTTTATTGAAACTAGAAAAATTATTCATATTTATAATTGTTTCTGATGGTAAGTAATTTTAATCCATTTGTAAAAACGTCCAGATTTTTGCTGTAAAAAACCGGCTCGCACATGCACTGAAAATGAAAATAACAAAACAAGTGATGTAGTCGTTTAAAGTTGAAGGTAAGAACAATTGATTTTGTGAGTATCAGATTTTTATCTCGCAGTCAACACGATCGTTTCATAACCTGAAAATTGGAATTTTTTTGAATTTCAAAAATTCGAGCAAAGTTTTCTTCTATGAAGAGCGGGCAGCTCAAGTCAACTTGTGGCTGAATTTTGTCTATGACATGTATACTTAATTCCCGCGGAGCATGAGTTTTTAATTCTCAACAGTTAAGAGGCTAGAGTTGATTAAAATTCACGAAAAATGACTAAAAAACACTCATTTTCAGCACGCTGCTTATATTCAAAGGACTCGTCCGAGCCAATTATCTTCATTTACCCTTAAACTACTATCTTTCCCACTGTGAAATCCATCTTGATCATGCAGATAGCTTCAAACAGAAAAATTTCACAGTAAAAGTTGTTAAGGCTTAAAAATATCGATTTTTAAAAGTCTTTATTTAAATAGGCGAAAACAAGCGCTTGTAAAAATCAAACTCGTGTAAATTTTGTTCTTTGGGACTCTAGAGAAGAGTTTGTCAAAGTTACACCAAAATCTAAAATGAGTCGACTTTGCTAATTAGACGATTTCATATGGAATGACTCTTACAACAGTTTGATATGTTTTTCATCGATGGAGATTATAAATTAGATTAAAACCGTATTATTCGTTTGCATAAAGTCAAATAGTATTTTCATATCTTTGTAAATATCAATAGAAAAATTGTGGAAAAAATTTAGAAGGTAAATCATGACCTCTGAATGCTGAAAAACACATCACACGAAAAACTCAGTAATAGCTTATTACCGGAATATTCGCGGGGGACGTCGATATGTAAACTACTATCAAACATATTATAGCTTTATTATTAAATATAAGTTAATTTATTAAATACATTTAAATAATATATGTATATTTTTTTATAGACCTGCCTACCTTATATATTTATTTTACCCCTAAAATTAAATGATAGCATGTACAGGCTATATTACTCCAGCTTGTAAGAATCCCGTCTCTTTTATTTCCTACAAAACGAATAGTCTGTTACACTTTAGCATGCAGTAATGATCAACGACAATAGACTGCAGTAATCTGTTTTTCACCATGTCAGTGAGTGATTTAGAAAATAAAACATATTGCTTAACTACATAGTAAACCTCAACAAAAATAGTGTACTTATATTCAAATAGTATAGTCACTGCACATCGTGCTAACGAGTCTAATTGCGAGTTCGATGAACTTCTAAAACTGAAACTGCTTGTCTTAAAAAGTGGTCTTAAGTTTTTCCTTCACGTATCTATATATGTGCCTTAGATGAGAACGTAAAGCGTTAATTATTATTAGAACGCTGAAGTACGACGACGAGGGTCCACATCCATCTAAAACATTTCAAAGTCCATAGACTTTCGAAATATTAAACGCATCCTACAGCGAGCTGGCGTAATATTCCTTCTTCATACATAAAAAAAGATATTATGTAACTAATCCATGCATAACTGAAACGCAGTAAAACTGCAGCAACCCACCAATACCCTATAATAGAACCCTGGATCAAAATTTTACCAGTACGAGACCGAACTTGTAGAAATTAAGTTAAACGTCTACTTCCAAATAAAAGTCTTCCAAATCAGTTAATAAATAACTAAGTTCTGAATTAACTATCATAAAAAATGCCACCGAATTGAGACTCTGCATCTTTTGAAAAGTCATTTCAAAATCTACCGTATTATTTGTAAATCACATTACAGGCCTGTTTTTTATCCCACATTGACCTCACATTAATCCCGAAAATTCAGGTCTAGAGCTGCAAATGGACCGAGTAAACAAAGATTGGAATCGCTCCGTGACAACCTAAAATCCCACGGCATCAACTTGGGGATCATATTCAAAACGGGACTCTGGCCTTAAGCCCTGGAAATGTAGTTGAAATATTACATTCGCTACGTTTATACAACGAACGTGTTTCGAAAATAGACTACGTGAATTAAATTTATATGAAGACTGCCTTTTTACTAGATTATAAAAGGCGCGAAGTGGCTAAGCTTGTCACTAGCATTGTGACCGTCAAGTAATAGGGCTTTGCAGGGATTTTTTCAGGTTTTCTGTATTTCCTTTTTTCTTTTATTGTTCTTCGATCTAAAAACTAGAAATTATACACATTTACAAATTGACTGGTACGGTACATATTGAATAAGGGTTTTAGGTACTCGTTTCTAATATGGATTATGTGATAAATAGGCAAGAACTTAAATTTAGAACTCATCATCCCATGAAAATATTTATATATAGACACCCGCGTATAGATATTAAAGTTCATTGTTTACAAATAGCACTTTGCTGAACTTGGGACTAGACTTCCACCCATGCGCCAGCGGCGATGTCACCCCCGCGTTGACTATAATTTTTAAATATTACTACACTAATTTCATTGAGGTTTACTACGAAGCTTACCATAAGCTTACCCATCACTGATATTTTATAACTGATCTAAATCAAGGAAAACTTTTTAACAAGCCACATAAAAGCATAGCATTGGAAGAATTAAAGTGATTGAGAAACACTTTACGCCGGTCACAAACTAAGAAAACAGAAGAAAGGCCATAAAATTGCCTTTGTCTTTAGCTCCACACTCATATTTTGCGCTTAACCCGCGAATGACGTGGGTTTTACAAGATGTTTTAGTTTTCTAAAATGTTTAGTTTCTTTATCACACTCTATAGAAGTACTTACCTGTAAGGTTCTGTAGGTTTTTTAAATATGTAGTAGCTAAAATAAGATATTACAGCGTCTCTTAGTGATTAACCGCCGTAACAGCTATTTAAGAATCTTTACTATTCAAACATATACCATTATTGAAAACCGCATCAAATTCGGACTAGTGGTTGTGGCGCGTTGATGGCTGTTAGTGGTGAAGATTACGTTGGGATGACGACTGTGGCGCTGCTGGTCCGTACCGCTGAAGGGACATATAGATGGAACCAACGGGCCTACTTATTTTTTGGTGACGACATAACTGTGGAGGTTGATGACGTCACACAAAGACAAGGAAGGAGAAAAGGAAGATCTTTCCAGCCAGGCAAGCTGTACTGCCTGGAGACAAAAGTCCATTTTAGGAGCGTTGAAACTTGTATATAGTGGGTACCTATAAGATAAATAATTGTCATATTGCGATCCAGGATTATTATTTTGAATTTCATTTTTTTTCCAATTTTTATTATTTTTTCTGGTAGCGTTTGTAGATTGCTTGAACCGCTACATGGTTTTGGAGATAAATGGCAACATTTGTTAGTACAAAAAATATTTTTTGCATTACGACCTCTGATGGGTTGTTACTATAACATCTATTTAAGAACATGCACCAGTCAAATCCAAACCCCAAAATCTCAATAGTTCTGGAGATAATTAATGGCAACATTGGTTTTAGCAACAAATGTTTACTGAAGCGCTCCGTAGTGAGTTGTGACTGTAATACCTATCTAAGAACTTCCACCAATGAAATCTAAACCCATCACTGAAAACCGATCTAGATATAAATGGCAAAATTGGTTTGTACAAACACGCTCTCACCTTAAACGCATATATACCGTCTCCGTATCGTCGTGATAAGATATTTAAATACCTACCATTTCTGGCTCTTGGTTCTATCCTATACAAAGCTACAAACATGTCTGCATTATTAACTGCACCCATATTTTTGTTGTATTTTTTGACGTTCTTTTTTTTCTTCAAGTTTTTTTCTTTCATCATAAATTATATCTATTTTGTATAATGCGCCAATGTTCTTTAAAAAGTTTGAAATAAAAAGCAAAATCCATATCCATATCCATACTAGTCCATACTAATATTATAAATGCGAAAGTCTGTCTGTCTTTTTGTTACGCTTTCATGGCTAAACCGCTTGACCGATTTTCAGGAAATTTATCATGGAAATAGTTGAAGATTTGGGGTCAAATACGAGCTATTTTTTTTTCAAAAATCAGCCCCTGAAGGGCTGAAATAGGATGAAATTTGTATTAATAACTATTTAGACGACATGTTAATAAACTGGCGGGTGAAGCTGCGCGGGTCAGCTAGTTAAAAATATTGAGAAAACCAATGACGATTAAAATGTAATTAAAAAAGGATAACATAATAAAAAAAATCTCGACTTAAAGAATTTATGTAACGAGAGATATTAAACGTAAAAAGCTTTTGTAAGTAGATCTGATCTCTCGCAGATTCTTACTAAAAAATCTAAGATAATCCGTCGGGGGCTGCAAAGCAATAAAATATTTCCAAATTATTCTCTCTAAAACTACAAAACAGTTCTAGCGAGCCCCAGACGGATTTCAAGGGTTTTTTATTAAGTCTCTGCGAGAGATGTAATCTAATTTTAAGAGCTTTTTATGTTTATTATCTCTCGTTACATAATTTTTTTAGTCGGTTTTTTTTAGTTACTTTATCATTTTTTATTACGTTTTGAGCGTCGTGAGTTTTTTCAATTTATTTTAAATTTTGCTTTTATTATGATTACATATGACCAATTATATACAGGATTACTTTTACAGGTCCACCCAAATTTTAAAATTAGGAACCAAATATTGAATTAAAAGTGCGTTTAATTTATTAATGTAAAATTATAACATAATATAAAAATATTCGTTTAAAAATATTCCACGAAATTCACGAAACGCGTCTTGTGAATGACCTCTATTATGCTGGCATTGTATCATTTTACATTTACGTATGATTACGATGGTAACTATTATGTAATCTGTCGGTCTAAGTACATATTTCCCGATAACTTTTAATTTGTTTGAAGGCACTAAAATATTTTAGTTTGAATTTTGCGTAATTGAAGTTATATCCATGCGTTTTGTTTTCTGTGTCAGATAAAAATAAAATTTTGTTTTTTTTTTAAATTATTTTTTACTACATATATTGAACATATTATCGATTCTGAACAGCCTCTGAAAATGTCTAAGAACATGCACCAATCAAACCCAAATCTATCACTGAAACCACATTAAAATGGGACTAGTGGTTTTGGAGATAAATGCCCACATTTTTTAGTACAAAAAATGTTTACTGCAGCTGCCTCTGATGATTTTTTACCGTTACACCTATAAAGAACATGCCCCAATGAAATCAAAACCCATCATTGAAAACCGCATCAAAATCGGACTAGTAGCTCTGGAGATAAATGACAACATTTGTTTTAGAAATAAATGCTTCCTGCAACGCCCCCTGGTAAGTTGTCACAAATATGCACCAATCAATTTGAACCTATCACTGAAAACCGCATCGAAATCGGACTAGTAGTTCTGGAGATAAATTGCAACATTTTCTGTACAAATAAATGCTTACTACAGCGCCTCCTGATGACTTGTCGCTGTAACACATATTTAAAAATATTCACCATTTAAATCCAAACCTATCACTGAAAACTGCATCATAATCGGACTAGTAGTTCTGGAGATAAATAGCAACATTGATTTTACCAACAAAGTTTACTACAGAGCCCCTGGTGAGTTGTGACTACAACACTTATCAAAGAATATGCACCAATCAAATCTAAATCCATCACTAAACGCATCAAAATCGGACCAATAGTTGTGGAGATAAATGGCAACATTGGTTTGCACAAACATCCTCTCACCCCAAACGCATGTCGTCTCCCGAGTCGTCTCCATACCGTCGTGCGCAAAAAAATAAAATTATTTTTTCTAAAAATACTTCCTGTAAATATTGCCATATAAAAGATTTGAGAAATTTCAGTTACAACAATGAAAAATGTATCGTTTTCTGAGGATGAAACCTACATACTTACTTGACAACAATAGAAACGACTTACGCTTTACTTGCACACGAGAAATCAACATTTCTCGTTTCGAACAATCTGTTATGAATTATGATGAGTTATTATTGTTCTGCATGTAAATGTAGTCGACTGGTATGGTTTATCTTGCTGATAATTGATCCGTACATACGGTTAAATACAAACTGGCTTTTACAATATTGAAATCTTGTACGCAGAATAATATAGATGTAAGCAAATGGCTATAAATAGCTATTGGAAACTTATTTAGGTTTTATTTAGATCTGAAACACTGTGTTAATTTGCACAAGCAAATACTGGTACAGTTGCAACTACAAGACCACATAGTACTAATAGACACGCCATTGGGGAGGAAATATGTCACCAAGCATATGAGCAAACGCTCCTATTACTGTCAAAAATGTCATACATTTATAGATATATAATGTCGCGAAAAAATAGAAATAAGTCATGTACTGTTTTATCGTACCGAATAAGATGACAAGATTTAAAATACCCTTAGAATGATTTTATTTATCGGTAAATAGTTATAACTCTGTATTTCTATGTGTAGTCGCAAGCTACATTGACAAACTAAGAAATTGTCTTGAAAGGCGTATCCATTTTAGACCGTGGACCGTGGTAGAAGCAAGAAGCAAGAAAAATAGTTTGAAATTGAACATCACGTGTGAAATAGGCTGTGGTACCACAAACAAATGTTTTTTTATCATTAACAAGCTGAATTTTAGTGAACAGCTTTGTTTTGATGAGACACCAACTTTTCTATCTTCGAAAAATCTCGAATCGGGTAACTAATAATTTTTCGACTTTAATCGCTTGATTATATTATGACAAACACGATAAAACTTTTGTCCTTCACATTTGATGGATATTCTGACTAGTTCCCCACTCTAGTTTCGGAATTATGAGATTTTTAAATTGATATTAATCAATTTAAAAACAACCTATTTTCTCACAACAGCTTGTTAAATATTATTGTAATTCATTTTATTTCATTCAATTATAAACAATTGTATTTAATAAATAAGGATAACATTACAAAATAGGATAATGTTAGGTACATGTAGACGTAAAGTGAAAACATTTCTTAGTCCGACACTCTAAAATTTTCTTTTTTATCTATCTTTATTAGTTAATCGATTTGAGATTTTCGAAGATAGAAGAGATGGGTGTCTCGTCAAAACGAAGCTGTTCACAAAAAATCATCTTGTTATTGATCAAAAAAAGTTTGTTTGTGGGACCAAAGTCTATTTCATCCGTGATGTTCAATTTCAAACTATTTTTCTTATTTCTTCCTTCTTGATTGTTGTATGAACGTTGAATAAACATAGAAAATATAAAGACATAACAGCGCCAAAAAATAGTATTTTTGCGCCATTTGTCAAAGGAACTTCTCAATTTTTCTGCTATATGTATACATAAATAAATATGAATAAATTATATATCTCCTTTCAGTAGATATCTTTTTGGTGTTGGTATTGCATTAGCAGTTTCTAAGATGATCAGGCATAGACAAACAAACGCGGAAAGGGACTTTGTTTTATAATATGCATTTATTTTGCCCCGTATTGGTCCGAGCTTCTTTGAGAAACAGACCAACTGCCGTTCTGCCAGGCATGTCGTAAAAGGCGACCAATTGGCTATACGTGTCGCTACCGTCGTGACTACTAGTTAGTAGAGTTAGCGTCATCGCTTGTTAGTGTCGTATTCCGGTTTGGAGGGTAAGGTAACCGTTAGACTTATGTATGTGGGATAGTTATCCCGCCAGACGGATAGCAAAGCACCATTAATATCTTAGATCTGATGACATTAAAGAAAACCGTACAACACCCTATATCGTAGCAAAATACTATCACCAATTAGTCACGATAATATTAACACGTTTAGCGCTTGATCATTTCTTACGACTTGAAAGGAAGCGAACGGAGCGAACGATATTCGCTCTTTATAGGGGTTCAAATAAACAGAAAAAGATCGCAATATTATATCATTCATCTAGAAAGAATTACAAAGAAAAAGAAGCAGCATTTGTAAAGACATTTTACATAATCCAATTTGCGTGCGATGAAAGGAATTCATTTAGCTGTCTTTACGTCGGAGAAAATTACTATTCATGCTAGCGTTTATTATACATTGCGAGATCAGGATCTTATTCATAGTTTTGTGCAGTTACTATTATGTTGTTTGTATTACTTTAACAATAGTACCTATTATGAAGTATGTTAAGCATGCTATATTGCATTTATCTCTATATTTCGTTTATGATTTTCTCTTGGGGCTTTTGGGCGAATTTATTTATTAATAACTCTAAAATAAATGTTAAAAAACCCTCAATACTTTCATTTAAGCCTCATGTGCATGGAAACAGGAAGAGAGCTGGTAATCTTTTAATAGGAATCATATTAATAAAGGGCAATGGGCCCACCTCTCGTTCCCACCACTGTAACTTCTGTAAACCAGAATCAACAGCGGCAACCGTCCTGATAACCTCTGAGTTGCGAGCTCAGGGTGCCCTGGGGAAAAGCTAAGCTGTCTTGGATCCCGCAACGAAATTAATCAGAAGTATATAGGAGGAGTAGGAAAATACATCCTGTTTCCCTCCCTTTTTAGCAGGAGACAACAAAATGTTAAAAGCATAAAAATGCTACGAAATGAGACTTTTACAATCAGGTTAAGCCTGATTGCTATTGCACCACGGAAGTTTGGAAATTAGGGACCTACCAGAATGGCCTACTTAATTTTGCTTCCAGTAGTCAGTGTGACAAAATCGTTTGAAGGCACGGAAGTTCCCACGTGTACCCACAAGATCGGAGTAATAAATTACACCGGATATACATTGGATACTATCAAGCATTTGACGACGTTCGTTTTGCCAAAGATTACACTCCCAAAGAATGTGATGTGCAGTTTGTTCATATTTACAGTTTAATGTAGAGCACTCGCAAAAGGGAGAAGGAACTAATTTAAACGAGAATAATTTAGCTTTAAAATTA
Organism: Apodemia mormo; assembly: GCA_036924255.1. Taxonomy (NCBI): domain Eukaryota; kingdom Metazoa; phylum Arthropoda; class Insecta; order Lepidoptera; family Riodinidae; genus Apodemia; species Apodemia mormo. The sequence goes on along the minus strand of JAUPFN010000011.1, from coordinate 26,048,804 downwards.
CCGTGGCTAGTGAGAAACTGTGCAACACAATGATCTATTTCTATCCAAGTTTTACTTAAGCGATCCCGGATGCACGGGAAAAAGTTATATAAATGCCGTCCTTTAGTTGAATAAGACCAACGCGACTGCCATTCATCAATTAATTCATTAATAACGTCGATTACGGGATTAAAAAGGTGACGTATTTTTGTTTGGGCTTGCGAGTTGATAAATTCTGGGTTAGTAAAATTCCTAGAATTGTAATACATTGAAGCCCGACGCTGAATTTCTAAATCTAATGGTAAGACGCCTGATAAAACGGGTAAAGCTTCGGAGCTTACAGTGCGATATGCTTTGCATAGAAATATTAGTGCTAGACGCTGATTTTGAAGTAGTTTGCGCCGGATCGCACCACTCGTAACTTTATCAGCCCACGCTGAACAAGCATAACAGATACAACCTAAATACGTGGCGTTATAAATTATCTTTAAAGTGTTAAACGTTAAACCCCATGTCGAGGTAGATATGCCCGCAAAGGATAAGAAATTCCGTTTAGCCTTTTTACCGATATAGTTAATATGATTTATAAAAGTATAATTTTTTTCTATGATCAAACCTAAATATGTTACCGATTCTTTTCTCTTTATTGTGCTATTATTTATTTTTATACTGGGAGATGATAGGAGCGAACCTTTTAATATTAAGTAAAACGTTTTATGGGTCGCAAAGCTTAAACGATTTCTCAAGCCCCAGTTGATGATCAAATTAAGACTAGTGTGAGCCAGCGACTCTATCTGTGCTCGTGTGTTAGCTTGTATCATTAAAGCAACGTCATCTGCATAACCTATAAGCGAGCATCCTTCCGGCAAGGCTAATGAGAATAAATCGTCAAATCCTAAGTTCCATAGATATGGTGAAAGTACTGATCCCTGAGGGCAGCCTAGAGTAAGGCGTTTAGACACTGCGTAATGCCCTAGCTGCAATTTCGTATGACCGTTTTCTAGATACGATTTAATAGGAATCATATATTAACCTCAGCCAAAGTTACTATGTCCTTGCATTATGATTAAAGTAAAGCATACTCACTAAATTTCTTATCGATCAGGACTTTACCGGTTGCTTAATTTTTATATCAAGTAGAAAAACATTGATCGTCTTGAAACGCGTGAACCGATTTTAATAAAACATGTTGAAAATCACCGTTAGAAAACCAGCTTTCAAAGAAAAAACCGCATCCAAAGCAGTTTACCCGTTTAAGAGCTGCGATGCCCCACAAACACACATATATGCGCAGCGTGATACTTACACCACCTCTTTTTGCGGGGGGGGGGGGGGGGTCAAAATAAATAAGCCTTTGTCTTATCAAATTTTTAGATCTAAGAAGCTAATGGACCATTTTTTACGTATTGGCCACATTTCACAGTTTAAATTGTCTGTAGCATTTTACATTTACGCGTTATGTACTAGTTGTTTCACCCAATGTAAACTCGTAATGGCATAATTTTAATATTGAATATTTTAATTTGAAAAGTGTTAATCATACGTTGTTATCTGTGTGGCGAAGTGTTAATAGTAATAATAATAATAAAACAAATAATAATAATAAATATATAGACTGAAGGATTTGCCTGTGCAATTGGCGATGAAGTTGTCAAGACGAATAATTACCGGAAATACATCATGAAGGATGGCACGGTCAATATATATAGGGTGTATCATCATCCTGGTGAGTCCATCAGGCATATTATTTCCGGTTGTTCCCATCTTGTCAATGGAGAGTATTCGCACAGACACAATCAAGTGGCCAAGATTATTTATCAACAACTTGCGCTTCGATATGGTCTAGTAAGTTTTGAAGTGCCGTATTATAAGTATGCACCGGAGTCAGTTCTAGAAAATGGCCGTACTAAGCTCTACTGGGATCGTTCTATCATCATGGACATGACTATTATCACAAATAGACCGGATATCGTGTTGGTAGATCGAATACAGCGCCGGGCATTTGTTGTTGATATCACGATCCCGCATGACGCAGAAAGCAGAAAAAGAAAAACTATCTAAGTATTTGGACTTAGCTCACGAGATTACCAACATGTGGGGTGTGGAGTCAACAATAATTGTCCCGATAGTTGTTTCTGTAAACGGTTTAGTAGCGAATAGTCTCGACCAACATCTACGGAAGCTGTCCCTACAGTTCTGGATCAAGGGCCAGATACAGAAGGTGGCAGTGTTAGGAACGGCACGTATTGTGAGGAGGTTTCTTTCTCTGTCACCCTGACCACCGGCGGCTTAGCTGCAAGGCTCCCGTCGTCGGGAAAACCTTTTTTATATATTTATTTTTACAATTTTGTATTCTTTAATATTATAATTATAAATGTATATAAAATAAGAAGAAAAATGTAAATAAAGGAATAATAATAATATTCACGGGACAAATTACACTTACTGATCTAACCCCAAAGTAAGCAAATTATTTGCTTGTGTTATGTAAGTCAACAATACTAATACATAGAAGTACATATATAAATACTAGAATATATTTAATAAGACCCCAAACCCGGAAATACAATTATTTATGCTCATCACACAAATGCTTGTCCCCGTCGGAGATCGAACCCGAGCCCCGTTGATTGCGTAGTCAGGGTCACTAATCGACCAACTGGGCGGGTAATGCTACTTCCATAAGAGTACCGGCTACCTTACCCTCCAAACAACGCGGCAGTAACAAGCACTGACTCTATTACGGCAGGAAAAGATAAAGCGGTGATACCAGACCCGGGCGAGACAATGCAGAACTCTTTCACCTAGTGGTACGATGGTGGTGTCTCGCATAGCCAATCGTTCGCCTTATACGCCAGATGGTCAATTCTGAAAAGAAGCCCAAAACGACACGGACGAAAAATAAATAGGTAAAATATATTTTTAGCAATTCATTTATTTGTAAATGATGACTTTATATTTTAAGCTCTTCAGTCAACAAAGTTGCAATTTAAGCGCTGAACTGTCTTAAGTTAGGTGTTTAAGTTGGCGCTGCATCTAAGTTGTACGAGTATCAAAGTACCATCCGCAAATATTAATTGGAGAGTTAGCATTTCTATATTGCTCTACAAAGTGAAATACCTGTAAACTTACTGTTAGATATTTGTACACCTTGTATATGACAATGGTTGCATATTTATGCTCTAAGTAGTTAAAACCATTGATTTACTAATAAATATTCATGAGTCATACTTGTTTGCACCATATTAATATTATTAGATTATTGTTGTATTGCACCTATTTGATATAATTTTTCAACCAACTGTAATTTTCTCTGTGATTTAAATGTAAATATTTAGAGAAAATAAATGTCTCAAACCGTAGAATATTGATAGGCTTTAATGTAAAATAGTTGGTATTGTTCTGAGTTATCTTGCTCCGATCTGGTACCAATGCTACTACTTAACTAATAATCCTGCCATAATAGCATCAGTGCTTGTCACTGTTCTGGTTTGCAGGGTGATGTAGACAGTAAAGCATGCGTGAATCCAGCATTGTGGGTACGGTGGGCATGCTCATAACCATAATGGAGTTACATATGCTATATCTAATCCCTAATTTATTTTTGTACAGATAATATAGTTTAACAACAAAACTCCGAGGTACTCAACCTTTATCGCAATTAAAAATTGTTTTGCTAAAATCAAATGACCAATCGATCAAAAATATTTATTCAAATGTTTATTTGTTATTGTCCTCTTTAGGAATGCAATATATATGGGTGATTCCGTTCTAACTGTGATATTCAATGTCCTGTATTGTTTGTTCTCACAGGTCATTAATTAATAATTAATTTATGAAATTTTTGTGCTTATTGGAAAATTATAAACATATTTCAGCAATATTTTCATATAATATAACTTGCCACTTACAGAAAACTTACAATATATCACTTAAATGTCAATACCGTGTCATGTCCATTTCTAGAATTTATTTATGAATTGTTAGTTTTTTGTCGTAATAAATGATTTAAACTAATTACCTCATAAATACTAATGTTTACGACAAAAAAAAACTAACAATTTATAAATAAATTCTAGAAATGGACATGACACGGTACTGACATTATATCACAGTTAGAACGGAATCACCCATATATATATATATATATATATATATATATATATATATATATATATATATATATATATATATATATATATATATATATACCTACATATTGGCTAAAGCTGGTCAGTTTCTAACTCGCATCTGGCCGATTTTCAGGTGGCCGTGACCACAACCTTTTCAGAGGGTTGGATCCACGCTTGCAATAAGGTTATGAGTGTGACATTAAGACTCTGCCGCAAGGATAGCATCGCACTATTAACGCCCTTGGTGTCTGGCGATAATAATTAATTGTTTCTTTCCGTCAGGAGAGCCATCTGCTTGTTTGCGTAAAATAAATTTAAGTACGGAAGTAATTAATAACAAAAGCAAATTTCGTTAGGTTGACATCGTTCCTGCTTAGGACGGAGGTTGTAGTACGAACTTGACAAGTGACAATTTTTTACAGTAGTTTATTAATAAGAGTTTTTATCTCATGAAATGATGGCATTTGATGAAGTTCAGATTCGGTTCCCGATAGGAAAAAGTATTTGTGTGATGAGTATACATGTTTGTTATTCTAGGTGGCACCATCTCCCGGTCTATATGTACTTCTGTGTTTGCTTTGCTTGCTTGCTTTGGAGCTAGCTAAATTTGTGTCATCTGTCTTTACACACAAATACACATTATTTCTCGCTTAATTCCTTGCAACGAAGGCATAGCGAATTAAGTGCCATAAATAATTATTTTCATACAAACACGCCGGTTTTAAAGACTCTTGACACCACCTTCGGACATTTAACATTACTTCAGCGATTTTTGCTTATATTTACTTACAGATATATATATATATATATATATATATATATATATATATATATATATATATATATATATATATATATATATATATATATATATATATATATATATATATATATATAATTTGAACTGAATTATTTATAACCTTAGTTTATTGGGACGAAGTTCCTTGTTATAAGGTATGGACTTGGCGGATGGGGCTAGTCGACAAAAAGTGTAAGAATTTTCTGCCACGGATTTCCGTCACAAGTATTTTACCGCTGCTGACTCAACGAGCCGTGTCAAGCTCTTTAGTGTAGATAAAAACAAAATTTAAGAAAAAAGGGTCATAGTGAGAGGGAGAGAAGGAGGGAAGAGGAGATAGAGAGAGGTGGGAGGGGTATAAGTGACAAAGATGTGGGGTAAAGGAGAAGCGAAGAAAGGGAAGGAAAGAGAAAGAGGCGAGAAGGGAAAAGAGAAATAAAAGGGGCAGAAGAAGAGTAAAAAGAGGAAAGAAGGAGGAAAGAGGGAAAAGTTGATGAGGGTAGAAGAAGGAGAAAGAAGATGGAAAGGGAAAAGAGGTGGAGGGAAAAGTGGCAGAAAGAAGCAGAAACAGCTGAAAAAAGGCAAAAACAGGCGAAAGAGATGCAAACTGGCGAAAACTGTATAAAACAGGCTAAAACTGGCTAAAACAGCGGAAGAGCGGAGAAAGAGAGGAGAGTAGGATGAGAGAGAAGAAAATAAAAAATGGGGAAAATAAAAAACTTCGTTGTAACCGAGAGTTTCAATACACTCGCCCACTTTTATTGAATATAGCTGCAGCGTGCCGCCCGCTGCATTATAACAGTTTTTGGTGAATCCCGCGGGATCAACTAATTTTTCCAGGTAAAAATGTAACCTTTGTGCTATTCCAGGTCATAATCTATCTGTGTGCCAAATTTCTTTAAAATCCGTTCAGTAGTTTTTGCTTGATTGAGTAACAAACATCCATTACATATATCTAAATATAAATATAGATTAAGATAAGATTAAGATATTAAGAAGATTAAATTTTGAATAGGTAACAACTCTGAACGTCTGGAGCAAATGTTGGTGATAATAGTGAACCTATTAAATTGAGTTTGATTTCATAGAATAGCAAATCAACAGAAGCTTATCCTTCTATTGTTACCAAACACGTTAGTGAACCTTTATTATTAATGAGGCCAAAACTATGTCTCATGTTTATGTTCATCTTAGAATACAACATACTAACAAATAAACTGACACGGAACTTAATGGGCGATAATATAAAGCGATGAGTACGTGACAGATTCGGTGGTAGGTGCAAGAATGCTGATGAAACCTAAGGGAAGAGATCCAAAAAGTGAGGTTCCGAAAATTTATATATTCGCACATTTCACGTTAAGTAGGTACACTACCTCACAGGTAACGTGGAAACATGTTTTCGAGAATGCAGCTTTCTCAACTTTTTGAGCAACGGTATCTTGAAAATGGTGACTCTTAGCAAAATAAGTGTTGAAAAATTTTTATAGGTAATTTTATGTTCTACAATTTTGGTCCGTACTATTTTCATGATGAAATTTGCCTTTGGCTGAAAAACGCGAAAAATAAGTTTTTCCCCTCTTTGACCATGAATTAATTTTTTTCCAGCCATTGCATCGTTGAAGATTTTTGACAATTTATTTGTTTATTTTCTTACGGCGATTATATTATTATATACATTTTTATGCGAATTTTGTAACCTTATGTATATCTAACTTGACCGGGTTATTAGCAGGTACCAGATACAGATATTGTAACTTCGTGTTCACAACGCGTTGGCATTATGCATGTGAACATTCTTCGTTCTTAAGTTTATCTAGAATCTAATGCGTGCTACTAAATGAATGAATGAATGAATAAATGAATACACTTTATTGCGCACCAATAAACAAGAATAATAAATATTTTACAATTATACTAAGTGGGTACACAAAGGCGGTCTTATCGCTACAGATCTCTGCCAGACAACCTTTAGGCAAAGGAGATACTTTCTTAATATTTACACTTGAGCACACTTGTTTACATATGGTTAGCGACTCTGACTACGCAATCGACGGGGCTCGGGTTCGATCCCCGACGAGGACAAGCATTTGTGTGATGAGTATAAATGTTTATATTTCCGGGTTTGGGTATTGGGTAGTAGTATATATATAATATATATATATATATATATATATATATATATATATATATATATATATATATATATATATATATATATATATATATATATATATATATATATATATATATATATATATATATATATATATATATATATATATATATATGTGGCGCCGCTGGTCCGTACCGCTAAGGGGATATGATGATGGAACCAGCGGGCCAGCTGCTTGTCCGGTGACGTCATAACTGTGGAGGTTGATGACGTCACACACGGACAAGAAAGGGGAAAGGAAGATCTTCCCAGCCAGGCAAGGTGTACTGCCTGGGGACCGAAGTCCATTTGATAAACATTGAAACTTGTATATAGTGTTACAAGATAAATAATTGTGATATCGCGATTCAGGATTTTATTATGAATTTCATTTTTTTCCATTTGTTATTGATTTTTGTCCATTTTTTATTATGCGTATGTGCCTTGAGTGCTCGAGTTTGCGGTGCATCGAGACGAGCCGAATATGCGCGGTCCTCGGTGAGTCGGGACGAGTGCGCCTCCGCTGTGGTTCGCAATGAGTCGGAACGAGCGGGATAGGGTTGCTGCATGGAGATCCCAGTGATCGTGGGCAGTTCGAAGTGGATTCCGGAGCGTAGATGAGGCGTAGCTTGTGAAGCTGGCTGATGCTGTTGGAAGCAGGGGGGAGTATATTAGACGCTGATGGTCAGAAGGTTGATGCATGTATTCTTGTCGGGGGTCACCACTGTGGCATGTTGATAGCTGTTAGTGGTGACGATCACGTCGGTGTAACCACTGTGGCGCCGCTGGTGTCCGTACCGCTGAAGGGTCGAAGTGATGAAACCAACGGGCCAGCTTCTTGTCAGGTGACGTCATAACTGTGGAGGTCGATGACGTCACACAAAGACAAGGAAGGGGAAAGGAAGATCTTCCCAGCCAGGCAAGGTGTACTGCCTGGGGACCGAAGTCCATTTGATAAACGTTGAAACTTGTATATAGTGTTACAAGATAAATAATTGTGATACCGCGATTCAGGATTTTATTTTGTATTTCATTATTTCCATTTGTTATTGATTTTTGTCCATTTTTTATTATTTTTTCTTGTAGCGTTTGTGATTGTTTTGAGCCGCTATATATATATATATATATATATATATATATATATATATATATATATATATATATATATATATATATATATATATATGGATTTAGGTAATATTTCTTAACTTGTGGTTTAAAGGAATTAAGGCTTTCAGCTTTCTTAGTATGTAAGGGCAACAAATTCCAGAGCCAAGCTATAAAGCTTGACACGTAAAAGAAGAATGGTAATAATTTGTGTTTTGAGGTGGTATGCGAAGCGAAAGATTATCAACGGATCTTGGATGTTTATAATGAGTATGCTGAAATTCAAATCTTTCCTTAAAATATGTTGGTGTATGCGGGTCAAAAAAATGATTATCACTTCACGCTTAAATTAGTAATTTTTCTATAAGGAAATTGTATTACAGACAATTTTTAAATGCTATTATAACTCATGAAAAACTAACAAGGATTATGGAGACTTGAATTTAGACAATTGGTAATTTATAACGTGTTTTTAACCATTCACGACGTATATCGATCACATAGATTTAATTTGTTTCTTAATGATTATGAATGAATGAATGAATGATGAGAATATCATAAAATTATTTAATTTTAAATGTTAATTGATAAAAGTAACGATGTTAAATATTTTATGTCATTTACAAATTAAATAGACGTCACTTGTGTTTTTTTAGAAGATACTGCGATTATTGCTTAAATACAGCCTCGCTATTGAAACTTACAATAAGTTTCAACTATATTTTATAATAAATTACTGTTACATAATATGCAGTACAGTAATAATTAAGAGAATGTTGTTATTGTCAATAACTGAGGCAACACTTACATCATAATAATAATTGTGATTTTTCGTTTTGCACGTATTCAGTTCTTGTTGGCAGTAATCAATAAATAAATACTTCCTTTTACTTACATTTATTATAATAGTTCGTTGATATTTTACGACCATATTATGCGTCATTTTTTTGACTTATTCATAAATAAATTTTGTCATAAATAAAACAAAGTGTCAATTTTGTGCCAGAAAAAAGATGTTTGCTTGTTTTAAAAATAAGAAAATTTATACGAGTTGAGGAGTTCATGATTTCTGTAGAGTGAAAAGTTTCGGCTGAATTCTAATATAAACTTGTACATTAAATTAATTTGATAATTTCGGTTCTGGTTATAGTACGTAAAAATATAAGTAATAAAACGAGAATATTCCTTTACTGCGTAGTAAACCTCAACGAAATCAGTGAAGCAATATTCAAAAATAATGGTCACAGAGCGGGTTATCAGTTATCACCCATTTTGATTGACACGTTCCGCGACGGCTAATCGCTGTTTGTAAACAAATTTGATATCTAACCGCGGGTGTCCGTACATAAACATTTTATTCGAATATTAGACCTCTGTGATCTAGTGGTCCAGCGTTGGTGTTGACCACATGAGGTCCCGGGTTCGATTCCCGGGTCGGGCACATAAAGAAAAGTGTTTTTTCAGTTTTCTGAGAAACACAAAGTTGCCCTGGATTGGAAAGTGCCCGGTTGGCGATAGGCTTGCCACCTATCACATTTGTGGGACCAAGTATCTTCGGCTAATCGTGGGTGCACATGTTGTACCTCTGCCTGCCCCTTCGGGGATATGGGCGTGAAGATACTTACTTAATTGAATAATTAGGCCAAAATTTAAGTATCTATTTTTTTCACATATTCGATATCAGAACTGAGTATTAAACACGCTCCTTCAGTGTGTACAGTATTTTACCAGTCAGTCTGTATACATGAAATGAAAACTTCGTTGTAGTCTGTGGAAATCATATTGTCCTAGCTTTGCCCGGACCTATATGTAGAATAGACCAACTGCCTATTACTAGACAGTTTGTAAAACGTAAAAGACTGGCTTAATGAGTCACTACTATGTTGACTAACCAGTAGTTCCACCTCTGTTGTCCAGTGGTCTGGTGTAAGTATTGATCAAATGAGGTCCCTGGTCGGTCGATCGATTTAGTACAATATACATGTGTCGATCGATCGATACATGTATATTGTACTAAAAAACCGTGTTGGGTCGTGGGACACTAGATAGGAACGAAGTTCCTTTTAAAAAATCTTAAACTTTTTTAAACTTTGCCGGCTAGGGTACCCCTCTGCAACGCTCCATAAGGAACTTCGAAACAATATATTTTTTCAGTTTTCTGATAACAGCAATGTTGCTCGGGACTGGGTTGAAATTTTTAATTAAATAAAATAAAGCATTTATAAATTACTTTCGAATTTTAATCACCAGACAATCACTACTATTTCATTAATACTTATATAATATAAAAATATAATCATTACATTCATAATTTAAAAAGAGAAATATGACCGCTTTTCCAGTCTCGTTTACCGTTCACTATACATAATAGTTTTACTGTATCCGCGATGAATCCAGCGAAGGCATTGTAATAAAAAAAGTTTTGTATATTTTTTTAACTTTTTCCATTAGAGCGGATTCCCCGGAGTGAGGCAGCGGTCGTTCGCGTGAGAATGAGCAATTTCCTCCAGACCGCCACGATTTCGATCTGACTTCCTGTCTGGGCAGCGATTTTAAAATTTATAGAAACGCTTAACATGAAATTAAAAATAATCTTAACATCGTTTAACATGGACTTAATTATTACCATAACGTTTTTTTAAACAAACTTACATAAATTAACTGAGATTGCTTTATTTTTAAAAACAATATTAGGAAGGTATAATATATTTATTTACAGTATATTTATTTATTATAGCATTTATAAATATAAGTGTGAGTAATTTTATATATCATATATAAAATTACTAACACTTTGACATTGATTCGATTTTTAGGGACATAATGGCTTCACTCGCCTTAAATTAGATGTATCTCGCAGATGCACACTTAAAAAGATACTACTATAATAAGTACTGAATTTGCAAAACTTCTTCCAGGCGCATTATTTTGTTTATTTTATTATTTTTTATATATCATATCATCATCATACATATGTTTAAATAATATGAAAAAATAGCTTAAATTGTAAACACAATTTATAAGTCTCCATATATACAACTAAACGCTTGTATTAAGTAGGTAAATTTAAAACAAACAAAATTCTTAAAATACCAGTAAATATTGTCCACCGAGCCAAGATATACATGAAATAGATTCTGCTCAAAAGAAAAAAACAGAAATATAGCTATAAAAATATTTAAGCTATGAATAATATATATTAAAGAGTAAATTCAACGAATGATTTGTTAATATTTTTTAGCCATAAATCTGGTAAGAAAGATGCAGATACTTGCAACTACATTGTCGAGGTTTCGGCGAAAATTGGTAAAGCACTAATATCCAAAAACAGAGTTTTTATAAACTGGTCGTTTTGTCCTGTTAGGGACTTTGGTGACTCGTTGTGTTTGAGCGCTGCGCAATCGAACAGCTCAGCGATTTTATATTTCGTTATATTTTATGATCAATTGAATAAGTGGTGGAGTTCGTCGCGAGATACCATTGTGACATCTCGTGCTCACACCATTTACAAGTATTTTACCATTTTTACTATTACCAAATTTACCATTGTTTAACCGATTGTTGTAAAGATAGTGTAAACCAGTGCGAATACATAATAATAGCCACAAATTCCGGTCTCCTTATTTAGTCTCCGTAATCATTCATAACCAATCACCAAAAAGGGGGTAACTACAACCCAAAACCATAACCCCACCTTTTTACCCGTTGCTTTAAGTGTCAGCAACATGGTCACGCAGCACAATTCTGCAGAGAAACCGATTACACTTGCAGCCGCATGGGCCATTTAATTAACATCTTTGATGTCTACAGGTGATGATTGTCTCGTACAGTTAGAAGAGCTATCTGTTTGTTTATTATGATGATGTTTATTAGTAATATTTTTATGATGTTTATTGGTTGACGATTAATATTCAGTAATTATAATGAATAGTAAAATATGATTGTATAATCTTAATATTTGAGGTCAAATTTAGGTTGTAAGGTGTGAAATTGTAATGAAATTTCAGTGACTAAACATACTTTATCCTGGTTTGTATATTTTGATGTCGACGAAATGCAGTGAAAATGGCATTTAAATGAAATCACTGAGCAGCCATCTTTGGTTGTTATAATTTATTCGGGAAATTCAACGCTAAATCGTTTCCTTGCAGCTGCTGTTATAACATTTCTTAAGAAATTACTGCCAACTGATTTAATACAACTTGGGAACAAATTGAAAACCTTTAGAGCAATTTTAAACGACCATCGGGTGCATTGGTCGCGTTTTCAACTCTATAAATCAGGTGTGATTGCGGATTGGATCTATAAGGCCACAAGCTTAAAACTTCGCATAGCGTACTGCAAGACGGCCAAGATTTAAGCGTCGAATTGAAGAAACAATACCTCGCTATACCACATCCTCACTATTCTTCCCTGTGCTGGTCCAGACGCCTAAGAAGAATAGACTATCTGCTATATTGCCAGGCAGTTCGTCAAAAGCGGAAAATTAGCTATACGAGCCACTACCATCATAACTACTAAAGAGTAGGGTTCTGTAATTTCTCGCCCGGTCTACTATATTATATTAAACAATGCCTCTGACGATCGCATAAGGGTTTTTTACACGCTGTATATTTAATATTCTATTATAAGAGTTATAAACTTATAAATTTGGAGAAAGTACTGCAAGTTTGTTAGCATCAATAATCGTAAGTATAGTTGTTAGCCATTTTAGAATTATTACGCAATAAATACCTAAACATATACATGTGGCATTAGACCTCACTACAAGATAGCAACGCATCATTAACACCTTTGGTGTCTATAGGCGATGATTGACGCTATCCATCAGAAGACCCGTCTGCTTGTTGGCTATCTTATGATATAAAAAGAAAACACTTAAACATTCAAATATCGTATGGATTTTTTATTTATAAATGTTAACTTTCACAACATTTATACCTTTATTCAGACGAGTAATATTATAAAGTTATTTTGTACTCTAGATTTGAAAAGGAATTGTTTAGAATTTTTCATTGGTCTGTATAATGCATCCATTTAAAAAAATATTTAAACCTTGCAGGCCATCCGTGAAACTTGGCGCTAAGTTGAGGTATTTTAAGCCTATTGTACTGTTCCGTTTGTCTTATTTTCTCTCATTTATTTTTATTTTTAAGTACAATATACTCTTAAATAATCAATAAATAAATTCCTATTATATATGCATTATGTATTCATAATAACGTAAACTAAAGCGTACATTCTATAAGCGATCTCACCTCGTAGCACAGGCATATCCCGCTAATGCGATTTTAAAGCAAGGGTCTTTATTGCCCGAACAATACGTTGGCAGAATAACGAACTCAATTGTGTTAAGTCGGATGCACCTGAGCATTGCTTTTGAAACACCAAGATGCAGACGCTACAATTTTTCAACACAATAAGTGGTCTTAGGTTTCCTTTGAAGTCACGTAATAAACCGAAATAAAGATCTGTCTTTTTCATATGACTAGATAGCAAACAAGATGACTTTCTTGATGTAAAGAAAAACCATTGCCTATAAATACCAAAAATGTTAATGGTGCGTTGCTATCTGTGTGGCGGGATGGCATGGAATGGATGGAAACATGCATAAGTCTACCGGCTACTTTACCATTCAAAACGAAACACATAACAAGCATTGACGCTATTGCGGTAGGAATAGGTAAGGCGGTGCTACCAAATACCCGGGCGAGACGCGGCGGAACTTTACAACCTAGTAGTCACGACGATAGTTACACGTATCCATCGGTCGCCTTTTACGACTTGCCTGGCAGAACGGCTGTTAGTCTATTTTTCAAAGGAGCCCCGGACTAACACAGGGAAATTACCATCTCTCGTAAACAATTTTAAAAATGGATTTGAATAAAATTTATAGTTTTAATCTCGAGATAGATTAAAATTATAAATTATATTCAAATTCATTTAACTTGTTTAAAAGTTCATATTAATTTCTGGAACTTCTTAAATTTACGGATCAAGGTTGCGCAGAAAGTATTAAAAAGAAACTATCTTTCAAAGACTAAACATTAGGACAGGCAGTAGTTGAGTGAGTAATCAAGCAAGCAGCTTGACAAGTGAGCTCCGTAGCCCAAAGCATAAAGTTCTAATAGGTCGTCTGGCGTACAAAAACATAAACACAGAGAGTACACCAGTTTATACGCTAGCAGCAAGCGCGGATCCAGAATTACGGACACGAGTATGCTACACACAATCTTAAGAGCGCGTATTCGATTTCTAACGAAAACTTGACGTTTTCAAGTTTTTCAAGAGCAATATCCTAATAATGTGAATAGATTTATTCAAAGGATATAACCTTTTTTGTAAGATTAAGTCTTGATTTAGTGCACTAAAGAGCTAGAATATAATTTTTGATAACGGTTTTTTAAAATGAAGACAATACCTGCATAACGTTTTACGAAAATATGCGTCAGAGTTATTTTTCAAGGCGAATACAACTATTGTAATTTGCCAAAACATTTTATTTTATGCATTTTTCCAATAGGATATATGGTCCTAAAGTGCCAAAATGACGAAAATATATTATGGTTAAATATTAAAAAATGATATTGAAAAAATACGAAATCAGCTCACTTCAACATTTTTTTTTCACCAGTAAGTATTTCGACAGAAACCAAAAGTATTTATTGTATGTAAAATAAGGTAATGTTTAATATACTGACTTTTTTTCAGTCCGTTATATGAACTCATTTATTTAGAAGAATTATTTTAAAAACACTGTAAATCCTCGCGCGTAATATTTTGCCGATCAAATTTTGAACCTACGATAAATCGAATTATTATGACTTAATCTTGCAAAAACTGCAATATCCTTCAAATAATCTGCTCACATTATTACGCTATTGCTTTGAAAAAATTGAAAATATGAAGTTTTCGTTACGAAACGAATACGCGCCCTTAATTTTATATTCGACACCTAATATTCTTTTTATACCTATAGATATTACACATAAAAGAGTTGTTTTAAAAGGAAGTAAATATAGTTTAATAAAATTTCCAGTAGTTACTTAATCAAGATGTGGTATTTGTTGTGATGTAAAAACTGACATATATTTTTGTAATCGAAACCATCTACTTTTATTATATTGTCATGAGCAGCATCATTATTATTGTAAGTTTTCTCAGCTGGATGCAATATATCTGTCGTAGGTAGGTAAGTATGATAATAGATTTGACATAGTGTACACCTGGGGACAAAATTATTCTTAAGCCGACTGACGGCACATACAATACAGCAAAGTAAGGAAATAATACAAAACGGACGGCTACGTATAATAAGACATTTAAAATTGATAATCAACAACTTTTTAATTTAGGTGGGTAAGTAATAAATAAAACATAATCCGCCTTATCCCAAAACGAGGTCTAAATATAGTACCGAGCTTAATACCAGGTTTAGTTCTAGTCTATACTTATTTAATATTATAAATTTGTAGAGTTTGTTTGTTTGTTTGTTTGGTTGTACGCGCTAACCTCGAAAACTGCTGAACCAATTTGAATAATTCTTTTTGAGTTGGATAGCCTGTTTATCGAGGAAGAGTATAGGCTATATAATATCTTACTTTAACGAGAAGGAGCGGAGTAAACAAAAGCCGCGCGGACGAAGTCGCGGGCATCAGCTAGTACTAAATAAAACGTTATTATAAAACCGGGTCTAGCGCTAGTCCGAGGATTTTCTATGGTTATAAAGATAAACCGCAGCGACCCCTAGTTTAACTCTAGTACTAACCTCAAAACGTCAAGCTTCAAAGTGTACATAAGCATCGTATGTTTTTGCAGTATTTAAAATTTAACTTGCAATATAATAATAAGCATAAACTCGCTCGCTATAATGGATTTCGAAGATCTGGTTTAGTTGGAAAGGAATCAGCGGTTTAATAGACCCCGCAGTCAAGTAAATCGGTTTCTATTGAATGACGAAGATTTTCGCAAAAAGGTTTAAGAAAATATTTGCTTCTAAAAGAGTGGAAATTTTGGGTAAAGAATTAAAAGCACAACCGCCGGGGATAGGCAGTCCAGAGTCAGAGTGGTTAACGCATTACGGAACTGGGCTCGTCAT